>CM032455.1:14714549-14823881 GCA_019049505.1 Pachyrhynchus sulphureomaculatus | reverse complement strand
TCTTATGGTGGCAGAGATAACTATAAAGTGGGTATATTCTTCTGGTCTTCTGCTCATATCGAAAATTTCGATTACGTAAAAATAAGCCATCCTCCGTTTAATTCAATGTCAGTATAGAAAATTTGGGTTGTCAATTTAAATATGAGCAGGTTTCACTAGAATGGTCTAAAAATTAGACCCGGTATAATCCACTGTCCAGTTGACGTTTCGTTTTGACAGTCATATTTTTTATTTCACAAATTTACTGATTATATATGAAAATTTAATATTAAAAACGAGAGGCTCTGAAATTAATACAAAATATAACAGTTTTTAGAATTAGAATATTTAGAAATATTTAATTTTTGCCGATCTAATCGAAAACAAAATAAAATTTTCTGGTTTCAGCGTCAGAATTTTAGCTGGTACACTGGTGTTCTAATCAATTTAAATCCATAATTGCCAAGTGGGACAGCTTTCAAGTTATCCCGTTTACAGAAAAGAGACAAATAATTCTTTTCCCTTTTCACTTTTGTTGCTTTTATTGTAATCGTGAAAAAATCACCATTCGAAATGTTTGCATCTATTTACAATTTTTTTTCTGGGTCTAGCACACGTGCTGCTGGAGCGACATGTGTGCTGAAAAAAGCGACTCGCGTTGTTCTTGAATCGCTGTAAATTGTACTCGGTGAGAGAAACACAATCCTGGGCAAATTATTCCAAAGGGATGATGTTCTCCATATAAAGCGAAAGGCGTTGTACGAGGAGTAACAAGCTGAACCTTATACGAATGTGAAGTATTAGCGCGACGTGTATTTCTAACATGTACCGCTCTCGGAGGAATTAAGCGGGCTACATCCTTAGAACACTCTCCACGAAAATATTTGAAGAATAAGCTCAAGTCGCCAACCATTTTTCGATGTTTCGGCGAATCGAGGTCGCCGGTCAGTTCCGAGTCTCCAATCTCTGAATTCTCTGAATAGAATTCAACAAATGCAGTGTATGTTTGGGAGCGGAGCCCCAAACATGGGAGCAGTATTCCATAGTTGGTCGAATTTGAGCTTTGTAAAGAGTTGTAAACAGGTGTTGTGGAGTGTAAAGCTTTCTGGTTCGAAATAATATCCCTAACTTTTGAGAAGCTTTCGTTGCTATGCCTGCAACATGTTCATGCCAGGACATATTTGCTCCCAAATTAACGCCCAACAAATTCAGTGACGACATAAGAGGAATGGAGTGCCCTGACATAACTATGGAGGGTTCGGCAACGTTAACTTTTTTAGAAAAAACTGCCGCCTGGCCCTGCTTTAAATTCCACTTGGTTACTGTCACCCCAAGATAGAATTTCTTCCAGGTCTTTGTTAAGTTGAATGACTTCCTGCTGTCTGTGGATATTCGTCTGAGTAGCCGATGTCCGAGCGTTCAAAGTGAATGAAGAGATAACCGTACTGTCATCTGTAAAGCTGTAGATTGGATTCCCGGTCTTTTCTAGCAGATCGTTAATGTAAATGAGAAAGAGAGTAGGAGACAGTATGGACCCTTGGGGCACACCGGCGTTGATAGTGAAGGTGTTAGAAAGAAATCCGTCTACAGGTACTTATAAAGAACGCTCTCTGAAGAAACATGAGAGCCACAAATAGAACTTTTCAGATATACCATAAGAGCGTAGCTTAGCCAACAGTCCATCGCACAGTGGGGAAAAACGAAAAATCGTGTTTCAAAATTGTCTAGAGCCTTCAATTTTGGTTAGATTTTGACGATTTTTTATAAATTGAAACTTATTAAATTCCGAACAAAGTTGTCGGAGCCGATTTTTCAATTAAGCTTTTGTTTCAAAATGGCGGACGTTGGTTTCTGATTATATAGCGACTGAGACACAGAAAACGCTTAGTTTCAAACCTAACGCTAAAATGCGTGTATGTATCATTTTTTATGTCGCAGATAATATATCTAATATCACAGTTAAAAGATTAATAATAATGAACCCAAAATGGCTGCCATGAACAATAAAAGTATTATAAATATGAATAAACGTACCATTATTATTTTTATATCCATAACATTTGCATAAATAATTTCTTTAAGGTTGTTAATTATAAATGTTTCAGCAATTGACTTAAAATGACAAATCAAATATGGCGGATGCCAAAATTGAATCGAGCAAGAAAGTTTTCTCTGTGGCATTTAGACTGTGGCAGTCAGATCATTCAAGTTATTCAAGTTTAGTTGTGGGATTTAAATTTTCATGCAGTTATTGCTAGAATATTTCTGCTGTAAATTTTAAGTATCGTAGACAATTTTCTAGCAGATACAAAAAACAGCGATACACGCAGAAAAGGACAGCTCACACAGCTAGAAAATGGCTACAACAGCTAAAACGTTTTGTTAAAATAGGGACAGCTAAATATTTTGCTGCACTAGCCACATTGTTTGCTGTTGTAGCAAAAAAAGTGGCTGCTGTTGCTAAACAGTGGCTAATGCAGCAAAATATTTAAACTGTCCCTATTTTAGCATTTCTCTGCGTGTATTTTGTAAGAGTAATAATAACACAGCCCCACAAAAAAAAGTGGGGTATACTTTTGATGCGATATATCAGATCCGTAGTATTTTTGCCCGCTGATCACGAATCTGACGTCAGAATATCGCCATCACATCTCAATTTTTTTCTAACCTCAAAAAATAGGTAAAAATTAGTAAAAATTAAGAAAAATATACTCCTAAAAAATTAATTCAAGCTTTTTCATGAATCCAAAGATGTATTAATATGTATTCGGACACGCTAAGCTAATATTCATCGGTTGGATTAAGCCATACAGTTCTGTTTTCTTTCTAACCTCAATAAATCGGACAGATATAGTGCTTCTCGAATGCAAAAACGAATTCAAATTAAAATTCAACCGATTCTTACCAAATTTGGTACACGGGGGTTTTTTTAGGTTGCTGATCATGAATCTGAGGTCGGATTTGCAAAATTCAAAATGGCGGATCCAAGATGGCAGACAAAATTTTTGAAAACCAACCGATTCCTACCAAATTAGGTATACAGTTGGGGAATCCTCAAACCTGATACTCTTAAACCCTAAACCCTGAAACCTTAGACTTCCACACCCTGTAACCTCAAAAAATAGACCTCAATAACCCTGTAACTTTAAAAATGAGACCCAATAAACTCAAAACCAGGACTTTTAAACCATATACTCTCAAATAGTAGACCCTAAAGCCCTAGAATTGCGAAGGTTAGACCCGCGCCTAACTTTCCTTTTTTTGGCTGTATCTTGTTCTTTTTTCCGCGAATGACCTATTCAAAGGTTTTCTGCCCAAACGCTTTTGAGGACTTGTTTCTCTTTTTAGCGACCAGCAATAGTCCGCTAGCATATGGTCATCCCATCTTCCTTGATAACGATTTTCTATGATTTTCAGATCTTGGTGAAAACGTTCCCCTTGCTCCTCACTGTAGTCACCAAGATTATCGATATGGGAGTCCAGGAAATGTAATTTTAGATTCATTAAGCAACCTAATGTTTGAAAATTTTTTTACCATTTTCTCGACTATTTCTTTGTACTTAGGACTTTTATTATTTCCCAAAAAGTTTTGTTGCGACTTCTTTAAAACTAAGCCAAGCAGCTTTTTCAACTTTATTCACTTTAGCAACAAATAATGAATCTTGAAACAATTTTCTTATTTGTGGCCCATCAAATACGCCTGCCTTAATTTTAGCTTCAGAAAATTTCGGAAATTTTTTATGCAAATATTTGGAACATGGGCCGTTTGTATCTAATGCTCTCGTGAATTGCTTCATAAGTCCAAGCTTAATGTGAAGCGGGGGAATAAGAACTTTTCGTGGATCTATCAATGGTGGAAACAATACATGATTTTCACCAGGAGTGAACGATTCTCTTGTTGGCCAAATTTTTTTCTTATAATGACGTTCCCTGTCTCAGCTATTCCACAGACATTTTTAACAAGGATAAAGTGTAAACCCTGACTGTTGGCCAAGCAATATTGTTACAATTTTCATATCTCCACAAATTTTCCAGTTATGATCAGCATATTTTATTTTTATCAAAAGCTGCTTCATTTTTTCATATTGCTCTTCCATAACTGTGGAATAAGCAATCGGAATGGGAGCTCCGTTTAGAAGAATCAATGAACAGTCTCCATTCTTCAGGATCGTATGAGTTATTTTGAAATACATCCATTAGACCTTTTACATCGGTACAATATGAAAGTGACAATTCCTCGTCCATTGTGAAATATTTTCGAAATTCTTCATCTCTGTTTCTATAATAAGAAATCGTAGCTTCTGGCTTAAGTAAACGTCTTTTCTTTAAAAAGGAAGCAAGATGCTCTGAACCATCTTTGGATAAGCCTAAATCTCTGACTAGATCACTAAGTTCTGACTGTGATACGAGTATTGGTTCTGGTTTACGGTTGTATGGTAGAAATTCTTTATCTGTGTCACTAGTATATGATAGGTTGTCACTAGAACATTCATTAGTAACAGTGTTTGAATCTTTTTCGACAGTCTCAATGTTTTCGGCATGAACTGATAAGGTGAAATCATTTATTTCCATAACATCAGCATCAAGTGGTTCAGGAGGCGGAATTAGTTTAGTTGGTCTTGTTACTGTCGAAACATCGTTATAAGTAATAGTGCTTTTATTTTTTCGGTTATGCCTAGATACAACATTCATACAAAAGTAGCAATCATTTTCACTGTATGGTCTATTCCATATTGCTGGTCTGGAATATTTAATCGCCTTCTTATTGATGTACAACATTATTTTGCAGGAACTGCAAATGATGTGGGGAACCCAATCTGTATCCTGGTGCTGTATTTCAATGTTAAAACAATCCTTATATAAGGTTTTAATCGTATCCGTTATCGGTGACCCCATTTTACTCAATACGTGTTGACAGCAAATATAACAAAATGAATCACTGTTTTTGTACCGTGAGGAGACCGTTTTCTTGTAGCATTATACTCTACATGAGCCAAGTCATCCACACATGAAGAGCTACTGTCGCTGGATGACGACGGCTGCGGGCCCGCTTTCCCACCCTGACCAACCGCCGATACTGGGTTTCCGACTCCCTGCATCGTAATTCTCTTTCTTCTACCTGCCATGACGGCATCTAAGCCGTTATCCAGGGACTGTGCCGGCTAGTGGAGTAACACCGTTGCCCACCGTGACCACGTGGAGGTGCCCTGGATGCAGGTAGAAGAATAAAAATCGACCGATGAATTTTCTCGGCGTTCAAAATGGCGCGAAAATATCTGCCATCTTGAATTTTGCAAATCCAACCTCAGATTCGTGATCAGCGACTCAAAAAATCCCCGTGCACCAAATTTGGTAAGGATCGGTTGAATTTTAATTTGAATTCGTTTTTGTATTCGAGAAGCACTATATCTGTCTGATTTATTGAGGTTAGAAAGAAAACAGAACTGTATGGCTCAATCCAACCGATGAATATTAGCTTAGCGTGTCCGAATACATATTAATACATCTTTGGATTCATGAAAAAGCTTGAATCAATTTTTTAGGAGTATATTTTTCTTAATTTTTACTAATTTTTACCTATTTTTTGAGGTTAGAAAAAAATTGAGATGTGATGGCGATATTCTGACGTCAGATTCGTGATCAGCGGGCAAAAATACTACGGATCTGATATATCGCATCAAAAGTATACCCCACTTTTTTTTTGTGGGGCTGTGTAATCTTTATTAACGAGAAAACCCTTTAGTACATATACAGAACTACTGAATTATAGGAATAGACTAGAAAAATAAGAAAATAAATATGTCTAACCTTAACTTACTCTTACATAAAATATTTAGCTGTCCCCATTTTAACAAAACGTTTTAGCTGTTGTGGCCATTTTCTAGCTGTGCGAGCTGTCCTTTTCTGCGTGTATCGCTGTTTTTTGTATCTGCTAGAAAATTGTCTACGATACTTAAAATTTACAGCAGCAATATTCTAGCAATAACTGCATGAAAATTTAAATCCCGCAACTAAACTTGAATAACTGAATGATCTGACTGCAACAGTCTAAATGCCACAGAGAAACTTTCTTGCTCGATTCAATTTTGGCATCCGCCATACTTGATTTGTCATTTTAAGGCAATTGTTGAAACATATTTATAATTAACAACCTTAAAGAAATTATTTATGCAAATGTTATGGATATAAAATAATAATGGTACGTTTATTCATATTTATAATACTTTTATTGTTCATGGCAGCCATTTTGGGTTCATTATTATTAATCTTGTAACTGTGATATTAGATATATTATCTGCGACATAAAAAAACATACATACACGCATTTTAGCACAACTTGGTTTGAAACTGTAAGCGTTTTCTGTGTCTCAGTCGCTATATAATCAGAAACTGCCATTTTGAAGACGTCCGCCATTTTGAAACAAAAGTTTAATTGCAAAATCGGCTCCGACAACTTTGTTCGGAATTTAATAAGCTTCAATTTAAAAAAAAATCGTCCAAATCGAACCAAAATTGAAGGCTTTAGACAATTTTGAAACACGATTTTTCGTTTTTCCCCACTGTGCATCGTGCCAACCACGGTCCAACGCCATGGATATGTCAAAAGCAACCGCTCGAAATTCTCCAAAGTGTTCAGTTACGTTGTTCCAAACATATATTACATAAGTCAGAAGATCTCCTCTTGATCTATGTTTACGAAAGCCATACTGGTGATCGCTAATATTGTTGAATCCTTCAAGATATTTTAGAAGATGCTGATTAATAGCCTTTCCATGACTTTCGATATTATTGAAAGTAGTACGACTGGTCGGTAGCCATTTGTCAAGGTCTTCTTGCCTTTTTTAGATATCAGCTGAACTGTGACACATTTTTAGCAGGAAGGATAGGATGAAAAGTCTACAGAAAACTCATGTTACTTCTCTCGCACAGTTTTTGAGAACTATGGGAGGTATTGCATCAGCGCTAGAAGCTATTTTGGTGTCTAGCTTCATTAAAATACGTTTTATGATACGCTGTCTGAAGGCAATATCGGGCATCTTTGACTGCACTATGGCAATAGTAGATGGTGTTTTTCCTTGGAAATCGACAGTAGAATGTGAAGCAAAGAGTTCAGCCCACAAGTTCGCTTTCTCAACAGGTGTCGTTGCAATAGAATTATCTGGCCATGTGAGTGGTGGTATGGTGGATTTGGTGAAATTTTGACTAACTGCCTTAGCGACTGCCCATAAGGACTTGGAATTGTTGGGACAAGCGAGAAGTTTGTTTCTAATTCGTTGATTGTGAGTTTCCTTGGTTTAGTCGATAATTTCTTTGCATCTGTTGCGGGCACGAACAAAGATGTTACGATTTATGGTGTTAGGATTTTCATGCCATTGTCGGTAGGCAAGATGTTTAGAAGCAACAGCTTCTTTGCATTTTCGATCAAACCCCAGGCTTGCCGTTGGAAGGGCATTTCTTCGAAAAAGGGATGTAAGCTTCCATTCCATACCTGGCAAAATAATATGGGGGAAACCTCCATGGCGCAGTCAGATTGGTCGTCGGATCGAAAACAAACCTCTAACCAACGGAAAGTTCGAAAATATTCCATGAGATCTTCTCATTTAGCAGATTTGTAGTGCCAAATCTTGCGCGGTTTAGACGCCTCTTTGTCACTGATGTGGTCGGAAGAACCTAACGGCGGATTTACTGTAACCGTGTAAATCTCCGGATTGGTGGTTAAAAACAGATCAAGAAGACTGTCGATCGCCCTGTCTTGATCAAGGATCCGTGTTGGTTCGATTTAGTGTCCTTAGGTCTCGAAAAATATAGTTTATCACTTCCATAGGTCTGCCTGTTTAGCTGTCTATCTGTCAGACTCTCACGATAACTCTCGAACAACATGGGTGTTAATTTCAAATCTGGTACACATATAATACTTTCAGTCCGACTGGAACTTATACTTTCTAAGCGATACCGCTTTAGAAAAAGGGGATAAAAAAGCGGACGGCGATAAATTTTGTCTATATTTGATATCATTACGACAAATTTTCTTGGATCTTAGTTAATTTATTAATTAAACTTTGTGCATACTTATATATAGCTAATTTTATATCAGTATAAAATTTTAGGTAAGAGATTAACTGATGAGGCAGTATGTGAGAGCGGTTGGTTGGTATATATCGTATTGCATTTTCTTCTCGAGGTTTTTGGAGTCTAAGTATCTGAAAATTGGCTTGTTTTTCATTATTTTCAATTATTTATTTATGGTCAAACGTATAAAGTATTTATTAGGTGGGGTAGCAACTAGAGGAGATACAATGTATATATCACATTATGCGTTCTTTTTAGGATGCCTGTATCCGTGGAAAATAGTGTTATGTAGAAGGAATTCTCAAGTTTCAGTTATAAATATTTCTGAAGCCAAGTCAAATTTTTTATGAAAAATAGAGTCAAATTTAGTACTTATTTTGAACGGTTTCTATGCAGTGAAAGTACTAGGCAAATCACTTTACTGATTTTTTTCGATAAATATCTCTCGGCTGATTGGGAAAAACAGTATAAGTCGGAATTCCTGGTTTTGAATTACAGCTACTTTTAAATCTTGAACACAAATCATTTTCCGCTATAAATACTAAATGTTATCAATTTTAGGAAACTTAAATTTATACATATTTGAATAATAGTATAATATTAATAATTCCTTAAAACTTTATCGAAATTTAAAAAATTACTTCAATTACGTGTCTTATACTATTGCAACCACACACTTAGGGCCCGTTGTTTGAACGATAATTAAATTAATTAATGGTCAAATATCACTTGTTAAACTAATCATTAGTTAAAAATGACTATAGTCAATTATTTCATTAGTAGTTAGCTAACTAATAGTTAATTTCTTGACTATAGTTACAAAATTTTAACTACTCGAGAAGGATATAGTTAACATTGACTTTTTGTAAATGTTGCTTTACCAAGCCAATTTATAACAGTATCGTTTTATAAATAATGGATCTCAATATAGTTAGATATATAGAAGTGTCAGAGAGCTCTTCTGATGACGAACTTGTGGTAGAACCACAACATAACCTAAATTTACCACAATTTTGACTTATACTGTTTTTCTAAACAACTCGAGATCTTTAAATATATCCTAAACCAGGGGTGCTCAAACGGTCGATCGCGATGCTTTTTGAGTCGATCTCGAGAAAAAAATTCCGGTATAGAACTATTCACAGATTTTGTTTTAGGTAACTAAAACAAAGTGTAATGAATAAACTACTAAAATTTATTCGATCCACAATTAGACCAGAATAACCCCCTCATCACTTTCTTTTATCGTAATAACCCCCTGCTAGCGGCAAAAGGCGGCTTTATCAAAGGAACGCGCGGTACTTGTCAAAGAAAAAGCCGCGTTTTTGATTCCCGCCGATTTTTCTAGAAACTTCGGGCGGCGTGTTTGACGGGAACATTCGAGATTTCGTTCGCGCCGATATAAATGTTGCGCCTGCAGGACTAGGAGTCAGTCTGAATTGTACCTTGAAGGCGATACATCGATACAAAGTTTATTAATAAATAGTCCAAAATGAGTGCGGCGAAGAAAAGTAAAATCATTTTAATAACGATTGGGAGGAAGAATTTTTCTTTTGTATGGTAAAGGATAAGTGCATTTGTCTCATTTGCCGTGCGTCAGTTGCAATACCTAAGCGCGGGAACTTAGAGAGGCATCATAAAACGGTTCATAAAAAATATGAAAAGAATTTTCCGTCACAGAGTGAATTAAGAAAACGAAAAGTACGTGATTTGATAACTTGTTTGAAAAAAGAACAAACCATGTTCACAAGACCAGCCAAACAATCAAAAGCTGCAACGATCGCGTCATTTGAAATATCTCATATATTGGCGAAACACAAGAAACCATTTGATGATGGATTGGTTGTGAAGGAAGCATTTATTGAAGAAGGTGAGACTTTATTTGGAGATTTCAAAAATAAAACAGAGATTATGTCTGCTATTAGAGAACTTCAGTTATCTCGTCCGACTGTCACAAGGCGTGTTGAAGTCATGAGTCAGGACATGACAGATAAACTAAAATATGATATCATGGAATGTACATACTTTTCTTTACAGTTCGACGAATCCACCGATATGACAGACACTGCCCAGCTGTGTATTTTTATTCGAATGGTATTCAATGACATGTCGGCTAAGGAAGAGTTTTTGACAATGATTCCTTTGAAAGGAAAGACCCGTGGCGAAGATATATATGACGTTTTCTTCAATTTTGTAACAAACTACCAAGCTACCAATATATAAACTAGTGTGCATTACAACCGATGGAGCACCAGCAATGACTGGAAACGAAAACGGTTTTGTGGCATTGTATCGAGCTAATGATGATTTCCCTTCATTTTTCTCCTTCCATTGCATTATACATCAACAAGTTTTGTGTTCAAACGTTCTAAACGTGGAGGAGATTATGAGCATTGCAATAAAAATTGTGAATTCCATCCGTACACGTAGCTTGCAACGACGCGACGGCTCTTTAAATTGCAGTTGGAAGATAGTAAGTCAGCTGAACACACTGATTTAGTTCTTCACACGGACGTCAGGTAGTTGAGTCGCGGAAAATTCCTAGAAAGGTTTCAAGAATTATTGCCCGAAATAACAGCTTTTCTAGACGAAAGATGTGATGACACTCAGATGCTGAAAAACGGAAAATGGCTGACTGATTTGGCATTTTTGACAGACATCACAATGCATTTAAACACCATGAATTTGGAGCTTCAAGGTAAAGGAAAAACTATTATTGAGATGATTAGCGCAATAAACGCATTCAAAAGTAAATTGCAACTTATGATAGATCAACTGAAAAGAAAGGATCTGAAAAAATGTTCCGTCTTTGAAAGCAAGGATTCCTCAGTTGAAATATGATATTTTATGAGGCAGAATTATCAAATATTTTGGGCCAATTCGAAATACGTTTTTATGATTTCAGTAAATTGGCAAATATCGCATCATTTATGAGTTATCCTTTTTCGTGTAAAAACATTGAGGAATTAGCTACTGAAATAGCAAGTCAGTTTAACATGGACTCATGAACTGTTTGAAAATGAGTTAGTGCAGATTATATCAGATATACATCTCAAAGCCACAGCATCTGATACAAAATTCTGGTGTTTTATATCTGAAGATAAATATCCATCTAAGGCAAATCGCTCTTCAATTGACGGCAATGTTTGGGTCAACTTACTTGTGCGAGTCTGCATTTTCTGAAATGAAGATAATTAAGTCAAAATATCGCAATCGACTAACTGACGAACATATGTGATCATGCTTGCAATTAGCACTCGGTAATTACGTACCATCTTATGAAAAGTATGCTGAGGACATGCAGTGCCACGCTTCAACATCTAAAGTCACTCTTTAGTTAAGTTTAGACACTAGAACTCGTTTGTTTTGTAAGAACCAATGAACTCGCAATTTTGAATAATTATGAGTTTTTCATTGACATTTTAGAGCAGACCTACACTTACCTTGACTAAAAAAATGCATATTGTGCGGAAAACTAATATCTATGCCACGATACACCCTACCTAGACGACAATCCTGCATCAGACTTACTTGCAGCCTCTCAGAGTCGATCGATCGTAGTCTAACAATATTGAGGCAGATCGCCAGCAGTTCAAGTTTGAGCACCCCTGTCCTAAACTATAAAGATAAAAAAGTATTTTTTAAAATTTTAGGGGTATCTAAACTAATTTAAAAAATTGGAAAATAGAAATTAGACTTTGTATAGGGGAAAAAGTTAATTAATGATGATAAATATTAACCTCAACCAATTAAAATTTTAAATGAAAACGATTACCTCTCTACGACCTTACAAAGATTTGCTTTTATTCTATTTTTTAATTCAGGTGAGGATTACGAACCAGTTGATCCAGAAGATTTTTTGGAAGTAGAAGAACCACATGGCGATGACGATTTGCTGAAATCCTCTTAAGTTGACTCTCATATGTTAGTTACTAATATTGAATTACCTTTAAGTTCATTTAGTATTGAGTAATGCTGATATTTGTTTTAGGGAATTATTTAGCGATTATTCCAAAGAATATCATATATTTTATTTGCTGTTATCAATAAATTTTCTTTATTTCTTTATATTTGTATTTCTGTAAAATGTATTGTTAGATTCATCAAATAATTACAGTATACTATACGTGTAGATTAGAAGTTATAAAAATAGTTAATTCAATTCAATTTTTATTACTAATGTCAAAAATATAAATATAAAACAAGATTTGCGTAAAATATATACGTGGCGTAGTCAAGCTCCATGGTTTTCTAACCTTTTTCTAACAAACTACTTATACCAGAAACTTCTGTTACTTCTCAACAAAATCTCCCTGTAGACGTGCATACATTTGTCACAACGACAACGCCATGAGAGTCCACTTTTTTTTGTTGTTACGAAGGCACTCCTGAGTTAGGATCTCCCGAAAAGCACGAGCGTTGTTTTGATGGAAAAGCACAAGCACAGCCTTTTGTATCGTTTTCCCTGAAATGCTGGAAAGAGCTTTTTCCTCAAAACCTATTTGTAGAATGTAGCCGTAACCATAGTACTTTTTAAAATTTACCGAGTAAGGTTTCAAAAGATGGCCACCATTATGTTGTCAGTAATTGCGCTAACTTTATTTTTTTCGTTAACGGCGCATCTATTGTGCCGATTACTGTTTCGTTTTAGGATTAAAAATCCGAATTCGTGCCTGACCCATTGCAATAACTTTTGAGACGAAAGCACAATTCCTGCCGTCATCTCATGCCAATCTCGCATGATAAACTGCCACCCCCGCTTAAACTTATGTTTGTCGATCAGCCTTAGCGGGCACCTACCTTGAAGAAACTTTCCGCATTATTCGATCTTCACTTAGGGTGATGTGCACAGATCCTACGAAAATCTCAACTTTAGAGGCTGTATTACGGAAACCTAGTCGGTGGTGATTATTATTTTGAAGACTATACTATGACCTGACTGGTAAAGGGGGTGTCTCGCGAAATAAGGGAAATTAACGGCATTAAATATTAACGTGTAAACCACCATTTTCCTTGGAATGCTCCATCGTGATGTCATTGCATTCGCTTAGTGTATCAGCGCCAATTTACCTATCCTCCTTTGAAATTCGAATTCGAAAACTTACGCCATTTTCATCATGACATTCTGGTGGAGGGTATAATTTGAAGATTCGAAATAATTAAATCCTTTTTTCTACGATATATTTTAATGATACAATCCACTCAATTTTAATATCAATGAGGTTTATAGAGAATCACTTACCGGGTGTAAATGTAATGATTAATACCACCATTAGCTCCTCTTTTGTAGAGGAGCAGCAAGCTAGACACTAAACCCGCTTTTTAATAAAACTCTCAAATCCGAGAACTTTCAGAAAGAAAGAACTCTGTATTTCGAGAGTCGTGAAAAGGAAAAACCTTCAAAATGAAGAAAGAGTGAGCAAGGTGAGAAAAAGTGGGTTCAAGACTTTAGGGGCTAATACAATGACGTCATAGTGTGCCGGAGTACATTTCACTCGTTCCAAGGGAAGTGGTACTTTGCACGGAAACACTTCATGCCGTTTATCTTCCCTATATTACATAAATCCACCTTCATTTTCATATTCAAGCCATACACTGTACAGGGTGAGTCAACGATAGAGTAAAGTTCATTATCTCATTTGTTCCGGGAATGACGAAAAAATGTTAAATACAATAGTTTTAGAGAATATTAAGGTGCATAGTTTAAAATTATTTTTGAGTATACAGGGTGCTTCAAAAAAGTGTAGCCGATATAACAAATGTTTTTTTTAAAAGGAACATTCTATTTGCTAATTTATTTCTAAAATCGCTGTGTAAAATTTTATAACTTTTTTTTATTAATAATGTTATATATGTAAACCTAGTAGTTTTTTTTTAAAAAAATCGAGTTTTAAGTTTTGGAAAAATTGCCAGTAGTGCCATTATTTCCGAGGGTGGAATACTCATAATTAGTACGAGCGTTCTATAGAGATGAAAAAAAGATATATGTAAAGAAATTTGAGGTAGATACGACAGGGTGTACAAAATAAATTTATACATTTCGACTATTTTAAATTGAAAAATCTCAAATTTTTTAAATGGCATACTCTGTATATTATTATTTTTTCTGATAGATTTTACAAAACTCTCCAACTTTTATTAAGTATATCATGTACTTATTTCTAATAGTTTTCGATTTATTTTGAATTTTTCAATTTTTACCCTTATTTTTAATACACTTACGTTATCTATAATATATATAAAATGCAACGTCTCTCTGTCTGTCTGTCTGTCTGTTAGTGCGCTTATCACTGGAGAACCACTTATCCGATTTACGTACTTTTTTTTAAAAACATACATATGTTCTCTGGCCAGGTTATAGGCTATATTTTATTACGATAGGTAGCATAGAGAATGAGCAGTGACGATAATAGTGAATGAAGTCGGAAAAATGTTTTCCGCTAGCGCGTTCCTTTGCAATACACAGTCTAAACCCTTAAATTTGGAACAATATTAGGTAGCAGAGAATATCTATAATCTATAATATATATAAAATGCAATGTCTCTTTGTCTGTCTGTCTGTCCATTAGTGCGTTTATCAAGCGAGAACCACTTATCCGATTTACGTGTCTTTTTTTAAATTCATACATATATTCTTTGGCCAGGTTATATAGTAATAATAATAATCTATATCTATAATATATGTAAAATGCAACGTCTCTCTGTCTGTCTGTCTGTCCGTTAGGGGGCTTATCCCTCGAGAACCACTTATCCGATTTACGTGTTTTTTTAAATTCATACATATATTCTCAGACTAGGTTATATAATAATAATAATAATCTATATAATATATATGAAACGCAACGTCTCTCTGTCTGTCTGTCCGTTAGTGTGCTTATCATTCGAGAACCACTCATCGGATTTACGTGATTTTTCTTTAATTCTTAATTTAATATATGTCAAAAAAAAATCTATAATATATATAAAACGTAACGTCTCTCTGTCTGTCTGTCTATCCATTACTGCGCTTAGCACTCAAGAACCACTTATCCGATTTACGTGTTTTTTTTATAAAATACAGAGGGAATAAACAGAGACAAAAGAAGGAGAAGGAAAAAAAAGATGGAAGTTTAGCAGTAAGCCTCGCAGAAAGACTGAATAGATGGGGGGAATACTTTAAAAGAAACACTAAATGGAGATGAAAATGAGTTGAATGAGAAATAGGAAGCAAAATTAACTGAAGGGCAGGAGGCGACAAATAAACCCTGCAAAGAAGAAATAAGAGAAATACTCAGAACCCAAAAAAAATAAGGCCCCGGTGGAAATTGTAGAACTGATAAAAGCTGGAGGAGTAGATCTGGAAAATGAAATATGCCGGTTGGTGCAAGAAATATGGGAAACAGAAAAGATGCCAGTGAGCTGGAAAGAGTCGCTCATTTGTCCAATATACAAAAAGGAGAAAAAAACTATATGTGCTAATTATAGACCAATAGCCTTACTGGATGTCGTGTACAAGATAGTAGTGTTGACTATCAAAAACAGACTAGCAGTGAAAGCAGAGTCTATTCTGGGAGAGTACCAGTGTGGATTCAGGAAAAACAGATCGGTTTATAGACCAGATATTTTCGATTAAGCAAATCCAAGATAATAGCGTAGAACCAAATTTGGCACTACACTTGGTCTTTGTGGATTTCAGAGAAGCATATGACTCTGTAAATAGGAAGGACTTTACAAGATAATGGAAGAACTAAAAATTCCAAGTAAATTGATTCGCATGGTGAGAATGACCCTGAATGACACAGAAAATAGAGTGTTGGTTGAGGGCAAAGTATCAGACAAGTTTAAGGTGAAGAGAGGATTAAGACAGGGGAACCAGTGTCGACATGTCTATTTAATTTGGTACTAGAGAAGATAATCCGGGAGTCAGAAATAAAAACAAATGGAACGATATACCAACAAACCTGCTAATGCTTGGCCTATGCGGATGATGTAGCAGTGATTGCAACAACAAAAGAGAACCTCAAAAAAGTCATAAGTAGGATAGAAGAAAGGAGAAGGATGAGAGGACTAAAGATAAATGAGGAAAAAAACAAAATACATGGAAATTACAAAGAAGAAGGATAATAAAAACAACAAAAGTTTAGATATAATAAACAACTTAGGGAAAAGATATATGTTTGAAAAAGTAGACAAATTTAATTATCTGGGAGTAACAATAACAGAGAGTGGACAAGAAAGGACGGAGATACAAGAAAGAATAGCGAATGGACAGAGATGTTTGGGGGCAATGAATCCAATATTGAAATCAAAGAATGTATCAAGAAAAGCAAAAGAAAGAATATATACGACAGTTGCCAGACCCACGGTGAGATATAGATGCGAAACGTGGAAACTGAATGCAAGAGAAAATGAAATGTTGGACGTGTGGGAAAGGAAAGCTTTGAGAAAAATCTACGGAGGAAGGAAAGAAGAGGGACTGTGGAGAAGAAGAACAAACTACGTATTAAAATGCCTATATACGAAACCCCTTATAAGCCAAATCATAATAAGCCAGATATTAGGATGGTTCAGACACGTGGCAAGGATAAATGAAGAAAGGCAAAGCAAGCCCTAATAAGAGGCAGTAAAACAAGATCCGGAGTTGATGGGAATCCCGCACTGGGAAAAGCTAACAGGAGACAAAAAGAAGTGGAGACAAGTATGCAACCAAGCCATGGGCCTCTAAGGCCCCTTGAGCTATATAATAATATAAACATAACGAATAAGACGATAAAGGTGAATCAAGTCTACGCGAGCGGAGCCGCGGGCACTACTAATAATATCATAGTTGCCAAAACAAAACAAAAATGTAAGCATTGTCAAATTTTGACATGTCTATTAGTTTAATTTGTTGTAGTAAGTGATGTATAAAGGTAATAGTTATGGATTTTTTTCTAAAAATGAATTCATTGATATGGTTTATATACTGGGCGAGGCGGGAAAAAATTGTCTTTTGGCAGTAAGGCTTTACGGAGCGAAGTATCCTAAAAGACGTATACCATCTAGAAAATTTTTTCAGTGCTTAATGTAACGGTTTGATGGTAGTGGTAGCGTTAAGTATGCGAAACGGAAAGTAGTACACCATACTGCTACCAATGAGGAAAGAGAAATGGAGCTTTTAGTTCATAATGAAGATAATAGCCAGGTCAGCAGCCGTCAACTAGCTGACTTATCTGACACATCCCAATCTACGGATAATCGCATAACGAGAAAATACAAGTATCATCCCTTTCATATGGAACTACACCAAGAACTTCAAGACCGTGATTTTGAACGACGAGTAAACTTTTGTACCACCATGATTGGAGCAATAGAGGCCGATCCAAATTTTTCATCCAAAATATTGTTTTCTGTTGAAGCTACTTTTCGAAATAATGGAGCAGTTAACAGTCATAACATGTATTATTATTCAACAGTTAATCAATTTTGGGTCCTGGAAGTTCAAAACTAAAACCATTGTTCGTTTAATGTATGGTGTGGAATATTAAATTTTCGAATTAGTGGTCCATATTTTTTCCGCAAACGAATTACCCCAGCTTCTTGAAGAAGTTGGTAAGTTTAAAAGGGAACAAATATGGATTCAACAAGACGGAGCTCCTGCTCATTACCACCGGGAGGTTCGGGAATTTTTAAATAATCATTACCCACAAAAATGGATCGGTAGGGTTTGATTCATTCAGTGGCCCCCTCGATCATGTGACTTAACACCTTTAGACTTCTTTTTGTGAGGCCACATTAAAGATCGTGTTTATATGAACCACATAACACCAGTACTACAACACCAGTAGATATAAACACTACACCACTACTACACCACTACTACAACACCAGTAGATATAAAAATAGGATACGGGATGCGTGCAGGACAATAATGCCCTTTATGCTAAGGAAAGTGAAGGAAAATATAGTAAAACGACTAAACATGTGTATTCAAGTATACGGGCATATTTTTGAAGATTTATTACGTCATAATAATTAATCATTAGATATGTTAAAGTATATTAAAATTATTATTAACTATTCGTTTGTTTTCACAATAGCGTAAGTGTATTGAAAGCAAGGGTAAAAATTGTAAATGCAAAATAAATCGAAAACTATTAGAAATAGGTATATGGTATACTTAATAAAGGTTGGAAGTTTTTGTAAAATCTATCCGACAAAATAAAAATACACAGGGTGTGCCATTTAAAAAATTTGAGATTTTTCAATTTAAATTAGTCGAAATGTATAAATTTATTTTGAACACCATGTAGCATTTAACTCAAATTTCTTAAGATACATAATGTTTTCATCTCTATAGAATGCTCGTAATGAGTATTCCACCCTCTGAAACAATGGCGCTACTGGCAATTTTTTACAAAACTAAAAACTGGTATTTTTAAAAAAAAATTGAAATATTAGAAAAACTACTAGGTTTAGGTATACGAGGCTGGTTTGAAAAGTCCGTGCAAAAATAAAAACTACTTATGTGTTTGGGGTAAACCTTTTTTATTTTTCGACATAGTCTCCTTTTAGGCTTATACACTTCGTCCAACGATGTTCTAGTTTGTTGATCCCTTCCGAATAATAGGATTTGTCCAAGTCTGCAAAATATCCATTAGTGTCTGCAATCACCTCCTCGTTTGAATAAAATCTTTGTCCCGCCAGCCATTTCTTCAAATTGGGGAACAAATAGTAGTCCGAGGGAGCCAAGTCTGGAGAATAGGGGGGATGTGAAACGAGTTGGAATCCTATTTCCATTAATTTTTCGACCACAACTGCTGAGGTGTGTGCTGGTGCGTTGTCGTGATGGAAAAGGACTTTCTTGTGGGCCAATCGCGGGCGTTTTTCTTGCAGCTCGGTTTTCAAACGGTCTAATAACGATGAATAATATTCACCTGTAAGAGTTTTTTACCCTTTTCCAGATAGTCGATAAGGATTATCCCTTGCGAATCCAAAAGACAGTCGCCATAACCTTTCTGGCCGAAGGAACGGTCTTCGCCTTTTTTGGTGCAGATTCCTCCTTGGTAACCCATTGTTTACATTGTTGTTTGGTCTCAGGAGTATAGTAATGTATCCATGTTTCATCCACAGTGACGAAACGACGCTTAAAGTCCTCCGGATTCTTCTGGAACAGCTGCAAACCATCCTTGCAACACTTCACACGATTCCGTTTTTGGTCAAGCGTGAGCAATCGCGGTACCCATCTTGCGGATAGCTTTCTCAAGTCCAAATGTTTATGCAAAATATTACGTACCCGTTCAGTCGAGATGCCCACAGCACTAGCAATCTCACGCACCTTAACTCTTCTGTCATCCATCACCATATCATGGATTTGATCAATGATTTCTGGAATCGTAACCTCCACAGGCCGTCCAGAACGTTCAGCGTCACTTGTGCCCATATGGCCAGTCCGAAAATTTTGAAACCACTTATAAAACTGTTCTAATCGAAGGTGCAGAGTCACCATAATGTTTATCAAGCTTCTCTTTAGTCTCCTGAGACGTTTTGCCTTTCATAAAGTAATGTTTAATCACCACACGAAATTCTTTTTCGTCCATTTCTTGAAAATCACTCGACTTTCTTGATTCACACGAATGTCAAACACAAAAAAATAGACCAATATGGCTGAAACTTGGTGTGCGTTCATTCAAGAGATGCTACTAACTAATTACGACCTCGATACGCGCCGGTGGTGCCATCTCTCGGACTTTGCACGGACTTTTCAAACCAGCCTCGTATAACATTATTAATAACAAAGTTATAAAATGTTACGGAGAATTTAAAAATAAATTATAAAAAAGGATGCTCCATTTAAAGAAAACATGTTGTGTCGGCTACACTTTTTTAAAGTACCCTGCATACTCCAAAATAATTTTAAACTGTGCACCTTAACATTCCCTAAAAGTATTGTATTTAATATTTTTTCGTCATTCCCGAAACAAAGGAGATAATGAACTTTACTCTATCGTTGACTCATCCTGTACACAAAAGGGCCCAGTGAAGATGTTTTTAGGAACCAGAATTTAGCGTAATTAACGCTACCAGTCCACACAGACAAATTATATCGCTAAATTTTGGATGCTACAAACAACCTCTGCCCCCTTTTTGTTGTAACATATTGGTCTCCCGTAATTTCAACCGGCTATAGTCTTCAAAATAACAAATTTTGAGAAAAATCTTGGTATTTTTTGAAAACTTGTTTCAAAATTTTATCAGTTCTTTAATTGGTGTCCAGAGGTCAAAATAACCTTGGACAACTAGTTGCTACAGCTAGTCGTATCGAGATGAACTAAGATCAAAATCGGATTTATTTCCAACATTATTTAGCAGATACCTAAAAATAGCATGCAAAGTTAACCAGATTATTAATACAACGAACGACTTACTCTAATCAGATTCGTTTAGCTCCCCGAGGCTAAATGAAAATAGAGTACTTAATTTAAGCATACAATTTTATAACGAACGTGAATATTTTGATTTAGAGCGGAAGGTGTAAAATTTAAACGACCTGACATAAGATTGTTTACGTTACATCATATTTTTTTGCATTATATTTATATGAGCGTAGTAAAAATTTAACACACAAACTGTTTCTCAAAACATTCAATTATATTACACTAGCCGGGCACGCGGCTCCGCTCGGGTGGACTTGATTCACTACTATCGTCACTGCTTATTCCTTATGTTACCCAACGTAATAAAATATCTCCCATTATTTCACCTTATCTCTCAATATTTCTCCTTATCTCCCAGTATCTCTACATAATTTCCATTATCTGGGCTTATCTCTGCTCATCTCCCATTATTTCTCCTTATCTCCCATTATCTCACCTTATTTCCCATTATCTAGGCTTATCTCGACTTATCTTGCAATATTTCTCCTTATCTCCCATTATTTATACTTATCTCTCATTATCTCACCTTATCTCCCATTATCGAGGCTTGTCTCGACTTATCTCCCATTATTTCTCCTTATCTCCCATTATCTAGAATATTATATATTATATAGAACATATGTATAAATTTATAAAAACACGTAAATCGGATAAGTGGTTCTCGAGTGATAAGCGCACTAACGGACAGACAGACAGAGAGAGAGACGTTGCATTTTATATATATTATACTCTTTGCTACATGACATTGTTCCATATTTAATGCTTTAGGCACTGTATTGCAAGAGAACGAGTTAGCGGCAAACTTTTCTTCGACTTGATTCACTATTATCGTCCCTGCTTATTCCTTACCTACTAATAACGTAATAAAATATATCCTATAACCTGGCCAGAGAACATATGTATGTTTAAAAAAAAGCACATAAATCGAATAAGTGGTTCTCCAGTGATAAGCGCACTAACGGACAAACGGACAGAGAGACGTTGCCTTTTATATATATTATAGATATAGATTATTATTATTATATAACCTGGCCAAAGAATATATGTATGAATTTAAAAAAAGACACGTAAATCGGATAAGTGGTTCTCGCGTGATAAACGCACTAATGGACAGACAGACAGAGAGACATTGCATTTTATATATATATATATTATAGATTATAGATATTCCCTGCTACATAATATTGTTCCATATTTAATGGTTTAGACTATGTATTGCAAGAAAACGCGCTAGCTTCAAACTTTTTTCCGACTTCATTCACTATTATCGTCACTGCTCATTCTTTATGCTACCTATCGTAATAAAATATAGCCTATAACCTGGCCGGAGAACATATGTATGTTTTTAAAAAAAAAGTACAAAAATCGGATACGTGGTTCTCCAGTGATAAGCGCACTAACGGACAGATGGGCAGACAGACAGAGATACGTTGCATGTCTTATATATTATAGATGTAATAAAATATATAACTATAACCTGTTCAGAAAACATATGTATGCATTTAAATAATCACGTAAATCGGATGAGGTTCTCGAGGGGTAAGCGCACTAACGGACAGACAGACAGACAGAGAGACGTTACATTTTATATATATTATAGATATAGATTATTATTATTATTATTATATAACCTGGCCAAAGAATTTATGTATGAATTTAAAAAAAGACAGGTAAATCGGATAAGTGGTTCTCGCGTGATAAACACACTAATGGACAGACGACAGACAGAGAGACATTGCATTTTATATATATATTATAGATTATAGATATTCTCTGCTACATAATTTTGTTCCATATTTAATTGTTTAGGCTGTGTAATACAAGGGAACGCGCTAGCAGCAAACTTTTTTTCCGACTTCATTCACTATTTTACGTCACTGCTCATTCCTTTTGCTACTTATCGTAATAAAATATAGCCTATAACCTGACCAGAGAACAAATGTATGTTTAAAAAAAAAAATACGTAAATCAGATAAGTGGTTCTCCAGTGATAAGCGCACTAACGGACAGACAGACAGACAGAGAGACGTTGCATTTTATATATATTATAGAAGAGTTTCAAATTTTGTTAAGTTTTTCTTTTCGGTTTCTAAAATCTTCGAAACTCAATAATGGGATAATAAAAACCCGAGACTTTTAGCAGTAATTTTCATCTCAGATTATTCAGTAGAGAATATTTTAATGACTGAATGAAATTAGCTCGTCTAATACACCCAGTGTCCTAAAAGAAAACAAAGTATGGCTAATTATATTTGTTCAGTTCATCATCAATCTACACTTTGAAATGCTCTTTTACAATATCCAAATTTCTTCGACCTCAGTAGAAGACTGGAATTAAAAACTGGCGCCAAACATCACCACGGAAGAAGTTACCCAAGCAATAAAACTACAGAAAAGTGAGAAATCAATTGGCCCGAACAGATTACACGTTGAAATTTTGAAAGTGACCATAGAGCAGGGGTGCTCAAACGGTCGAGTGCTTTTTGAGTCGATCTCGAGAAAAAAATTCCGATATAGAACTATTCACAGATTTTGTTTTAGGTAACTAAAACAAAATGTAATGAATACACTACTAAAATTTATTCGATCCACAATTAGGCCAGAATAACCACCTTATCACTTTCTTTTATCGTAATAACCCCCTGCTAGCAGCAAAAGGCGGCCTTATCAAAGGAACGCGCGGTACTTGTCAAAGAAAAGCCGCGTTTTTGATTCCCGCCGATTTTTCTAGAAACTTCGGGCGGCGTGTTTGACGGGAACATTCGAGACTTCGATCGCGCCAATATAAATGTTGCGCCTGCAGGGATAGGAGTCAGTCTGAGTTGTAACTTGAAGGCGATACATCGATACAAAGTTTATTAATAAATAGTCTAAAATGAGTGCGGCAAGGAAAAGTAAAACTTATCATTTTAATAACGATTGGGAGGAAGAATTTTTCTTTTGTATGGTAAAGGATAAGTGCATTTATCTCATTTGCCGTGCGTCAGTTGCAATACCTAAGCGTGGGAACTTAGAGAGGCATCATAAAACGGTTCATAAAAACTACGAAAAGGATTTTCCGTCACAGAGTGAATTAAGAAAACGAAAAGTACGTGATTTGATAACTTGTTTGAAAAAAGAACAAACCATGTTCACAAGACCAGCCAAACAATCAAAAGCTGCAACGATCGCGTCATTTAAAATATCTCATATATTGGCGAAACACAAGAAACCATTTGATGATGGATTGGTTGTGAAGGAAGCATTTATTGAAGCGGGTGAGACTTTATTTGGAGATTTTAAAAATAAAACAGAGATTATGTCTGCTATTAGAGAACTTCAGTTATCTCATCCGACTGTCACAAGGCGTGTTGAAGTCATGAGTCAGGACATGGCAGATAAACTAAAACATGATATCATGGAATGTACATACTTTTCTTTACAGTTCGACGAATCCACCGATATGACAGACACTGCCCAGCTGCGTATTTTTATTCGAATGGTATTCAATGACATGTCGGCTAAGGAAGAGTTTTTGACAATGATTCCTCTGAAAGGAAAGACCCGTGGCGAAGACATATATGACGTTTTCTTCAATTTTGTAACAAACTACAAGCTACCAATATATAAACTAGTGTGCATTATAACCGATGGAGCACCAGCAATGACTGGAAACAAAAACGGTTTTGTGGCATTGTGTCGAGCTAATGATGATTTCCCTTCATTTTTCTCCTTCCATTGCATTTTACATCAACAAGTTTTGTGTTCAAAAGTTCTAAACATGGAGGAGATTATGGGCATTGCAATAAAAATTGTGAATTCTATCCGTGCACGTAGCTTGCAACGACGGCTCTTTAAATTGCAGTTGGAAGATAGTGAGTCAGCTGAACACACTGATTTAGTTCTTCACCCGGACGTCAGGTGGTTGAGTCGCGGAAAATTCCTAGAAAGGTTTCAAGAATTATTGCCCGAAATAACAGCTTTTCTGGACGAAAGAGGTGATGACACTCAGATGCTGAAAAACGGAAAATGGCTGACTGATTTGGCATTTTTGACAGACATCACAATGCATTTAAACACCATTAATTTGGAGCTTCAAGGTAAGGGAAAAAACTATTATTGAGATGATTAGCGCAATAAACGCATTCAAAAGTAAATTGCAACTTATGATAGATCAACTGAAAAGAAAGGATCTGAAAAATTTTCCGTCTCGGAAAGCAAGGATTCCTCAGTTGAATTATGATATTTATGAGGCAGAATTATCAAATATTTTGGGCCAATTCAAAATACGTTTATATGATTTCAGTAAATTGGCAAATATCGCATTATTTATGAGTTATCGTTTTTCGTGTATAAACATTGAGGAATTAGCTACTGAAATAGCAAGTCAGTTTAACATGGACTCATGTTCTGTTGAAAATGAGTTAGTGCAGATTATATCAGATATACATCTCAAAGCCACAGCATCTGATACAAAATTCTGGTGTTTTATATCTGAAGATAAATATCCGAATCTAAGGCAAATCGCCCTTCAACTGACGGCAATGTTTGGGTCAACTTACTTGTGCGAGTCTGCATTTTCTGAAATGAAGATAATTAAGTCAAAATATCGCAATCGACTAACTGACGAACATATGTCATCATGCTTGCGATTAGCACTCGATAATTACGTACCATCTTATGAAAAGTATGTTAAGGACATGCAGTGCCACGCTTCAACATCCAAAGTCACTCTTTAGTTAAGTTTAGACACTAGAACTCGTTTGTTTTGTAAGAACCAATAAACTCGCAATTTTGAATAATTATGAGTTTTTTTCATTGACATTTTAGAGCAGACCTACACTTACCTTGACTAAAAAAATGCATATTGTGTGGAAAACTAATATCTATGCCACGATACACCCTACCTAGACGACAATCCTGCATCACACTTACTTGCAGCCTCTCAGAGTAGATCGATCGTAGTCTAACAATATTGAGGTAGATCGCCAGGAGTTCAAGTTTGAGCACCCCGGCCATAGAGAGTAAACGTCTTGGCTTTATTAACAAGGATATTTAACGTTAACAAACAAATACCCAACACTTGGCTCAAATTAGTTTCCGTCATATTGCTCCAGAAAAACCTTCGATCCATTTCAACTATTATCGTATAATTAATCTAATGGTACAAGTTCCTACAGTGTTCAATGTCAAATGTATAAATAACTAGAAGTCCAAGTTGATATATGCTGTGCCAGTATGGTGCAACATATCAGGTACACAGGTCGCACGAATACAACGAATTCAAAATAAAATCCTTAGCTGTGTAGACTCCGCGGGACAATACACTAGAATAGATGACTTACATGACATAACTAACATACAAATAATAAAACAACACGTCATTGATATATCTGATACATTTTACAGATATAATACACTAAAATCGACACTAATCCATGACCTGACAACAACGCGTGAGGCACACAATCCGAAACATAAGCCTCTACATTCACGACTACCAATTCTTTCTGAAAAGCCAGCTGGGTAAACTAAAGGAGCAGCAACGAAGGTAATTTTAAACAATTCATCCAACTAAATTAATAAATTTAAATATAATTAGTTTTATATCTTTATAGTCTCACATCTACAGTTTATAATTTCATGTTATAGTGTAAATAAACTAGTTTTATAGTTTACACATACATATACCTATGACGTATGATCTCTGAAGAAAAGAGCATTACCCACGCTGAGAGCAACCTAAATGGACTTCTGGAAAAGTGCAGCAGTAATATCCAGAAGAGGCGGAGTCACCAATGAACGTATTAGAGAAATCATGGGAATCAAACATCACAGACGATATTCTAACCAAACAACTTATTGTTTGGTTAGAGCACATTGAAAGAATGAGCGAAAATCGAATCCCAAAACAAATAGTAAAAAAGCAACCACAGGACAAGAAAACGCGAGATAAACCGAGAACAAGTTGGAGAGAGAGGATAGACAGGGGAATTCAGGAAAGAAATCTGATTGGAGAACATTGTGAACTGATATGTACAGTACAATCCCGATTATCCGAATCGCGATTATCTGAAATCCGGCTTATCCGAAACAAACTGTTAAAAAGCAAATTGTATTCCCATTAAACGAAAAAAAAATCCCCATTATCCTAAACAGACGATGAGTGGTTTCGTTAACGCGTCGGGGACTCCCCGACATCTAGAATTTCACCGCTGTCTATGTTTTGGTTAGTCATTACGTCTATTATTATCGCAGAGGTAATAGTTTCCTTTTAATAGATATTTTACAAAATGGAGCGTCATAATAATAAGCGTAAACATGTTGTTATTACCTTAATAGAGAAACTTGAAGATATTCAACGTTTAGATAATGGTGAATTTTTTAAAAAAATATAGCGAAGGATTTAGATGTAGCCGTGAGTACTGTTTTAGAGTGGAGCAAAAATCGCGAAAATCGCAAAAATCGCGAAAAATGGTGTAGTGTTTTATCATGGCCCACACAGGTACGAGAAAGTATGAAAAGCGGTGAATACCAGAAAGTGGATGATTCTTTATTTTTATGGTTTACACCAGGGGTGCTCAAACTTGAACTGCTGGCGATCTACCTCAATATTGTTAGACTACGATCAATCGACTCTGAGAGGCTGCAAGTAAGTGTGATGCAGGATTGTCGTCTAGGTAGGGTGTATCGTGACATAGATATTAGTTTTCCGCACAATATGCATTTTTTTAGTCAAGGTAAGTGTAGGTCTGCTCTAAAATGTCAATGAAAAAACTAATAATTATTCAAAATTGCGAGTTTGTTGGTTCTTATAAAACAAATGAGTTCTAGTATCTAACTTAACTAAAGAGTGACTTTGGATGTTGAAGCATGGCACTGCATGCCCTCAGCATACTTTTCATAAGATGGTACGTAATTACCGAGTGCTAATCGCAAGCATGATGACATATGTTCGTCAGTTAGTCGATTGTGATATTTTGACTTAATTATCTTCATTTCAGAAAATGCAGACTCGCACAAGTAAGTTGACCCAAACGTATTTCGAATTGGCCCAAAATATTTGATAATTCTGCCTCATAAATATCATAATTCAACTGAGGAATCCTTGCTTTCAAAGACGGAAAATTTTTCAGATCCTTTCTTTTCAGTTGATCTATCATAAATTGCAATTTACGTTTGAATGCGTTTAATGCGCTAATCATCTCACTAATAGTTTTTCCTTTACCTTGAAGCTCCAATGCATTGTGATGTCTGTCAAAAATGCCAAATCAGTCAGCCATTTTCCGTTTTTTCAGCATCTGAGTGTCATCACCTCTTTCGTCCAGAAAAGCTGTTATTTCGGGCAATAATTCTTGAAACCTTTCTAGGAATTTTCCGCGTCTCAACCACCTGTCGTCCGTGTGAAGAACTAAATCAGTGTGTTCAGCTGACTCACTATCTTCCAACTGCAATTTAAAGAGCCGTCGTTGCAAGCTACGTGCACGGATAGAATTCACAATTTTTATTACAATGCCCATAATCTCCTCCATGTTTAGAACTTTTGAACACAAAACTTGTTGACGTATAATGCAATGGAAGGAGAAAAATGAAGGGAAATCATCATTAGCTCGACACAATGCCACAAAACCGTTTTTGTTTCCAGTCATTGCTGGTGCTCCATCGGTTGTAATGCACACTAGTTTATATATTGGTAGCTTGTAGTTTGTTACAAAATTGAAGAAAACGTCATATATATCTTCGCCACGGGTCTTTCCTTTTAAAGGAATCATTGTCAAAAACTCTTCCTTAGCCGACATGTCACTGTATACCATTCGAATAAAAATACACAACTGGGCAGTGTCTGTCACATCGGTGGATTCGTTGAACTGTAAAGAAAAGTATGTACATTCCATGATATCAGGTTTTAGTTTATCTGCCAGGTCCTGACTCATGACTTCAACACGCCTTGTGACAGTCGGATGAGATAACTGAAGTTCTCTAATAGCAGACATAATCTCTGTTTTATTTTTAAAATCTCCAAATAAAGTCTCACCCGCTTCAATAACTGCTTAATTCACAACCAATCCATCATCAAATGGTTTTTTGTGTTTCGCCAATATATGAGATATTTTAAATGACGCGATCGTTGCAGCTTTTGATTGTTTGGCTGGTCTTGTGAACATGGTTTGTTCTTTTTTCAAACAAGTTATCAAATTACGTACTTTTCGTTTTTCTTAATTCACTCTGTGACGGAATATCCTTTTCATAGTTTTTATGAACCGTTTTATGATACCTCTCTAAGTTCCCACGCTTAGGTATTGCAACTGACGCACGGCAAATGAGACAAATGCACTTATCCTTTACCATACAAAAGAAAAATTTTCCTCCCAATCGTTATTAAAATGATAAGTTTTACTTTTCTTCGCCGCACTCATTTTGGACTA
The DNA here is from genome assembly GCA_019049505.1 of Pachyrhynchus sulphureomaculatus. Lineage (NCBI taxonomy): Eukaryota > Metazoa > Arthropoda > Insecta > Coleoptera > Curculionidae > Pachyrhynchus > Pachyrhynchus sulphureomaculatus. The sequence continues at coordinate 14,795,032 of CM032455.1, read as the reverse complement.
TTTATTAATAAACTTTGTATCGATGTATCGCCTTCAAGTTACAACTCAGACTGACTCCTATTCCTGCAGGCGCAACATTTATATTGGCGCGAACGAAGTCTCGAATGTTCCCGTCAAACACGCCGCCCGAAGTTTCTAGAAAAATCGGCGGGAATCAAAAACGCGTCTTTTCTTTGACAAGTATCGCGCGTTCCTTTGATAAAGCCGCCTTTTGCCGCTAGCAGGGGGTTATTACGATAAAAGAAAGTGATGAGGGGGTTATTCTGGCCTAATTGTGGATCGAATAAATTTTAGTAGTTTATTCCTTACATTTTGTTTTAGTTACCTAAAACAAAATCTGTGAATAGTTCTATATCGGAATTTTTTTCTCGAGATCGACTCAAAAAGCACTCGCGATCGACTTGTCGATCGCGATCGACCCTTTGAGCACCCCTGGTTTACACAGAATCGAGAACGTAGAATACCAATTTCAGGAACAATTTTAAAACAAAAGGCAGTTAGTTTAAGCGAAGAGTTGCCAGTTATTGAAGCGCCTGTAAATTTTTCTGCAAGTGATGGATGGCTAGACAGGTGGAAAAAGACATGGTGTACGTCAACTGAAAGTTTGTGGAGAAGGATTGTCGGCTGATGTATCTGCTGCAAAAAAATTTGCAGAGAATTTTGAGCAGCTTATGAAAGAACATGGTTTACAACCAGATCAAATCTATAATTGTGATCAAACAGGCTTGAACTACAAAATGTTGCCATCAAGTACCTTAGCTTCACAAACGGAAGCTGGAGCACCTGGTTACAAACGAAGCAAAGAACGTATTATTGTTCTTGCATACAGTAATGCTTCTAGAAGACACAAACTACCATTATTATGTATTGGTAAGTCAGCAAATCCACGAACCTTTAAGAATATTCGTCACAATGCTTTTCCTGTTTTGTATAAAATCAAAACAATGCCTGGATAAACGCGACTCTATTTAAAGACTGGTTTTTTGGAGATTTTGCTCCCAAAGTGGAACTTTTTTTAAAAGAACATGGATATCCTAGAAAATGTATTCTGTTACTAGATAACGCCCCCACTCAGTGCGGAGAAACTTGAAAGTGGGGAAATAAAAGCAAGCCTCCTGCTGTAACTTCTCTCATTCGGCCTATGGATCAGAGTGTAATGGAAAATTTAAAACGCAATTACAGGCGTTTATTATTGGAGCATATTTTAGAAGGAGTAGATGAAGGTGGCAATCTTACTGATTGCCTAAAAATGTAAATTTGAAAAAGTAATATATTGGATAGCTTCAGCCTGGAATCAAGTAAAGAGTAATACTCTGGAAAAATCTTGGTCAAAATTGATTCCACAAGAGGAGAGACATTACTCAGAGGCAGAAACAGAAGATAATGAAAGTTTACATCAAATTATTACAAGAATATCAGGATGTGAAAGTGTTACGGAAACCGATGTTTGTGAATGGTTAAACAGTGATAGTGTGGAAGATAAAATGACTGACCAAGAATTAATTAAAAGTGTATGCAAAAATGCTAATAAAATAGACAGAGATGACGATGATGATAACGAAGTAGAAGCTACTGACAATATTCCAGTAAAAATGTCACATTCAGAAGGACTAAAGGCCCTAGAAAAAGCGTTAATTTATGTAGAACAACAAGAAAATGCAACCGCAGCGGACGTCTTGCTTATCAAACGTTGGAGAGACATTGCAGCCAAAAACAGAACTACCGCAAAACGAGTGCAGTTAAAAATTACCTCATTTTTAAGACATTAAAGTTAAGAATGCACCTGTTTTATTTTTGATTTTCCATACATATACATAAAATAAGTAAACTAATTGTTCTATTCTTTGTTTTAAGAAATACCTATGTACGTAATAGCATATCGTATAAATGCTTTTAAGTCAATCTGCAATGTTGTATTCATTCTATACTTCTATTTTATAAAAAAATTCGGATTAACCGAAATTTCGATTATCTGAAATCACTTTGGTCCATATTATTTCGGATAATCGAGATTCTACTGTATATGTATGTATGTATATATATATATATATATATATATATATATATATATATATATATATATATATATATATATATATATATATACACTAATACTAGCCGTGCCCGCGGCTCCGCTCGCGTGGATTTGATTCACTATTATCGTCACTGCTTATACCTTATGTTGCCTAATGTCATAAAATATATCCTATAACCCGGCCAGAGAACATATGTATGAATTTAAAAAAAAAAAAAACACGTAAATAGGATAAGCGGTTCTCCAGTGATAAGCGCACTATCGGACAGACAGACAGAGAGACCTTGCATTTTATATACGAGGCTGGTTTGAAAAGTCCGTGCAAAGTCCGAGAGATGGCACCACCGGCGCGTATCGAGGTCATGTTTAGTTAGTAGCATCTCTTGAATGAACGCACACCAAGTTTCAGCCATATTGGTCTATTTCTTTGTGTTTGGCATTCGTGTGAATCAAGGAAGTCGAGTGATTTTCGAGAAATAGACGAAAAAGAATTTCGTGTGGTGATTAAACATTACTTTATGAAAGGCAAAACGCCTCAGGAGACTAAAGAGAAGCTTGATAAACATTATGGTGACTCTGCACCTTCGATTAGAACAGTTTATAAGTGGTTTCAAAATTTTCGGACTGGCCATATGGGCACAAGTGACGCTGAACGTTCTGGACGGCCTGTGGAGGTTACGACTCCAGAAATCATTGATCAAATCCATGGTATGGTGATGGATGACAGAAGAGTTAAGGTGCGTGAGATTGCTAGTGCTGTGGGCATCTCGACTGAACGGGTACATAATATTTTGCATAAACATTTGGACATGAGAAAGCTATCCGCAAGATGGGTGCCGCGATTGCTCACGCTTGACCAAAAACGGAATCGTGTGAAGTGTTGCAAGGATGGTTTGCAGCTGTTCCAGAAGAATCCGGAGGACTTTAAGCGTCGTTTCTTCACTATGGATGAAACATGGATACATTACTATACTCCTGAGACCAAACAACAATCTAAACAATGGGTTACCAAGGGGGAATCTGCACCAAAAAAGGCGAAGACCGTTCTTTCGGCCGAAAAGGTTATGGCGACTGTCTTTTGGGATTCGCAAGGAATAATCCTCATCGACTATCTGGACAGGCGAATATTATTCATCGTTATTGGACCGTTTGAAAACCGAGCTGCAAGAAAAACGCCCGCGATTGGCCCATAAGAAAGTCCTTTTCCATCACGACAACGCACCAGCACACACCTCAGCAGTAATGGAAATAGGATTCCAACTCGTTTCACAACCCCCCTATTCTCCAGACTTGGCTCCCTCGGACTACTATTTGTTTCCCAATTTGAAGAAATGGCTGGCGGGACAAAGATTTTATTCAAACGAGGAGGTGATTGCAGACACTAATGGATATTTTGCAGACTTGGACAAATCCTATTATTCGAAAGGGATCAACAAACTAGAACATCGTTGGCCTAAAAGGAGACTATGTCGAAAAATAAAAAAGGTTTACCCCAAACACATAACATAAGTAGTTTTTATTTTTGCACGGACTTTTCAAACCAGCCTCGTATATTATAAAAGTTTATAAATAACCTGGCCAGAGAATAAATGTATGAATTTAAAAGAAAACACGTAAATCGGATGTGGTTCTCGAGTGATAAGCACATTAACGGACAAATATACAGACAGAGAGACGTTGCATTATATATATATATATATATATATATATATATATATATATATATATATACATATATATATATATATATATATATATATATATATATATATATATATATATATATATATATATATATACATATACATATATATATATATATATATATATATATATATATATATATATATATATATATATATATATATATATGTATGTTATAGATATAGATATTATTTGCTACATGATATTGTTCCATATTTATTTGTTTAGGTAGTGTATTGCAAGAGAACGCGCTAGCGGAAAACTTTTTTCCGACTTGATTCATTATTATCGTCATTGCTTATTCCTTATGTTACCTAACATAATGAAATATAGCCTATAACCTGGCCACACGTAAATCGGATAAGTGATTTTCCAGTGATAAACGCGCTGACTGACAGACAAACAGACAGAGAGAAGTTGCATTTTATATATATATTATAGGTTACAATGATTAATTTAGTGTTAATACATTTTCTACACTTCTTTACAATTTATTTCCCTATTAAAAATGGCAAATTTGTCTATTGTATATGCATTTAATTTTATAGAATATTTTATAATAAAGTTTCGTTAACAAAATAAAAAGTAAAGAGTTTCGAAAAGGTATTTCTTTACTTTTAGGTAGGTAATTCTAATTGTTAACTAGAAGATAAATCAAACTTACTAAGTCACTGAATAACAACAAAACAATATCTGTATTTACTCATGTTTATTTTAACAGCATAATTTTTGCAGTATTTATGATAGTTTAAAGTTTGTTTTTAATTTTATTTATTTTTCAGTGAATAACAACAAAATAATTCTATAAAACAGGAACATGTCTAAAAGCTTATTTTAGTTTGTTCAGTCACAATTTTAAATATGGCACGTACTGAAGGTAAGTCGTTACATACTTGTCAACTTTTTAAATGTAGATTCTTGGGTAACTTGGGTATTTTATTTCCCAACACTTAATTTTAGATAAAAAATCGGTATATCTACTTTCTTACTATGGACGAGTGTGCTTTTTAAGTTATTTACCTAACTGTGAAAATGACATCGTAGTTTATTTATTTTCTAAGTAGTTTGGCAAAGTGGTAGTAAGAAGCTTGCCTTGGAGTGTGGCGGACTCGACCCTGGTGACGGTATCCTGGGCTAGGGTGGTCTGGATATCTGCTGTCAACTTACTGACTACATTGTCCAGGCCCCTGGTGTTGGAGATGGTGGGAATGGGGGGCGGTGTCTGCTAGGAGCCTTGGAAGTGTTCCCAGTCAGTAATGCTGAAGGTGACGATATCGTTAATCCGATCGGCCGGGTCGCCCAGAGGAAGAATGACTGATACGTGCTCAAAGAAGAGCTCGTGAAGGACAGTGATATTGTGGCGGTGGTCGATCTAAATATTATATAGGAGTTATAGAGAGGAAAACTTATAATTGTCACAGGTGGTTCTTTATGGGTAAAAAGTTCAAAACACATGTTTAGCACTACTATTACTTCTAACATCATTATCCTTAATAAAGATTGTTGTGTTTTTACCTCTTTCAGAACTGCGTCCCTGTCCAGGCACTTACTATGTGTATAAAATGGACTGAGAAATCGGATTTAAATTGAAATTTAAAACTTCATACGAGTTTCTTGTAGAAGATTAAAAATTGTCGTAGCGTGTAAAGCTTTCTAGGACCAAATAATATTCACACCTTTTAAGAAGCTTTTTTTGCTATGCATGTTTCCGATACCTAAAAAAGGCAAAAAGACCTTGCCAAATAACTACCGACCAGTCGCACTGCTTTCAATAATATCGAAAGTCATGGAAAAGGTTCATCAGCATCTTCTAAAATATTTTGAAGGATTCAACATTATTAGCGATCACCAATATAGCTTTGGTAAACATAGATCAACAGGAGATCTTCTGCCTTATGTAACACATGTTTGGAACAACGCAATTAAACACTTTGGGAGAATCTCGACCGGTTACTCTTGACATATCCAAAGTATTCGACCGTGTTTGGCACGATTGACTGTTGGCTAAGGTACACTCTTATGGTATGTCTGAAAAGTTCTGTTTGTGGCTCTCAGGTTTCCTCAGAGAGCGTTCTTTACGGGTGGCGGTCGACGGATTTCTTTCTAACAACTTCACTCTCAACGCCGGCATGCCCCAAGGCTCCATACTGTCTCCTACTCTCTTTCTCGTTTACATTAACGATCTGCTGGAAAATACCAGGAATCCAATCTACAGCTTTGCAGATGACAGTACGCTTATTTCTTCATTCGCTTTGAACGCTCGGACATCGGCTACTCAGGCGAATATCCGCAGAGAGCAGGAGATCGTTCAACTTAACAAAGACCTAGAAGAAATTCTATCTTGGGGTGACAGTAACCAAGTGGAATTTAACGTTACAAGTCATGTCGGAGCATTCCATTCTCCTAGCATCGTCACTCAATTTGTTGGGCGTTAATTTGGGAGCAAATACGTCCTGGCAAGAACATGTTGCAGGCATAGCGAGGAGACTTCTCAAAAGTTGGGAATATTAATTCGAACCAGAAAGCTTTACACTCAACAACAATTGTTAATTCTTTATAAAGCTCAAATTCGACCAACTATGGAATACTGCTCCAATGTTTAGGGCACCGCTCCCAAACACACATAGTACAGGAAATGAAGCTCAAAAAATGGCAAAACCTCGCAATTTTTTCGTCCAGCATCGATTTGTACAAAAATTTGGGATTAGGCTCATTTCCCCCTCTAATTCATTTTCTATATCGTGCCATTGTACGCTTTTTGTTTTTTAAGGGTGAAAACTACCCCTAATTGTAAAAAATTAGAAAATAATATTTTAAACCTTAATATGGGTAAAATTTGGTTTGGATTAATTAAATAAGGATTGTTTTTATGCTTTAGGATACAATTTCATAATGTTTCAACCCTTAAAAATCAAGCCTTGTTAGAGCTTAATATAAAAAAATTATTTATCCTAAAAAAATGATTTCGTCTTGCATCGATTTGCATAAAAATTTGGGATTAGGCTCATCTCACCCTCTACTTGATATTCTATATCATGCTCATGGGCGTTGATTATTTTTAGAGGTGAAAACTACCCCTTATTGTCAAAAATTATAAAATAACATTGTAAACCTTAATATGGGTAAAATTTGGTTTGGATTGGTTAAATAACGATTGTTTTATGTTTTAGGAAATAATATCATAATATTTCAACCCTTAAAAACCACCCTTAATAACATTGCAATTTTTATAAAGTAATTTAATAGATTTAAATAGAAAAAAAAGTAGAATTACATAAAAAAAAAATTATTAACACAAAATTACACCGCATATTCACATACATTTACATACATAGATGACTAAATTTACAAATACAGATACAAATACATATACGTTTTTTAAAAGTCTGTCTCATTGATTCGATCTTCATCGTGGTCGATGTCATCTTCGTCTTCTTCGATTACTGGTGGACTATTATTACAGTCTTCACCCGAGCACCCAGAACAAGTGGAATTACAATACAACCTAACTTTTCTGCACCCGCATAAAACGCCGCATCCTTTTTTGCATTGGCAAACAATCATTTTTAAAAGTTCATCGGGTGCAGGCGATTTGTTCATGCGCACGGGGTGTAATAAACCTTCTTTTAAGTACCATCCCCAATCTGTTGCTCGAATGTTTTCATTTCCAAACCACTGTTGAATTTGGTAGTAGCATCTTTTTGTGTGCTCGTCTAAGGCATCAACAGTGGGCAGAAGGGAAGATAGTTTAACCGCACTGTTTTTCGTTGTGGCTTTGATGAAATATTCATATCGCATCTCCTCGAGAAAAGCTTTCAAATCTTTTATTTTTTTTAACTTTTTGAGCTGTGTATCTTTGGCAACTCAGTACAACATTATTGCGCAGTATCTGCCGGCTTCTAAAATTTCTTTGGGTTTAGCAGTACTACTGTAAAGAATCTCGGCGTGTTCTCTCACGTCGGGTCTTTTTTCTACAATATCAAAAATTTTTTTTACCTTTATTATAAAAAGCTGATACGGTATCGCATCCAGTAAATGCATTAATGTTGCACTATCTGAGCTTTTCAAGAGCTATAAGACTATGTGAATTAAATTCCTTAAGATCCCTTAGTTTTTAAATGGGGGTGAGTTTAAAGGGCTCGAATAAGATGGTGTTCGCTCGTAAATAGAGGTTTTAAACGGCTATATCTCGCCAAATATTCATTGTACAGAAAATCTACGCACAAAGAAATTTTAGTCATTAAAAAAGCTACAATTTGGTATTCTATCATTTTTTTCGTATCTCCAGTATTTTCGGAGATATTTTGAAGAAAAGGGTGAAAAATACGAAATTGCAAAAAATCGTTTTCTCTTTAAACTCCAATTTTTCTAAAATTAGGCATTTTAAATTGATCAAACTTCTTGGGTGTATTGATAATACATATATAAAGAGAATCACAGAAGGGTGAAGATCAATTTTAATTAGGGGGGTAGTTAGGGGGTTGTTTTCATAGATTTTTTCGTAGAAAAAAGGTAGGTACTTATTTTGATCATAAGTCGCTCAATTTTCATGCTAGAGACTTTTTTTTAAAAGGTCTAATTATATACTTTAAAAAAAATTCTATAAGTTTTCCTCGAAAAATGCAAAGTTTTCCCGTTATTTGGCTTTGAATCTTTCAAATTATGCATTTGACGAAAAAAAGCTAACCATTAACATGCCGTATCTCGGTTCGTATTGGTCGTAGGAAAATTATAAAAAAAGGATTTTATTTATTTTTTTTTTAAAAGCTACAATTGCTCTCTACAGTTTTTTTTTTTGATAAAATGCATATTTTTCGAGTTATTCGCAAAAAAACCCTTTAAAAAAGTCGATTTTTTTTCGTCGAAAAAAACTGTTACTTTCAACCGCGAATAACTCGAAAAATATTAGTTTTACGAAGAAAGAAAACGTAAAGAACATTTTTTTCTTAGAATTACTTTTTCCATCGATTTCTATAGTTAAAATGTAATAAAAAATTTCCACCGCCGAGATGGGGTGGCAACCACCCCCAAGGTTTTAACGTACAGCGGCATGATATAGAAAATGATCCTTGAGCTATTCCCTACCTTCTGTGAAAATTTCAAGTAAATCCATGCTGGACGAAAAAATTGCAAGCCAAAATGCTTCATTTCCTGTACTAACACTGCATTTGTTGGATTCTGTTCAGAGAAGAGCTGTTCGTCTGACTGGAGACCCGGAACTGATCGGCGGCCTTGATTCACTGGATCACCGAAGAACGGTTGGCGACTTGAATCTGTTCTACAAGTATTTTCATGGAAAGTGTTCGAAGAATGTAGCTCGCTTAATTCCTCCCAGAGCGGTGCATGTTAGAAATACACATCGCGCTAATACTTCACATCTGTATGAGGTTCAGCTTGTTACTCCACGTACAACGCGTTTCAAGCAGTCTTTTATATGGAGAACATCATCCTTTTGGAATAATTTGCCCAGGGCAATTTACAGCGATTCAAGAACAACGTGAATCGCTTTTTCCGCACACATGCCGCTCCTGTAGCCCGGGTGCTATACCCATAAAAAAAATGTAACAAGTTTGTGCCAAGACAAATTCGCTCCCAAATTAACGGCCAGTAAGTTAAATGACGACTCTATGGAGTGTCCCGCCATAACTATGTCGGGTTGCACAATGTTAACTTTGCCGTCTGACTTTTTGTAGCGTTAACTTCTGCTTCGTTACTGTCACCCTAAGATATATTTTTTCCAAGTTTTTGTTCTTGTTCCTGCTGTCTGCAAATATTTACATGAGTAGCTAATGTTCGAGCATTCAAAGTAAATAAAGAAATAAGCGTACTGTCATCGGCGAAGCTATAGATTGAATTCATGGACCTTTTGAGTTGATCGTCGATGTAAAGTAGAAAGAGAGTAAAAGAGACTTGGGGCACACCGGCGTTTATAGTGAATGTATTAACCCGTTAACTGCTACTCGTAAAGAACACTCTCTGAGGAAATACGAGAGCGATAAACAAAACCTTTCAGCCATGCATATGAGTGCAGCTTAGTCAACAATAGATCATACCAATCACTTAGATATATCAAATGGAACCGCTCGCGATTCTTGGTACTGTTGAATTGCGTTGTTCCAAATATGTGTCACATAATTAAGAAGATTTCCTGTTGATCCATGATTATGAAAGTCATCTTATTGGTGGCTAATAATATTCAATCCTTCCAAGTATTTTAAAAGATCCTAATTAACAGACTTTTCCATAATTTCCAGTAGTTATCTAAGTTGGGAATGTGGAATCTTTGGCACAATGATACTACTCAGTATATATCACCACTACACCAAACACTTTATTTTTGCACTCGAGGCGCGTTTCGCTAACCATGTTAGCTTCATCAGGAGCGATGATTGACTAAAGCTAAACTACAAATCTACCCTATTTATACTTAGCCTAACCCTTGAATTACTCAAGCGGAACTAATGACATAGGCAAGGCCATCAGTTCCGGTCAAGTAACCAGTAGAGAGGACTATAAGGAATAGGCCCTCTGTCTTTATTTAAACTACTTTTACATTTTATGATTTCCATGCTTTCGTATGCGTTCAACAATCTCCTATCAGATACATTTCTCATTAATCTTAGATTATCCAATGTTACAGTATGATCAGCTTCAAGGGCATGTGCGGCAATGCTAGACTTTTCTGTTCTATTGTATTTTAAGTGTGCTAAGTGTTCTTTAAATCTTGTTTTAATTGACCTTTTAGTTTGCCCAACATACCTTTTGTCACAATCATTACAACTAATTTCATAAATTCCACTTTTCTCACAATTAGGAATTTTATCTTTGGGATTTCCTAAGATATTCCTCAGATTGTCTGATGACTTATAGACTAAGGTGAGGCCTACCTTATTAAATACCTTATTGAGTCCCTTGCTATATTTCGGATTATATGGTATGGAGACATACTTGGTGTTATTTTCTTCGCGTGTAAAAAAGGTGGAATTCTGAATATTAAACCTAAACTTATGTCTATTTATTAGCTTATTTACCAAGTCATCGTCATAACCATTAACTCTAGTTATATTTCTAATACGATTCCTTTCTTTATTAAAGTTTACTTTATTCAGAGGGAAAGTGACCAAACGATGAACTAAAAAATGTTGAGGCTAATTTATGTTGTTTGCAATGAAATGAATCATTAGAAATATATCTATCTGTTACTGTGTCCTTCCTATAGATATCAAATTCTAATCTATTATTACTTTTAATAATTAAAATATCTAGAAAAGGCAATTGTCCTTTGTTCTCAACTTCGTAAGTGAATTTAATGGAATTATACCGGCTATTTAATTTAGAAACAAAATCATCAATATTTGCTTTCTTTGTATCAAAAATCGCGAAAATATCATCCACATACCTATACCATACCCTTGGGAAATATTCGAATTCTTGACTGGCTTCGATTTCAAACTTACTCATGAATAAATTGGCTATGAAAGGTGATAAGCAATTACCCATAGCTGTTCCTTCTTTCTGAACATAAAATTGATTGTTAAATTGGAAATAATTTTGTTCCATACAAATTTTAGATAATGTTAAGTATTCACGAATAATTTCGTCTTCAAAGTCATTCATTCTAAGTAATTCTTCGAGATATTGTAAAGTTTGTGGAATTGGCAAACTTGGGAACAAAGAACTAACATCAAAAGAAATTAAGACTTCACCTTCATTAAGAACTAGATTTTTTGTTTTATTAATGAATTCTAACGAATTCTTCACTGCGAAAGTATTTAACGGTAACTTCTCAAGTTCTTTTGATAACCATTTGTATATTAAATATGTGGGTGATCCGACCGATGAAACAATGGGTCGCATTGGGTAGATTTGTAGTTTAGCTTTAGTCAATCATCGCTCCTGATGAAGCTAACATGGTTAGCGAAACGCGCGTCGAGGGCAAAAATAAAGTGTTTGGTGTAGTGGTGTTATATACTGAGTAGTACCCAGTAGTTATGAAAGCAATGCTACCTCTAGGTAATTTGTTTGGTAAGTTGGTCTTTTCGGCCTTTTTGGGTCTCGGCTGAACTTTAGAGCATTTCTAGCAGGAAGGAAATATTCGTTTTGGTTAGGGTAGACTAAAAAGTCTGCGAATGACCCGTGTTAGTTTACTCGTGCATATTTTGAGCACTATGGCAGGTACTTCATCAGCGCTAGCATCTTTTTTGCTATTTAGACTCTCTAAAATACGTTTTATGACACGCCGTCTGAAACAATATTGTATATCTCTAATTGCATATTAGAAATATTTTGTGGTGTTTTCCCTGGAAATCAACAGTAAGGTCCAGCTAACAAGCTGGATTTTTCAAAAGGTATCAGTGGTGGTGTGGTGGATTTGACGAAATTTTGACTAATGGCCTTAGCAACTGACCGAAAGACCTAAAATCTTTAGAACAAGGCAGGAATACCATAACATTTGTTAACACTAAAAGAGTCAAGCGCCCCAAAGGGCCAACGCGCGGAGAACGGACCCAGCTTTAGGGCCCAAAATGATCATTTAACCCTATAAAATTAATAAATTTAGTTTGTTCTTGATAAAATAAGAGGGAACCTACAAAAGGCAGACGCCGCCAATACCGGAGGACGAAGATGGACCCGCTTTTTCCAGTCAACAACGGTTGTTATTCGAGTTTTTGTATAAATAAGATTTCTAGGATAGCCTATCTATTGGGGGGATAAATTGACCATTTCCTAATGTAACAGAATTCACAGACCTTTTCTTATAGGATGAAGAAGAGGTGCCTTTAGGTTGGGTGTAGTGTATTATGAGCTGCTCCAACCCAAAGAAACTATTACTGGGGAACGTTACCGATAACTGATGCAAATGAGCCGAACGTTGAAGGAAAAACGACCGCAATAAATCAAAAGACATGATAAAGTGATTTTTTAACATATCAATGCTCTGCCTCATGTTGCAAAACCTGTCAAGGAAACGCTAGAAGCGCTTGGATAAAATGTCCTACTTCATCCGCCGTACGCACCAGACAATGCTCCTTCTGATTATCACTTGTTCCGATCGATAACGCACAGCCTGTCTCAATAGAGCTTCCAACCTTATGAGGATACCAAAAAATTGGTCGATTTGTGTATAGCCTCAAAAGATGAGTCGTTCTTCTCTTAACATGGTATTCATATACTGCCACAAAGATGGGGGAAAGTAGTGGCTAGCGATGAACAATACTTTGAATAATCAATTTGTAACAATTTTTTTACAATGAAGCGATATTTTTACCGAAAAATCCCTCAAAATTAATCAAACACCCAACAGAAAACTAAATTGTCCCGAAACCATATATATATATATATATATATATATATATATATATATATATATATATATATATATATATATATATATCTTAGTTGGGGAACTCGGCAAAAAGGGCGTGATAAGAGATCACACAATTTTCATTAAGCCAATATTTCGGTCCTAGATTGGGACCTTCTTCAGGGCAAGAACTAAAAAGGAGAACAAAACATGTTCACTGATCGTGTTTGGGACAAATTTAAATTAATGATATTATAATTAAGTTGTTATATAATAATAATAAATAAAATTAGTGTAGAACAAGAATAAGATATTAGTCATAATAAAGTCAAAAAACTCACATGAGAAGCGTGAAGTTGAGTTAGCCTGAATGGCCGTAGGTAGCTTATACATAAAAAACGTTGGTTAATCCATAAAATATATAAAATACACACTATAACACTGTAGATAAAATTATTGTCCATCAATCTATATTGGCCAGACTTCTCAATCCTTGAATCGTCGTATTGCACTCCATAAAAGTGATACTAGACAATGGTCATTCCTTTAATTTCAGGGAACCCAAAATTCTTCATTTCTCTAAAAATCTTTCCCAGAGAGAATTCCTTGAAATGTGTTACATCCAGGAGAATCACCTTAATATCAGTAAAAGAACCGACCTAGATGGTCTCAGTAACATATATAGTTTCCTCCTCTCTTGTCATAAATCAACATCACACGATAATTCCCTGTCTTCAAGTGTTGTATGATCCTCTGAATTGAAATAGTAGTCATCTGTCTCTTAGCTGTGTAACTTCCAGGGTTTTCTTTCCTCCTTCCTCTCTTTGTTTACGGGGTCTCGGTGATCCTGGGTTCCACAGATTCCTTCCACTTTATCTGGGCCATCTTGTGCACTTATCGATTACTGTCCTCCTTCCATTGACAGTATCTAGCGTCACCCCTTCATTACCTCCTGTTACTTTCAATCTTCATTTGTTTCTGCAAACTATCTCTTCCTCCAATCATATTTCAACAAGAAATTAATAAATTAATAATTAATATAATAGACGATCTTCCTCTTTGTTGCTCCCATTATTTTCTCTCTCTCTCGCTCCCTCGCTCACCCTTTACCTAAAATTAGGTTATGATTTATCCTTCCTCGGTTCCATACCGGTTTTTGGTCACTCAATTGACTATCTCTTTCTTGCTTAAAGGTCCTTACATGCACTTCCCAATTTCGATCGGTTCCTTCCGGGTGTAGACCCCGTTTTTTGGTTAATTGAGTTTTCTTAATAAGCCCCTTATCTCTGTCGGTCAGCTGTATCCTGTCGTCCTTGTCATCTTTCCTATATGGCGGTGGCCATGTGTGGTTGTCACAGGTGAAATAATTAACAATGTTTTCAACATCCAAGGTTCTCAATCACATCCATGTTTTAAATCTGGTTTTTATAATTTTATCTACAGAGTTATAGTGTGTATTTTATATATTTTATGGATTAACCGACGTTTTTTATGTATAAGCTACCTACGGCCATTCAGGCTAACTCAACTTCACGCTTCTCATGTGAGTTTTTTGACTTTATTATGACTAATATCTTATTCTACACTAATTTTATTTATTATAACAACTTAATTATAACATCATTAATTTAAATTTGTCCCAAACACGGTCAGTGAATATGTTTTGTTCTCCTTTTCAGTTCTTGCCCTGAAGAAGGTCCCAATCTAGGACCGAAATATTGGCTTAATGAAAATTGAGTGATCCCTTATCACGCCCTTTTTGCCGAGTTCCCCAACTAAGATTTTATTTTTAAGAATTTTGGTAAATATATATATATATATATATATATATATATATATATATATATATATATATATATACATATATATATATATATATATATATATATATATATATATATATATATATATGTATATATATATATATATATATATATATATATATATATATATATATATATATATATATATATGTATATATAAATCGTTTTGATATATCTAGGGTTTTGGTTCATCAAATGAATATCTTTGAATTTTTTTGAATTTTTTTCCTCACTGTAACTCTCCCATTTAGTCCACCTTCTGCTAACCTGTTCTTCGCGGTTGTCACCCTCATGGGGATGGGCCGCTCCAGTTTTACTTGAGCCGTGATTTTTGTTGAGGTTAAGCGGCGATTACGTCAGCTGGACTTTGTTATAGCTCTGTGTTTAGCGGGAGTCGTTTTTCGAGGCCTTCCTGAACGGTCTTGGTTGGAAATTCCATGTCCTGCAGAAAATTTTTTTACGATGTAGTCCACCGTTTCCTTGGCATCTGCATATGACTTGCGATTTGTCGATTCGAGTGACTATTTTGATATCTCGCAATTATAAGAGCCCGATTTTCAACGGAAACTTCTTTCGTTTTTGGCATTTTCACAAAACAATTGAGCCTGTATCAGTGACAAAGTACTGTTTGCGAATGGTTAGTTTCCAAAAGGACAACGGTATTTATAGCATAGTTTTTATCATAAAATGTCACTAGGAATTTCCATAATCCCTAGAAACTTGAAATGATTTCTTGTTTCAACCGGACTTCTCAGAAATCGCCTCAAAACGATTATCATGCAAAACTTGGAAATTTGTTCTAATTGGTTTTTAATTTGTGATTTCACCAAAAGGCTTATCTAAACAATTTTATGATGAACACTTGTTAAGAACAAATAAATTCACCTAATATAACAAAAGGGTTTAATTAAGTCTTTGGCAGTTACATTGAAATTTCTAGATGGACAAATACTTTCTGACGGTAGTATATATATATATATATATATATATATATATATATATATATATATATATATATATATATATATATATATATATATATATATATATGTACAGTCGACACTATTTATAGTGAAACTTTATATAGTGAAAAACTCTTTATAGTACAATTTTTTCAAGAATATTTTAATGAAATTTCATGTAAAAAGCCCTGCATATAGTGAATCTGTAAAATAGTAACACTCTATATATTAAAATTTTTTACCGGAATTTTATGTATAAATTTTTATGCATTTATTGAGATTTTGGCAATTTCGGGTTTCCCATTTTTATCTAACATCAGCACGAATTCCATTTTTATGACGCATTCTTTTGAAAAGGTTCTTAACGCGTTTATAACGCCTAATGGTTGGCAATAAATCAGGTAGATTTCTGTGAGAACCCATTTTATAGTCGAGGCCTAGTAATTCGCAAATTTTTTTTGTTGCTTGTACCTTATAAAATACAAGTAAATGATTACCAATATAAAATACATACATAGCAATATATACGGATTTTTTCTTTATATAGTGAAAAACTTTCTATAGTGAAATTTCGGTCAACATTTTGGTCTTTCACTATATAGAGTGTCGACTGTATATATAACATATATATATATATATATATATATATATATATATATATATATGTATATATATATATATATATATATATATATATATATATATATATATATATATATATATATATATATATATATATATATATATATATATATATATATATATATATATATATATATGTTATATATATATATATATATATATATATATATATATATATATATATGTATATATATATATATATATATATATATATATATATATATATATATATATATATATATATATATATATATATCCGACAGACTGGTTAGCAGATTGCCAACTTTTCACCGAAGGTAGCGCTGTTTCTCTAGGGATCCCTCCAGCATGTATGCCTGTAGCGAGTTAGCCTCCGATGGAGTGCCAAGCACGAGATATGCGCTACATCTTACCATTATTGGCTGTCAGTACTGGCTTAAGAACCAGAAATTCTATTCTCTTGTTCGTCGATCCTAGCCCGACTAATGAGCCGTGGTACGGCAAAACGCGTCTCAGGTTGGATTTGACGAATAAGAAAACAATGGGTAGACTGCCAGCTGCGGTGAAGTGTTGGCAATCAGCTGCTGAAATATGGACTTTAGGTCCGTTTTGAGTCTATTTTACATTGAACCACATAAGCCTTTGGGGGGATCTCTCGAGAAACAGTGCTACCTGCGGTGAAGTGTTGGCAATCTGCTGATCACTCTGTCGGCTGTATGGGTGCAGCGAGTCAGCCTCCGATGGAGTGCCAAGCACGAAGTACGCGTTATATCTTACCATATATATATATATATATATATATATATATATATATATATATATATATATATATATATATATATATATATATATATATATATATATATATATATATATATATATATATATATATATATATATATATATATATATATATATATATATATATATATATATATATATATATATATATATATATATATATATGTATATATATATATATATATATATATATATATATATATATATATATATATATATATATATATATATATATATATATATATATATATATATATATATATATATATATATATATATATATATATATATACACTCCTGGACAAAATTAACTCAACAATTTATTAAATCATACAAATCTCTATAATGAATTATTTTTAATAATTTTTTATGAACATTGGTTACACTAAAAGTTAGAAAAAACTTATTCGGATACTTTAAAAGTGAATTAGCTACCAAATTTCTCTATAAGATTCGAAATAAAATTATTCTTAAGACCTAATAACAAAATCGTTGAAATTATGTAATAAAATAATGAAGAAAATAAATTGGGACACTAGTAGCAAAACTAATGGTGTAACTGGGACACTAGTAGCGTGTGTTGCCTCCTCTACTTCGGATGACAGCGTTTATGCGCCTAGGCATGTTTCTAATTAAATTTTGGATAAAATCTTGAGGAATTTGCTCCCATTCTGTGATAACTGCATTTTCAAGTTCCCTCAGGTTTCTAGGTACAGGTATATGACGTTTCACATTTTTCTTAAGGTGATCCCATACATGTTCTATCGGATTCAGATCCGGGCTTTTTTGGTGGCCATTGCATAATCGGTATATCAACTTGATTAAGATAATCGAGTACCTCTCTAGCCACGTGAGGTCGAGCGTTGTCTTACATAAACAGGAAATTGGGCCCCACAAAATGACCGAAAGGCATCACATGTTCTATTACAATATTCTCAAGATAGTAGTCAGCATTCATGGATCTCGTACGGACAGGAACTAACTCTGTGCGAGCATCAAAGCAGATGCCACCCCAGAACATAACAGAGCCACCGCCGAATGGAATCCTTGCAGAGATATTGCAAGGAGCAAACCTCTCTCCTGGTCTTCGCCATACTCGCTCACGACCATCTGGATGTTTTAGACTAACTCTAGTTTCATCTGTAAAGAAAACTTGTTTCCAATCATCCACAGACCAGTTTTCGTGATTTCGAGCAAAACGTAACCTGGCAACTCTGTTCTCTCTAGTAAGCAAGGGCGCAGTGGCTGGTTTCCTACTGTTTAATCCAGTTTCATTTAACCGTCTTCTAACTGTTTTAGAAGAAATTGTGACATTGCGAACAGCTTCGAGTTCGTTTCTTATTATAGAACTAGTGACAGTCCTGTTTCTTAAAGCGTATTGTCTTATATAAAACGTTCATCTAGGTGGCTAGTGCATCGTTTTCGCCCTTGCCCTAGCCTTCTAGAATAAGTTCCTACTTCAGTCAAGCGTCTTACCACACGACTTATTGTGGAACGATTTTGCCTAACAAATTGTCAACATAACTCTGACAATATCCCTCGTCCAATAAAACTGAGGCTCGCACTACCTCGTGTTCAGTTAAATTCCTTGTTCGATTCATTTTTCTAATTCTTCGGGGTCAAAAATAAAACAGTCTACCACAAAAACGTATTACTTTGAAAAAGGGAACAATTTATAAGCTTACTTTCAAAGAAAATCTATCGCATTATTACAGAAAATTGTTTATCTTCTAAAAGATTCTTTAAAACTGTAAATCTAAACGAATTGTTTTGATTTCTGTCATGAACAACGAAACAAAATATGCATAGTCTACTAATCGAATACTCGATAAACTTTAAAACTGACATAAGAAAAAGATAAATTAATTTTCAGATTGTTGCGTTAATTTTGTCCAGGAGTTTATGTAGGAATTATTAGGTCTGGACAAATAATTGTCTGCGCAGGCTATATTTTTAGAAAATAATTGTTTTAAAACACGTAACTTTAAATGCAGCTTGTTTTTGTAATATGAGATGCATTATTAAACTGGAAACGGTAAAATTTTTCTGATTTGTTATGACATAAAGTAACAAGCTTATGTTTTTACATATGACCACATTGTGAATTATTATCAGTCTATGACAATTGCATTTTACGTGTGTATTTAATGTAAGCATTAGCATACATGCTAAAAGACATATATTTTTCAAATTTATGAAGAAACGCCATTTATTTTTTCGGAGTTACGATAGAGGGTTTACCAGTATAAATATAATAAGCACCTTCATTTATTTTAGAAAGAGCCTTGGGTAAGATAGAAACGTTTCTTCTTTTTTTCGTACGTCGAAGGAAGTATTTATTGATACTTGGTGCATTTTTAACATTGACTGTCATGTTGGACACTTACATGTTTATGAAGAACTTTAAAGTATCTCTGATTGTACAGTACGCACCACTTTATTTATTTTCAGTTGCTGTAAGTATGTTTTAGTATAAAGAGAGATATTTTTTTTCAAAATTAATTACTTTGTTAGTAAACTAAAGTTAACGACTCTGTATAATAGATTATATATATTCGACTCAATCTAAATAAATAAAAACTGGTTTTATAAATAATCTGTTGACACGAACTTGATATGTTAAGATAAAGATGTAGTTCTAGAATGAATATTCCCTCTACATCAGTGATTCCCAAAGTGGTTGAGGTGGAACCCCAGGGGTCCACGTTGGCGTGAAAAAAAAAATGGAGGGTTCACAAGTTGTAAGTGGAGGTCCACGAAAATTTATCTGGTGTCGATAGTAAAGAACAAATATGTTGGCTTGGCTTTACCTATCAATGTAGGCAGATAATACACTACTCAAAAAAATTAAGGGAGAAAAAAAAATTTTTCGGTGATTTTTGACAGGCTGTATTTTGGGTGAAAAATGGTCGTATTGAGACTTTAAAAAAAAAAAGCATTTTGAAGCTTTAAGATTCTAATTTTCAGATTTTTTGGCTAAAATTTTTTAGGAGCTACGGTTCTCATGCAATCCTAACAGATAGCGCGAAAAAATAATATTGCAAATATTTTGCTTTTTTTTTTTGGTCCACGGGCTTGAAAAAATTTTTTTCAGTTACGCCGGCATATGGATCAGATAGCCTGTTTATTTAGCATTAATTTCCTTGTTTTAAAACCTCCCTTAATTTTTTTGAGTAGTGTATTTTAAGAAGGTCAGCGACTGTTACTTGTAAAAACTTGCATATTCGATAGTCAGTACAACGCGCGTCGAAACTTGCAAAGCGCCTCCCGCAACGCAACCAGTTCATACGTGCAAAGGAACAAAATACGACTTGTGCTGTGCTTGCAATCTTGCACGTACTTGTTTGATTCTTCACCAATATAAATACGAAGGCAAGGACAAACGTTACTCATTTGTTTCCGGAATTTTGAAAAGAAAAGTGTGAGTGAATCGATGTCAGTGTTTGCCAGTGCCGGAAAAAGTAAGTACCTGCCTATTTGTTATTCATACTTTTATTTTATATTGTAATAATATTATATTTGTTATGTTTGCGTGTAGTAGGTACGTAATAAAAATTAAATACTGAACAGGGCCATTATTCGATACTTCTATAAAAGAACAGAAAGCCGAGAAAGATTGAACTTTTAGTACTTTTTATTATAAAATTATTTATTTACCCGACTGTGGTGATTCACTAAAGGAGAGATATGTGATTGACCTGCATGTTTGTACATGTTTGTGCCCTCGTAGTTTTACGAGGGCACAAACGAGGTACCACTCGTAACGTACATCAAAGTAATAAATAAATCATTAAAATCGCGGAGTTTTGATGTCAAAATATTCTTTAAAAATATTTTCTCTCGAATTTACAGAAATGTATCAAAATATTATTAATCAAAAAATATTTTTATATTACTTTAAAATAGGTTCAGCCGTTTTGTGAAAACCTCTATATGGGTCTTAGCAGTTTATTGATTTTAATAATTAAAATCAGTTTTGCCGCCGGCATTTTGGTTTTTTCATTGCAATAATTAATTAATCCTATTTTATTCTGTTAAAATAGCCATATCGTGGTAAAATCGTCTTATGATTACTAAAACAAACATTTTTTTCTTTACAGGTAGGTAACTGATACGAAACATGGCTGAATCTAAGAAGAAATGTCGACAGTACAGTGTTGATTAATTGAAATTTGGGTTTCTTCCATCAAAGGCAGACAAACGATTGCCCATATGCCTTTTATGCAACAAAGTTTTGAGCAATGACTCTATGAAACCATCGAAGCTCGAAGATCATCTAAGAAGGTGCCATCCTGATAAAATAGGTAAAGATTTAAAATATTTTCAAACATTGAAGGAAAAATATGAAAAGAGACCCACCGTGCACAGTACGTTCGCTTCAACGTCTCAAAGTAACGATGATGGCTTGCGGGCATCTTACAATATCTCATTGCTTATAGCGAAATCTGGAAAACCGTACACCATCGGAGAATAGTTAATTTTACCCGCTGTTGAAGAGGTTTTAAAAACTGTTCTGCACAAACCTCCATTTGACGTACTCAAAAGAATTCCTTTGAGTAACAACACTGTACAAAGACGTATTGATGAAATGAGCTCTGATATTGAAAGCTTCTTGTGTAATTATCTGCAAACAACTCATTTTTTTATTCAACTGAACGAGTCAACTTTACCTGGTAATGAAGCATTATTATTGGCATATGTTCGATTTGTTATGGACGCAGAAATCCATGAAGAGCTGCTATTCGCGAAAACTTTGGAGACGGACACTAAAGGCGAATCAATATTTACTGTCCTGAGTGATTTTTTTTAAGGAAAAATCGATTCCATTTACAAACATTATTTCGGTGGCAGCAGATGGAGTTCCTGTCATCTTCAGGCGATATCGTGGGTTTATAAGCCATCTTAAAAGAATTACACCAGGAGTAACTGCAATTCACTGTGTCATCCACCGACAACACCTGGTAGCGAAAAATTTGAGTGATTGATTGCACCAATCGCTTCAATTTGTGATTAAAGCAGTTAACAAAATAAGAAGCAATGCGTTGAATACCCGTTTATTTGCATAATGATGCGACGAAAATGATGAAGACTTCCAACGATTGCTCTTACATACTGAAGTACGGTGGTTGTCGAAAGGTGCATGTTTAACAAGATTTTACTCACTTTTTGAATCAGTTTTAGAGTTTCTGGAAAGTAAAGATCGGGCTTTAAAAGAAAACCTGGTCAAGTTGAAAGCAGACATCGCGTATTTGACAGATTTGTTCAAAAAATTTAATGACATTAACTTGCAGTTACAAGAGGACAGCCTAAATTTAATAAAAACGAAAGGTGTAATTTCGGCTTTTCTTGGAAAATTGAAATTTATGAAGCAAAATATTAGTCGGCGCGAATTCTCCTAGTTTCCAAACTTGTCACAGGCAGAATGTCTTGATGAGGATATTCAGACATACGTACAACATTTAAATGCCCTGCATGATGACTTCAAAAATAGATTTGAAGATATTCTAACGATGGAAATACCACCATGGATCATAAATCCATTTGATGAAACAGAAGTGGCGAATGTGGTATTACAAGAGGAGCTACTCGAGCTTAGCACCAATAAGGAGCTGAAAGTGAAATTTAAAAAAGGCTATCAAACATTTTGGCTGCAGGCAGAAATACCCGAAAAATATCCTGTGCTGTGTGAAATTGACTATTTTTTTTAATTGTTGATTTGCATTGTTGAAGTTACGGTACGTTATTAATGTTTAATTTTAATTCTATTAAGTCTTGAATCATACTATTTTAATAAATAGAACACAAGAAAATATATTATTTTTCTTTTTATTTTTACCACTCCGAATTTAGGATTGGAACTCAGCCACGACGCAAATTTCCATCGTTAGATCTAATCTTCACATTTTTTGACGAGCTTTGGGAATATGGTAGAAATGTAGCAGCAGGGGGTCCACCGAAACCAGTAAAATTTTGAAAGAGGTCTACTAAAAAAAAAAGTTTGGGAACCTCTGCTCTACATATTACTTTGTTAAAACTGAAAAGAATGAAGAAATATCACCGTTTCTTGATTTTTGAACTCGAACATCGCAAAGGACTAGAACATATACGAAGTGACCCCTTTATCTCTTTCCCCACCCTATTAGAGCCTTTTACTTTCGACCATAAATAAATAAAAATAATGAAAACTAAAACAATTTTTGTATTGCCGGGCTACAAAAACTCTAAAAAAGGACGTATGGCACGATATTTACAAAGCAATTTCTGTAACTCTTCTATCTCTTTAACACATTGTATATTTGACTAGATTCCAACGTCTATAATAAGAACTCTCCCACTAGCTGCCTCCTCAACTTCACTAACCCTTTATTTGCTTAACCATAACGAATTTAGAATAATAAAAAGTACTACAGTTTACGGATTCCTAGACTCCAAGGTTTCTGAAAGGAACGTAAAATGCAATATATATATTAATATATATATATATATATATATATATATATATATATATATATATATATATATATATATATGAAGCAACTCTTCTAACCCCCCCCCCCTCCACCTCATTAATTCTTGTTTGACCATAAATAAATAAAATCATTAAAAAGAATACGTAATTATCCGATTTCTACTGAAAAAAAAAACCCTGAAGAAGAAATATAACTCGATTTATACAAAGCAATCCCATGCTTTATTTTGTAGGTATTCTATGTACTGGCTTAAAGACTCACATTTTTTTTTTATTGGTCTAGCACACGTGCTGCAGGAAAGTCCCTAAAGCGCTCCAGGAGCGGCACGTGTGCGGAAAAAGAGATTCACGTTGTTCTTGAATCGCTGTAAATTGTACTCGGTGGGAAACACAGCCCTGGGCAAATTATTCCAAAGGGATGATGTTCTCCAAATAAAAGACTGCTTAAAAAGCGTTGTACGCGGAGTAACAAGCTGAACCTCATACAGATGTGAAGTATTAGCGCCTGTGCAATGGAAATTCGTTTTTGGATATATTTTCTGTCAACATTAGTTGCAATGTTGTAATATTAAATTTACAGGTTAACGTAAAGATTGAGTCGAATAAAAAAAGTATATAAAAAGTCGGTATAGTGATTTCCTAATTACTTCCGCTGCAACATTTGGTTCTAAAATAAGGAGTAGTTTTGACTTTTTCCGTTGAAAAATAATTATAAGTCGATATTTGAAACAGGCGGTAGTTTACGAAAAGGTATTAATTACAAAAAAAAACTTGGAAAACAGGAAGCGTAAAATAGTTATTCTTTGACCTTTATTTGATGGAGCTTTGGTGTGGAATTTTTTGGATTTATCAATCCATCTGGGTGTGTCGTGGGTGTCATATCAAATCTCATCTAGGCAGACTATCGTTTGATTTTCCGATCTAGCTGTATTTATTATTTCAAGATATTCCATTCTGAGTTGTAAGTGCCGTGATTCCATTTAACTTGCCTTTTGTCTTGAACAAAAACTCCGAACGACGTAGAATACGCCATAAAGGTGTAGTGGAACATTTTGTCACAACTAGGAAACCCAAATATGCAAGTGAAAAACTTTAAAATATGCGCATAAATATGCAAATAATTTTCTCAAAATATGCACATACATGTTGTAAATATGCAGTAAAAAAATCGAAATAGACTTGAAAAATGTAAATTTATTATTTCACATTACATGATACGAGTACTATACAAATGTAGCAATAAAAAACCCATTTTAAATTTTCAACATACAGGGCGAATGAACTAAATCTAAATATAATATTATACAAAGTAAAAAATAAATATAAATAATAATGTATTTTATTACTTTACTTGAAGAAGAGAGAATAATAATAATAATAATGTAGGTACATATTATAAAAATTTATATACGTAGTAAACAGCATAATAAAACATACATTTTAAATTTGATACATACAGGGCGATGCAACTAAGTAAGCGGAAATATGCAAATATTGCAAAAAACTGGGTCGCCGTTAGTTATAAAAACAATAAACTAACTCAAAATTCTCCATTAAAAAGTTTTCTCTTCTATCGTTATATAAAAATTTATAAATTGAGAAACTCCTTTTCACATTGACTGATGTAATAGGGGCGTTTTTAAAATTATTTAATAGCACAGGATCTAAATCAATGGAATCAGTAAAATCCCCCTTTAAAACATTAGCTACTTGGCTGACAAATTGAAACCCAGTATTTTTTCCATAACATTCCGAAATTTTTGAAAAATTTTGCTCCCAATTTTACCTGCGACATTTTCAAAAGCGACCTCACATTGTTTTATTAGTCGAACACTTCGAGTTAATGGAAAATTAGATTCCTCCATTTGAGTTATGGTTTTAGAAACAAAGCTATAATTTGTTTTAAGAAAGGAAAGTTGTTGTTTTATCTCCTTGTTTTTGAATAATCGTTTAAGTTCTGTAAGGGATTGGGAAGATTCGTCTGATAATTCTGCAATTAGACCATCTAAGTTGACAGAAGCAATAAAAAATGTTGCTTCCAACCAAGTGCCCCATCTTGTAGCAACAGGCTGGGGTGGAAGAGGAGTGTTTGGTAGTTTTTCTTTGGAGAACTGAATCCTTAAAGGTGCTTTAAGGAAGATTTTCTTCATGTTAGAAATTAAGCTATTCACAAGCGGAAAATGATTCCTAATTTCCTCAGCAACCCTATTTAAAGCATGAGCGAGACATGTTACATGTATTAAGTTTGGACAAAAAATTTTCAAATTTTGCCCGGCCTTTATCATGTACGGTGCTACATCTGACAAAATTAGCAAAAAATTATCTCCTGGAACAGGCGTAGGAAGAAAAAACTTCGATAGTTCCTCTTGAACAAATCTGGCCACTGTCAATGCATTTGTTTTTTCTAACTGTTTGGAAGCAATCAGATAAGATTTTGGCAACATATCGTCGCTAAGAACTCCGATCAATAAATGCGCAATATACCGTCCTCTTGAATCGGTGGTTTCATCAATACATATGTAAAAATGTTCGTTGCGAATTTTACCTTTAATTTCCTCAATTACCTGTGAATACAAGGAACTTACGTCGTTTCTCCGTATTGTTGTTTCACCTGGGATATTAAGTTTGCAATACTTCTGGAGGAAGGAAGTAAAGTTTTGGTTACGTAGCTTCGATAAAGGAATGTTTGATGCACGGCATAGATCTAGGTTAAAGATGTCTTGTTCATTTAGCTCTTTATTTTTGTACGTTGGTTGGAAACATTGCATTAATGTGTGTTGTGACCTATCTCCAGGTTTCGTCTTACTCAATTTGGCAATATGGCAAGCAGTTTTCACGCTTTGCTCTATTTGAAATTTTTTATCGCATGGTATGCAATAATAAAAAAAACCGGTAAAGTGCAATTTGAACTTGCACAATTAGTGTTCCGTACGTTGATTGTTTTTAAAATAAAAAATTTTGTTAGGGTGGTATAAAATGATCAGTGACTTCACAAAACACACCCCAAATGAGTTTTCAATAAAGTTTGTTTCCAATCTTTACTGAAAACTGGTGACCTTGAAATTTTTTTTTTTTATATACCAAATAAATTATTAAAGGTAATGCACTCAATTCAATTTTTTTTTTTTCTTTTACTATTTTTCCGATTTTTCAGTTTTGCAATATTACTATTTTTTTAATTTTTATTTTTTTTTCTTTTGTTTTTTAAAAACTTTTTTGATTTTCCAAATTTTTATTAATTTTCATTTTTTTAAAGTTTTATAACGAATCGTCGATTTTTTCAAACTTTCGAAGTTTTTTTGAATTCTTATTGATTCTTTCCACTTTTGAAAATTTTTCAATTTGTAACAATTTTTTTCAATTTTTTTAATTATTTTTGATTTTGTTCAATTTTTTTAAATTTCTTCCCGATTTTCAGTTTTCCTTTCGAATTTTTCAGTTTTTAACTTTCAAATTACGTCTCAAATTACACAACTGATTTTTCCATTTTTAACAATTTTTATCGATTTTTTAATATTTTTTGCGATTTTTTTTGTTTTTATGATTTTTTTTTTTTTTTTTCGATGTTTGACGATTTTTAAGTTTTTTAGCGATTTTATTTGGATTTTTTTAAATTTTTCTCGGTTTTCAATTTTTTTTTTTTTTTTTTTACTATTTTTTCGATTTTTCAATTTTGCAATATTACTATTTTTCAATTTTTATTTTTTTTTTCTTTTGTTTTTTAAAAACTTTTTTGATTTTCCAAATTTTTATTAATATTCATTTTTTTAAAGTTTTATAACGAATCGTCAATTTTGTCAAACTTTTGAAGTTTTTTTGAATTCTTATTAATTTTTTCCACTTCTGACTTTTTTCTATTTGTAACAATTTTTTTCGATTTTTTTTAATTATTTTTGATTTTGTTCAATTTTTGTTAATTTTCTCCCGATTTTCAGATTTCCCTTCCCTGAAAACTGGTGACCTTGAAATTTTGTTTTTTTTTTACATACCAAATAAATTATTAAAGGTAATGCACTCGTGATAATTTTCGTTCAATCTATACCCCGTGGAACTTGCACAATTAGTGTTCCGTACGTTGATTGTTTTTAAAATAAAAATTTTTGTTAGGATGTTATAAAATGATCAGTGACTTCACAAAACACACCCCAAATAAGTTTTCAACAAAGTTTGTTTCCAATCTTTACTGAAAACTGGTGACCTTGAAATTTTGTTTTTTTTTAATTACCAAATAAATTATTAAAGGTAATGCACTCGTGATAATTTTCGTTCAATCTATACCCCGTGGATAATATTCCAGAATTTTTTCAAAATTTTTTGATCAGTACTTTTCGAGATAAGGTAGGGGACAGCGATTTTTTGAAAGTAATACGAAGAAAAGTGTGCGCAAGTATTACATTATATATATATTTTTTACTCGTATTTTCACAAGCTTTCATTTGACACCACACGCGATGACCTAGTAAAAAAAATTTTTTTTTACTTCCGATTTCACCCCTCAAAACAAACCCCTTAAGTCAAAATTTATGTTACGGTGGTATAAAATGATCAGTGACTTCACAAAACACACCCCAAATGAGTTTTCAACAAAGTTTGTTTCCAATCTTTACTGAAATCTGATGACCTTGAAATTTTTGTTTTTTTTATATACCATATAAATTATTAAAGGTAATGCACTCGTGATAATTTTCGTTCAATCTACACCTCGTGGAGAATATTCCAGAATTTTTTTTCAAAATTTTTTGATAAGTACTTTTCGAGATAAGGCCCGGGACAGCGATTTTTCGCGAATTTTTAAAAATAATACAAAGAAAAGTGCGCGCAAGTATAATATCATATATATATATATATATATATATATATATATATATATATATATATATATATATATATTTTACTCGTGTTTTCACAAGCTTTAATTTGACACCACACTCGATGACCTAGTAAAAAAATTTTTTTTTCACTTCCGACTTCACCCCCCAAAACTAACCCCTTAATTCAAAATTTAATTCTCAAAACTACGTGGCTCTGATGAGGCCATCAATTCCTATATTATTACCAAATTTCACCTTTCTATGTCAAATAGTTTCGGAGAAAATCGGGTGTGACAGACAGACAGACACCGAAGGGATCTTATAAGTGTTCCGTACGGAACACTAAAAAGAAAATTTAATTAAAATCCCAAGGAAAAAAATTCGTTAAATAGAAAACTAGGTGCTTAGGGCAGGCAAAAATTAAAATTGTGCTTTGTACCTTTTTTATTAGATTACCTAGAAATACATACGTTTACGTATGTATTTCTATTTCGTGGTTTCGTTAGATAGAAATTTTGTTCGTTAAATGGAACAAAAATAACATTGAAAATAGCATCAACGGCAAAATCCTGACAAAAATTTAGTTATGTTTAAATATTAAACGAAAATGAAATACCCTGTATATTCAATAGGCATTCAAAAATTATAATTACAATTTTAACACATGCAGAACAGTAGATTTTTCCCATATCTATTCTTAGTTCTTTGTATGGTTTAAACCACACCGACACTAATGGCTTTGGGCATTTCACTGTAGTAAAATACGACTCACGAGATAAAAAGCACAAATCGACGTAACCACTTTAAAAGCACAACCAAAAATGAAATCTAATAAATTAATAATACAAGTATGCTCTGATGGCCGTCTGGGGTTTACTGACTAGTTTTTACTGACAAAATAATAAAATTTATTTGGGGAAAACCACCGGCGCGGCGGCGGCGGCCTAAATATTGACCCTTATTCCGAAAAATGAATGAAAACACCTGCCAAAGACCTACATTATTATAAATTCCTTGAAATATGCGCATATATGCTATTTTTAAAGCATTTATGCAAATATTTAGAAAAATGCATATAATATGCAATATATGCTCTTTGCATATTTGTCACAACTATCCTAGGACAGCCTCCGTGAAAGTGACAATAACGTAGGAACTTTTTGTTCTGCATACATTTCATAAATTTCGCTGCTGATTAGGTCTTCTTGACAGAAATCAATAAATTTCGACACACCTTTGTCTTTTCGTGTTTTTTTAGGCGCTATCGAATTATTTACAATTTTCCAAACTGTACTTTTAGGAATGCTTGTTAAAGCTGATGTCTCCATCAATGAAAAGTACTTTTCGTGGCCTCGTTACACTAACTTTAAATAAACACTTTTACCTATTACTTTTGCCTCAACGGGCAAACATTTGCGGTTTCTGATGGAAAGGGACGTTTTAAGACACTATTGAACTTTATAATACACACTATTTCAGTATAATACTGCAAATAAAATGAAGAATATTCTTTATATCTATAAACACGAAGTAGCCAATAAATGTTAGATTGAAAGGGAGGTATATTACGCCCCTGTCACGGCCAGGTACGTGCGAAGATCCTAAGAGTCGTTTAATGTTTTTATTGCACCAATTTGCCAGATCACTTTCTTAGATCTTGAAAAATACTATACCATCTCGGGACTCGCTTCCACCATATCATTCATCAAAATCGACCCGAAAGAAATAACGCCATGAATATTTTTTTTCACGCTGCCACCGGTTTGCCATACAAATGCACAATATCGGCGAGTTTTAACCAGAAAGTTCAAATTCAAAAAAGCTTTATTAAGACTCAATAAAATTCAAAAGGTTGGTTTACAGTTTTTGATTTCAGTGAATACAGTGTGGTTTTTAATACAGTTACCCTCTGTATAACCTTGCGGCTTGTGGGTCTTCTAGTGGTATAGTTGGTATGTCAGTCCTTATATACCCGATAATCTTTCAGCCATTTCCGGGTGGTTATCCTTAATGACTATTATTATTTGTGTTTTTTTTTTGCGGCACTTTGGATTTTGTTACTAAAATTAGGATAATTTTTTAATTCAGTCTTATGGGAAAAATTTGAAAAAAAGCCTGCTTGGACCAGAATTCAAGGTTACTACAGTATTTTTCAGATTTGACTAGATTTTTTTTTAAACAAATTTAATAATAAAAATATATTATAAAAATTGTTACCTTTACAACTAATTACTTTTTGACATTAAAAATTTCCATTTCAATATATTTTTTTACTAAGTCCTCTTTAAAAAAAGTTTTTAAAGAGGACAGACTAATTTATTAGACTGTCCTCTTTAAAATGCGAATTGATTTATAATTTTTTCATTTCGGTTTTTAAAGTCCATCAGCCGAGCTAGACTCGAACAGAAGGAGAACAAAACTTGAAGTACTTTATTGAGCAAATAAGAGTTTTGAGGTAATGACACTGACAAAATTTAATTTCGATATGTACAAACATAAAATTTTTATGTACTTTTGATATATTTGACTTGCTAGAAATTCGTCTCCTCAAAAATTTGACCTTGTTTCGGAATATAAAAAAAAAGCTTTAGGTGCGTGGAGTCATATTAATGTTATAATTAAAAATCTTCGAAGAATAGGTACACAACCTAGTTTTATGGGAGCTACATGAGAATAGGGATCTTGATGTGATGTTTGATTGTTCTTTATCTTTCATCGGCCATCAAATAAGTGTGGTGCAGCGAGCCGGTAGGTGTTTGGGTTTTATTGATAGATTTAGTGCCGATTTTTCTTGTAATGTGTTTAAATTATTATATCGCTCGTACGTTTGACCGATTTTGGAGTATGCAAGCCCGGTGTGGTCTCCTTTTTATAATGTCCATATTAATCAGCTGGAGAGTGTCCAAAAAAAATTCTTACGTATCTGTTCTTTTAAACTGGCAAATTCCGTTAACTGAGGGACATACCAACTATGACCTGGTACAAAGATTTTTAGATATGTGCAGTCTTCAGGACAAACGAATACAAGCTGATCTACATTTCTTATTTAAGTTATTAAATGGGTATATTGACTGTGAGTACTTACTTAGTAAATTATCTTTTCATACCGTATATCGTACCCGCGCCAGGTCGTTATTTTACCCAGCTAATGTCACCAGAAACGATGGCTTGCATAGTTCAATGTTTAGAATGCAGCATAATTTTGATAAATACAATTTGCGAATTGATGGCCCAGTACATCGATTCAAAAATATGGTCAAGCAACTGACCTCGCTATAGAGTTTCTTTAATTTTCGGGTAGTTTCCCATTGGTATTATATGTCAAATACTGTTTACTTTTAAAGGGATTAATTTAGATTGTAATACCCTGCATTCTGACCTATTAGTTTTAGTTTTAGATTTAGCTTTAATTATATTGTTCATTCACATTGTTTTTTTTTCTTGCATATTGTCGATGTTTTTGTAGAAATGGTGTTACCGGTGATAATAAATAAATAAATAAATAAATAAAAAGGAACATATGTTGTGTATCAACTAATCATAATAGTAATTTTACAAAGATGTAAAATACAAAGTCACTGCTGAAATTTTACTTTTCTTTCCCAGATTTCTGGCTTTCTTTGTGTTTCAAGATCCTTAGACCCCACAAAATATAGTTTCCATCTTCCGTCTTTCTGTATATCTTTCTGTCGACGTATGAAATATTCAAAGTAGGAAAAAAACCTACAGCCTTTGAGCGGTATTGCTTTAGATTTCGGAGTTAAAAGGGGTAAGGGTCGATAAATTTTGTAGGTTCAATAGTATTAAAAGAATTTTTCTTGTTCTTTGTTAAGATAATGAACAAATTTCCATTACAAATATTTATAGACGAACGCATGACAGGCCCAGAAGTTAAGGTGGGCATTCGAAGAGTTACTACGAATAGTTCGTGTTATATGTATAATCGAAAACTCTGAAAAATATGTTATTTCTCTAAAATGTCTATTTTTATTACAGATAATATTTAGATAGCAGGTTAATTTATAAATGTCGCTTGAAATATCTTCCTCAACGTAATCATTTAAAATAACTAGAAGTAAAGTAAATTCCAAGATATAAGATCCCGCCTTTTTCCTTTTTCAATGGGGCAATAAACGACCCTATTAGGGTTTGGTGCATAGTTGCCAGGCATTACGATAAAAATATTTTTATTTTACCTGCTTTGTATACCGCCCTTACTTGCACCTGCAATCATATTGGATCTATTTTTACCTATATATTTACTACCTGGCAACCCGGTTTCGAGCCCTTTAAGTATTTGATAATATAGGCCTAATGACCACAAGTCCCCATTAAGATTCGAAAGATACTTTTTATTATTTTTATTTTTAGTTTTACTTACAACTTACAAGGTAACGGTTCTATTTTAATTATCGCAAGAGAAAACATTTATCACTTGACGCTAAACAAATAGTGAAAAATGTTTACGATAGTTTGGTAAAAAGAAATTTGAATAAACAAATTGCTTTGCAAGAAACCAGTGAACTAACAAAAACCCCAATTTCTACGATTAAGGGTATTGTAGGAAAACCATCACTCAGGAACAGGAAGAAACGGAAAGGTTTTCAAATGCATCATGTAGACGATTGTGAAAAAGGCGTCATCAGGAGAAAAATATATTCTATGTATGAAGAGCAGTTGGTGCCGACACTAGACAAAATAAAAACAGACCGGTGCAGGACGGGACCAACATAGATTGTGGCCGATCAAGCCTTCACAGAATTCTCTTAAGAATGGGATTCACGTTCCGAAAAATCAACAAAAAGCAAGTAGTGTTGGAGTCACAAAGATTACGAGTCTTGAAAGAGAGAAATTAAAAAGTATCTATCAGAGAATTGGCCAATAATTTACCTTGACGAAACATGGTTCGATACTCATGACATTGCAAAAAGGGTGGGTTGACAGCAGTACAAAATGTCAGACTAACGCACCTTCAAGGTTGGGTTTCAAATTATCTACTATTATCTGCAAAAAACATAAAAGATTCTCGTTTGGACTATCACGAAGACACGATCGCAGAACTTTTTGAAAATTGGTTTAGAAATTCCCTTTTGCCAAATGTTCTCGAACAGAGTGTTACAGTTATCGACAATGCAAGTTTCCATAGTCGACTACTAAATAAGGTTCCTAATGCAGCCAGCACCAAATCGGAAATACAGGAATATATGTTAGAAAATGACATTTATTTTGACTTTTGTTATAAAAAAAGTGACAGTTTTGAAAGACTATAAATTGAAAAAGAAACATGTTTGTAATAGTATGGCTGAGAAAATGGGACAGACTGTTTTGCGGCTTCTTCCGTATTATTGTGTGTTTAATCCAATTGAACATATCTGGCATCAAATTAAATCAAAAATAAGGGCACAAAATGTTTCTCCTACTTTAAGCGTGTCAGTGGTTGAATTAGTAAAAAAAGTTATAAATAATATACCTTGTGAAAGCTGGAAGAATTCCATTCAGCACGTTGTTAAAGTTGAGGATTTATATATTTATATAAATCAGATAAAACCACTGATAAATATTTCAGCTGATGACAGTGATAGTGAAACCGAATTAGGCTCAAGTTAAAATATATTTTTATTTATACAATATGTCCCATCTTGTAAACCCCATTCATTCAAACTGTATATTTGTACTTCTTACCCATTTGTTTTTACACGCATCTATAAATAAACATCTCCAAAAACACTTATAATTTTATTTATTTGCATTAATGAATAAAATTCTTAAGTCCATCTCTGCAACCTATCATAAACAGAAGGTCAGAATTTTTATATTGCCCACTTAAAACGGCAAAAATGAGGATCTTAGATTTTGGGACAGGCTATAATGCTTGAATTAAATTACTATTCAGTGTAAGTTCAAATTCAGTATTTATTTTGGAACAGCGTGTTTGCAAAGAAATTACTATTATATTTGATTATCATTTTTTCAGATTCAAAATATTTTTAGATAACAGTTGAAACTTGTATGACACCAACGTGTTTTGACCAACTTGCCAAGAACCGTGACGCCTTTAAAGAAGTATTTGATATTAATATGAATAACCTTAGTTCAAAAAGACGAAGAAAAGTAGCAATGTTTGACAATTTGCTTACGTCGTCTCTTATTGCCCTAATGATTTCTTTCTATATGTTATCATGGTGCAACTTATATCACTTCCATCACAACAAAGGTTAGTGTAGCTCAATTAAATTTTTATACAAAGCTGCTTAGATTAAAAAGAAACTTCCTGATAAAAAGTAATGTAGACCAAGAGGGCGATCCAAAATTTTGACTTATCTACTAACCGTCTGCCGAGTTGTTCATTCTATCGGGCGAGTCGAATAAAAGCCTTTAACGTTGATTTTGTGGCCCCAGTTTTTTTTTTGTTTTATGGGTCTAGCACAGCTTTTCTTAACCTGTGAGGCGCGCCTCACTAGGGGGCGTGATTAATATTAAAAACATTCATTAAAAACATTTAATATAATTTATTGAATGGAAAGCAAAACAAAATACGTCCTGACATAATAAAAAATAAAATGCAAATTTACACTGATATAATACACCTATAAATAGGATTGTATTAGTACTGCACAATGTTTTTACCTAATAATTAACATATCAATACTAAATTAAAAACAAGTTTAATAATTATTAGTGACTTCCTTGGGCCTGTTTTGCAGAGCAAAGATTTTCGAAGGATGGTTTAATATTAGAAATAGACACTCTGAGTTCTTTTTCTATATTTAGTTGAGATCTATATTTTGTTTTCAAAGCTGACACCGCAGAAAATCCGGTTTCGTAAACGTAAGATGTTGAAAATGGTAATAGTATACGAAATGGTTTTGTTTTCAGTGCAGAAAACTCATCATTCACCCCTGCCCAAAATTCCAAGAGTGATTTATTATTAAATTGTCTTTTGATTTCGCCACTTGACGTGAAGTCTATGAAGATTTCTTCTTCGGAAGTTGAGAGCTCTTCGGGAGTATTTTGAAATGGATCCCTAACTCACTCGTAACTTGCCGTAAGTTGTCGTCAGTAAGAAAATACTGTTTAAAATTCTTTGCCAACATGGCTAGATGATTTTCAATGGTTACTAAAACAACTTTCACATATTGTTCTTCAGCCTTGTATGTTTTAACACATTCACCCACATTTGCAAACATTTCTGGATTTTTTTGCTTTGTAATTCTGCTCCACAATTCCAATTTTCTACAAAAAGCATTAATTTTATCACTCGTATATATGTGTATTTCTTCCTTAGAGTTGAAAATTTAAGGTAGTTAGTTTTTCGAATAAATCGACCAACTAGCTCAATTTCATCACAAATAAACTATCTCGAAACTTCTCGGCTTCCGGTCGGTTTTCCTCTTCTAGAAAAATGGCGATTTCATTTCTTAGTTCACAAACGCGTTGCAAACATTTCCCATGAGTTAACCATCTTGCCTCGCAATAAAATAGTAACCCTGAATGTTCGGCACTCATGTCTTTACAAAGTGCAGAAAAAATTCTAGATATTAGGGGTCTCATTTTAATATAATTTACTACGGTTACAACTGTAGTAAGCACAATATTCAGAGCAGGACTCATTTCTTTGGAAGCCAGAGCTTCTCTGTGGATCATACAATGTGTCCACACACACAGTGGAGATTTTTGTTTCACAAGTGCTTGTACACTTTGAAATCTTCCAG
This sequence comes from Pachyrhynchus sulphureomaculatus, assembly GCA_019049505.1. NCBI lineage: Eukaryota > Metazoa > Arthropoda > Insecta > Coleoptera > Curculionidae > Pachyrhynchus > Pachyrhynchus sulphureomaculatus. The sequence goes on along the minus strand of CM032455.1, from coordinate 14,758,790 downwards.
ACATTGAATGAGCACCATCGGTAATATTCCGACCCAGTTTTTCCACTCCATATTTGCCTCGTTTATAAAATCATTTAAGATAGCAAATAATGCGAGTGATGTTGCTTTGAGTTCTATTGGTTTGCAGAAAAATAGTTCTTCTACTGCTGACATACCATTACAAAATGGAACATAGGCAATGAAATGAGCATCTTTATTGCGATCTGTTGCCTCATCAAGCTGAATTGAGAATAAGTTGTCACGCCACTTCCCGAAAAGCTGATGCTGTACCTCTTCAGCTATAACACCAATTCGATGGGCAACATGATCTTAAAATCTAGGAAAAAATGAATGTTACTCTATATATATATATATACATATATATATATATATATATATATATATATATATATATATATATATATATATATATATATATATTGCTTTGTTGTCCAAACAACACCTTTTTAGACAATAAAATGAGTCTCATTCACGCAATTTTCAAGGAATATCTCTTTTTTGCAATCTTCGTTTTTGATTTCTCTATCGATCTCTCTGGGCGGATTTTTGATTATTGACCATGATTTAAACTCATTTTTCGATAAATATATTTGAGTTATTTACATCAAGAATATCAAACCTATCATAACTCTATGCAAAGAGGAAAAATGATCAGGTGAACTTTTCCTAAACTGAAGGTTTTTAAACTAGGAACTCCATTGATGCTCGCTACATAATGTTATGTTAGGTTTGGAGTTCGGTACATTAGGTTATGTTAGGTTTATTTTTCGCTATGTTGGGTTTGGAGTTTCTGGATTAAAAGCTTTAAGTTTGGGAAATGTTCAACTGATAATTTTTCCTCTTTGCATAGGATTATAATAAGTTTGATGTTCTTCGTGTAAATGACTAAAAGCTATATTTATTGAAAAATAAGTTGAAATCATGGTCAGTAATCAAAAATCCGCTCAGACAGATCGATAGGGAAATTAAAAATGAAAATTTAAAAAAAAAAATTGCATGACTAAGACTCATTTTATTCCTTAGAAGAAGTCTTTTGGAAAAAAAGCAATATATATTGATAAATTAGTAAAAATCATGGTTAGTGATCAAAAACCTGCTCAGACAGATTGATAGAAAAATCAAGAACGAAGATTTCAAAAAAAATTATTGAGATTCCTTGTGGCCAGAAAATGAATTTGGGTCAAAATTATGTTTTGTCCCCATTGTGTGGCGGTTAATTTCCGATCGAGTATTGTGGGAAATACAGACTGGAACCTTATTTAATCTATGTTTACGTTTTATATTTTCAGTCCTTTCATATGCGCTTAATTATTTCCTATTTACTACTCAGTATATATCACCACTACACCAAAGATTTTATTTTTGCACTCGACGCTCATTTCGCTAACCATGTTAGCTTCATCAGAAGCGATGATTGACTAAAGCTAAACTACAAATCTACCCTATTTATACTTAGCCTAACCCTTGAATTTCTCAAGCGGAACTAATGGCATAGGCAAGGCCATCAGTTCCGGTCAAGTAACCAGTAGAGGGGACTATAAGGAATAGGCCCTCTGTCTTTAATTAAACTACTTCTACATTTTATAATTTACATACTTTCGTATGCGTTCAACAGTCTCCTATCAGAGACATCTTTTATTAATCTTAGATTATCTAATGTTACAATATGATCAGCTTCAAGGGCATGTTCGACAATGCTAGACTTTTCTGTTTTACTGTATTTTAAGTGTGCTAAATGTTCTTTAAATCGTATTTTAATTGATCTTTTAGTTTGCCCAACATACTTTTTGTCACAATCATTACAACTAATTTCATAAATTCTACTTTTCTCACAATTAGGAATCTTATCTTTGGGATTTCCTAAGGTATTCCTCAGATTGTCTGATGACTTATAGACTAAGGAGAGGCTTACCTTCTTAAATACCTTATTGAGTCCCTTGCTATATTTCGGATTATACGGTATGGAGACATACTTGGTGTTATTTTCTTCGCGTGTAAAAAAGGTGGATTTCTGAATATTAAACCAAAACTTATGTCTATTTATTAGCTTATTTACTAAGTCATCGTCATAATCATCAACTCTAGTTATATTTCTAATACGATTCCTTTCTTTATTAAAGTTTACTCTATTCAGAGGGAAAGTAACCAAACGTTGAACTAAAAAGTGTAATGAGGCTAATTTGTGTTGTTTGCAATGAAATGAATCATTAGGAATATATATATATATATATATATATATATATATATATATATATATATATATATATATATATATATATATATATATATATCTGTTACTGTGTCCTCCCTATAGATATCAAATTCTCATCTATTATTATTTTTAATAATTAAAATATCTAGAAAAGGCAATCGTCCTTTGTTCTCAACTTCGTGAATTTAATGGAACAAAGGACAATTGCCTTTTCTAGATATTTTAATTATTAAAAATAAAATATATTAGAATTTGATATCTATAGGAAGGACACAGTAATAGATAGATATATTCCTAATGATTCATTTCATTGCAAACAACACAAATTAGCCTCATTACATTTTTTAGTTCATCGTTTGGTCACTTTCCCTCTGAATAGAGTAAAGTTTAATAAAGAAAGGAATCGTATTAGAAATATAACTAGAGTTAATGGTTATGACGATGACTTAGTAAATAAGCTAATAAATAGACATAAGTTTAGGTTTAATATTCAGAATTCCACCTTTTTTACACGAGAAGAAAATAACACCAAGTATGTCTCCATACCATATAATCCGAAATATAGCAAGGGACTCAATAAGGTATTTAATAAGGTAGGCCTCAGCTTAGTCTATAAGTCATCAGACAATTTGAGGAATATCTTAGGAAATCCCAAAGATAAGATTCCTAAAGTGGAATGTATGAAATTAGTTGTAATGATTGTGACAAAAAGTATGTTGGGCAAACTAAAAGACCAATTAAAACACGATTTAAATAACATTTAGCACACTTAAAATACAGTAGAACCGAAAAGTCTAGCATTGCCGAACATGCCCTTGAAGCTGATCATATTGTAACATTAGATAATCTAAAATTAATAAAAAATGTATCTGATAGGAGATTGTTGAACGCATACGAAAGTATGGAAATTATAAAATGTAAAAGTAGTTTAAATAAAAACAGAGGGCCTATTCCTTATAGTCCCCTCTACTGGTTACTTGACCGGAACAGATGGCCTTGCCTATGCCATTAGTTCCGCTTGAGTAATTCAAGGGTTAGGTTAAGTATAAATAGGGTAGATTTGTATTTTAGCTTTAGTCAATCATCGCTCCTGATGAAGCTAACATGGTTAACGAAAGGCGCGTCGAGTGCAAAAATAAAATGTTTGGTGTAGTGGTGATATATACTGAGTAGTATCATTGTGCCAAAAAATCCACAATCCCAACTTAGTATTTCCTATTTGTTACATTTTTAATCAACTCGAAATTATCTGATGTTACTAAATAATTATGTTCAAGGTCATGTTCAGAAATACAGTTTTTCCTGAAGTCAGCTAAGTGTTCTTTAAATCTTGTTTGAATGGACCTTGAGTTAGCCCAATATTCGGTTTATTAAAATCATTATACTTTACCTGATATGTTCCACTCCCCTCACGTTCGTGGATTTTATCCTTCGGACCTTATTCTTCTTCTTGAAGCGCCATATCTAATACGGACGTAGGTGACATTCTCGCCTTTGCCTGTGGTTGGTGCCTTTTTAAGTGTTCCACAAAGGGGACCTGCAGTTTACACCCAAAGTGAGAGGGGTTTACTAAGCATGATACTAGTGGTTTGCCATTACGTTTCCAAAAGAGGCAACTGTCAAGTTATAAACTTTTTTTTCTTTAATTTATTATTTTTCCGAGCCGAGACTCGAAATTGGGTTTCCAACGTAGAATACAGACACACCTTGGCCACTATGCTATAACCGCCTCTTGTACCTTATTGAATATTTTATTAAGTCCCCTGTTGTATTTCGTACTATATAATATTGAAAAAATTTCGTATTGTCAGGTCTTTAGAATTTATTAACCAAACCAAAGATCTCATTCTCAATGAATACAAAATTTAAAGTTCTTTTATCGTCATGTTCTTTTCCAAATATACCTCACACGGGACGTGTGCCAAGTTAACTTGCAAATCACTAATTGTAGATGCAAATTCGATTACAATAACCTGAAATTTTTGCAGATGGTAGACAGGTCCTGCAAGTTCTCTGCAAATTTGTTATTTTATTTCTAACTTCAACTAAAATTTATGCTGCTCTTGACGTTTTTTTTTTAATAAAAAGTTGTAGTCATGAGTTCTCCACTATCTTCTGAAGTAGCCAATATTTTTATGGAAGCCTTTGAAGGAAGGGTCTTAAATTCAATTTCTTCAAAATGAAAATTTTTGTGCAGGTATCGATCTATTGCTGTCTACCAACACGGTGAAATAAACCTATATGCCTTTTTAAATCACCTCAATCAACAAATATAATTGCAATGGCAACTAAATCACCTGGTACAATTCCATTCCTAGATGTACTGGTACAAAAGAAAAGTAACGGCGTCTTGGAACATTCGATCTACAAATAACTGACTCATACCAATAGATACGTGAATACTAATTCACACCATTATCCTTCTCAAAAACTATTTGTTATCTATTACAAACTTGCTGGTATTTAGAGCTTTATTAAAATTCTTCTTAGCAAAAAGAGATAAGCTGACTAGTGCTTTAATAATTAATGGATATTTGCCGTCGGTGTAACCATTTTAAAACCCGACTCTCAGACAAAAGAGTAATGAAGATTTGTCCTGTAGAAAGTTTAGTTTTATCTAACATATATAGCTAAATTACCTAAAAGATTCAATATTCGTACAATCTTCAACATGTGTAAGAAAATTGGGCAATGTTTAGAGGTAACCATAGGACAAATTTGTTAATAAAGGTATCTGTAGGAGAAATTTGAAGATTATTATCAATTAGACTTAAGAAATATAAAAAATGTATTGATAAGAAACAAATCGTTCAATCATCTGTAGTCGAACAACAACACTACAGGTTATAACATCAACGTCATAGAAACCAAAGTTTTTGTCTTCTGGCTCCTATTTCTATAGCCGAAAGTTTATGGAATCAACTGAAATTTTGAAACAACATAACCGAGACATCGGAAAGTTAAAACAACTTGAAATGGTCCACGTCCAAGAACCAAAATTTCTCATGTAAAAAAAAACGTGAAAGCTTCGGGTCCATCTCTCATCACAGTGGTGGAAATATACAAAATCTATTACTTACAGAGTGAAGATTTTGCAGGGGGAATGCAGTAACTATACCAAAGCTACTACGAAAGTAGTGGAATTTTTAAATGTGTACTTTTCACAAGCCAAATATAATAATAATAAGAAAAATAATAATTATTTTTAGTGTTCCATACAGAACACCTATGAGATTACTTCGGTATTCGTCTGCATGTTCATCTGTCCGTCTGTCCCAATCGATTTTCTTCGAAACTATTTGACATAAAAAGTTGAAATTTGGTACAAATATAGGAACTGATGACCCAATCAGAGCCGTGTAGTTTTAAAAATTAAATTTTGACTTAGTTTTGGGGCTTGAAATCGGAAAAGGAAAAAATTACTGAGTCATCGAGTGGGATATCAAATAAAAGCTGGTGAAAACACAAGTTCAAAAATACACCCCCAGACAAAATTAACGCAACAATATATTAAATCATACAAATCTCTATAATGAATTAATTTTAATAATTTTTTATGAACATTGGTTACACTAAGAGTTAGAAAAAACTTATTCGGATACTCTAAACGTGAATTAGCTACCAAATTTCTCTATAAGATTCGAATTAAAATTATTCTTAAGACCTAATAACAAAATTGTTGAAATTATGTAATAATGAAAAAAATAAACTGGTACACTACCATCAAAATTAATGGTGTAACTGGGACACTAGTAGCGTGTGTTGCCTCCTCTACTTCGGATGACAGCGTTTATGCGCCTAGGCATGCTTCTAATTAAATTTTGGATAAAATCTTGAGGAATTTGCTCCCATTCTGTGATAACTGCATTTTCAAGTTCCCTCAGGTTTCTAGGTGCAGGTATATGACGTTTCACATTTTTCTTAAGGTGACCCCATACATGTTCTATGGGATTCAGATCCGGTCTTTTTGGTGGCCATTGCATAATCGGTATATCAATTTGATTAAGATAATCGAGTACCTCCCTAGCCACGTGAGGTCGAACGTTGTTTTGCATAAACAGGAAATTTGGGCCCCACAAAATGACCAAAAGGCATCGCTTGTTCTATTACAATATTTTCAAGATGGTAGTCAGCATTCATGGATCTGGTACGGACAGGAACTAACTCTGTTTGAGCATCAAAGCAGATGCCACCCCAGAACATAACAGAGCCACCGCCGAATGGAATCCTTGCAGAGATATTGCGAGGAGCAAACCTCTCTCCTGGTCTTCGCCATACTTGCTCACCACCATCTGGATGTTTTAGACTAACTCTAGTTTCATCTGTGAAGAAAACTTGTTTCCAATCATCCACAGACCAGTTTTCGTGATTTCGAGCAAAACGTAACCTGGCAACTCTGTTCTCTCTAGTAAGCAAGGGTGCAGTGGCTGGTCTCCTACTGTTTAATCCAGCTTCATTTAACCGTCTTTTGTTTTAGAAGAAATTTTCACATTGCGAAAAGCTTCGAGTTCGTTTCTTATTATAGAACTAGTGACAGTCCTGTTTCTTAAAGCATATTGTCTTATAAAACGTTCATCTAGGTCGCTAGTGCGTCGTTTTCGCCCTTGCCCTAGCCTTCTAGAATAAGTTCCTACTTCATTCAAGCGTCTTACCATACGACTTATTGTTGAACGATGTTTGCCTAACAAATTGGCACCATAACTCTGACAATATCCCTCGTCCAATAAAACTGAGGCTGGCACTACCTCGTGTTCAGTTAAATTCCTTGTTCGATTCATTTTTCTAATTCTTCGGGGTCAAAAATAAAACAGTCTACCACAAAAACTTATTACTTTGAAAAAGGGAACAATTTATAAGCTTACTTTTAAAGAAAATCTGTCTCATTATAACAGAAAATTGTTTATCTTCTAAAAAATTCTTTAAAACTGTAAATCTAAACGAATTGTTTTGATTTCTGTCATGAACAACGAAACAAAATATGCATAGCCTACTATTCAAATACTCGATAAACTTTAAAACTGACATAAGAAAAAGATAAATTAATTTTCAGATTGTTGCGTTAATTTTGTCGAGGAGTTTATATATGATGTCATACTTGCACACAATTTTCTTTGTATTATTTATACAAAATGGCCAAAACTCTTTGTCCCACTCGAAAAGTAATGATCAACACATTTTGAAAAAACTCTGGAATAGTCTCTATAACGTGCAGATCGAGCGAAAATTATCAAGAGTGTATTACGTTTCATAATTTATATTTCCATTTCCGATGTCGCGGTTATGTTGTTTCAAAATTTCAGTTGATTCCATAAACTTTCGGCTATAGAAATAGGAGCCAGAAGACAAAAACTTATATATATATATTATATATATATATATATATATATATATATATATATATATATATATATATATATATACATATGATGCAACGTCTCTCTGTCTGTTTATCTGTCCGTTAGTGCGATACGTGCTTTTTTTAAAACATACATATGTTCTCTGGCCAAATTATAGGATATATTTTATTGCGCTAGGTAACATAAAGAATAAGCCGTGACGATAATAGTGAATAAAGTCGGAAAAAAGGTTACCGTTAGCACGTTCTCTTGCAATACACTGCCTAAACCAATAAATGTGGAACAATATCATGTTGCAAAGAATATAATATATATAAAATGCAACGTCTCTCTGTCTGCCTGTCTGTCCGTCAGTATGCTTATCACTTGAGAACCATTTATCCGATTTACGTGTGTTTATAAATTTATACACATATTCTATATAATTCGATATTAACCTAGATAATGGGAGATAAGATGAGATAATGGGAGATAAGTATAAATATTGGGAGATAAGGAGAAATAATGGGAGATAAACAGAGATAAGTCTAGATAATGGGAGTTATGGTGAGATAATGGGAGATAAGGAGAAATAATGAGAGATAAGGAGAAATATTGCGAGATAAGTCGAGATAAGCCTAGATAATGGGCGATAAGGTGAGATAATGGGAGATAAAGAGAAATAATGGGAGATAAGGAGAAATAATAGGAGATGAGCAGAGAGAAGCCTAGTTAATGGAAATTATGTAGATATAATCGGAGATAAGGAAAAATAATGGGATATAAGGGGAAACAATGGCAGATATTTTATTACGTTAGGTAACATAAGGAATAAGCAGTGACGATAGTAGTGAATCAAGTCCACGGCTAGTTAGAAATAGCTTTAAAAAAAGTTACATTGGTTTCAATTCATGTTGCCTTTATTAGTTTTGAAAATAACCTAATTATTTATTCATTCATTTTTATATTTTTTAGGTTCTCTAACTTCTGTTTGGTTGGAACAATACGTGCAAGAAGATAGTATATTTTCGATCTGTTTTCGTTGGGCCAGATATATTCTCCTATCATCAGCAACACCTTTATTGGTTGTTATTCCATACATCAGTATTTATATCGACGGTTATATAATTATACAAATATTATTTTTAAATGATTCTATAGAGCAGTTAACAAAAGATAGTCATGAAATAAATTTACAGAAACTATTGGACAGTTCTGAATATCAAAATGCGGTTTCCGATCATTTGAAATTTATAGTTAAGAAACACATTGACATCCTAGGGTTAGTATTTTAGTCGTTATTTTTGCGAATGCCTATGATTTTTACTTAGAAACATTTTTGTATCACCTAAATATGTTATATTTTCATTCATATTTACAATGGTATGTTGAGCCAGTGCCGGATAGTAAGACTAAACATAGAAATCTGACGTCTCTATGATCTTTAGACGTTCGTCCCCTGTAGTTAAATCATACCAATCCCGTGAGCTGACTTTAGCTCATATTAAAGTATCAATAGTTACCCGCTTTTGAATAACACTACTTAAGGGATATAGTTGGGGCCTGCTAGGATCAGAAAAGGAGGACAATGAAGGTATCGCCTCTCCGTATGGGAGGACGAATATCTGAAGTCGACCCTCTACTTTGACAGAAAAACTGCCGAGGGCATATTTTTAACGCATGGTTTCTTGAATTGGAAGGCGTATGAATTAGAAAACGTTCTCTAGAATGAGCTGCAGGTCGAGGTCAAACTAAAGGTTTATTTTTTACACATTTTCAAGTGCTAATACGTACGAAATATATACATATATATATATATATATATATATATATATATATATATATATATATATATATATATATATATATATATATATATATGTATATACAGTACAATCCCTATTATCCGAATCGCGATTATCATTAAACAAAAAAATCCCCATTATTCGAAACAGACGATGAGTGGTTTCCTTAACGCATCGGGGACTCCCCGACGTCTAGAATCTCACCGCTGTCTATGTTTTGGTTAGTCGACGAGTGTTATAAGTTACTCATTACGTCTATTATTATCGCAGAGGTAATAGTTTCGTTTTAATAGATATTTTACAAAATGGAGCGTCATAATAATAAGCGTAAACGTGTTGTTATTACCTTAAAAGAGAAACTTGAAGCAATTCTACGTTTAGATAATGGTGAACTTCTTAAAAATATAGAGAAGGATTTATGTGTAGCCGTAAGTACTGTTTCAGCGTGGAGAAAAAATTGCGAAAAACTTGAAAAATGGTTTTGTCATCGCCCACACAGGCACGAAAAAAGGTATGAAAAGCGGTGAATACCAAAAAGTGAGGATTCTTTATTTTTTTATGGTTTACACAGAATCGAGAACGTGGAATATCAGTTTCAGGAACAATTTTAAAACAGGCAGCCAGTTTAAGCGAAGAGTTGCCGGTTATTGAAGCGTCTGTAAATTTTTCTACAAGTGATGGATGGCTAGACAGGTGGAAAAAAAGCATGGTGTACGTCAACTGAAAGTAGCAAAGAACGTATTACTGTTCTTGCATGCAGTAATGCTTCTGGAAGACACAAACTCCCATTATTATGTATTGGTATGTCAGCAAATCCACGAACCTTTAAGAATATTCGTCGCAATGCTTTTCCTCTTTTATATAAAAATCAAAACAATTCTTTTGTTCCCAAAGTGGAACTTTTTTAAAAGAACATGGATATCCTAGAAAATGTATTCCGTTACTAGATAACGCCCCCACTCACCCAAGTGCGGAGCAACTTGAAAATGGGAAAATAAAAGCAATGTTTTTATCTCCTGCTGTAACTTCTCTCATTCAGCTTATGGATCAGGGTGTACCGATTCTCTAAAAAAGATAAATTCGAAAAATTTTATATAATGGATAGCTTCAGCCTGGAATCCAGTAAAGAGTAGTACTCTAGAAAAATCTTGGTCAAAATTGATTCCACAACAGGAGAGACATTACTCAGAAGCAGAAACAGAAGATATTGAAAGTTTACATCAAATTATTACAAGAATATCAGGTTGTGAAAATGTTACGGAAACCAATGTTTGTGAATGATTAAACAGTGATAGTGTGGAAGATGAAATGACTAACCAAGAATTAATTAAAAGTGTATGCAAAAATGCTAATAAAATAGACAGTGATGACGATGATGATAACGAAGTAGAAGCCAATAGAAAAAAGCGTTAACTTATGTAGAACAACAAGAAAATGCAACCGCCGTGGAAGTTTTGCTTATTAAACATTGGAGAGACATTGCAGCCAAAAACAGAACTAACGCAAAACGAGTGCGGTTAAAAATTATCTCATTTTTAAGACATTAAAGTTAAGAATGAAACTGTTTTATTTTCGATTTTCCGTACATATACATAAAATAAGTAAACTAATTGTTCTATTCTTTGTTTTAATAAATACCTATGTACTTTGCACTTGGCAGGTTTTTTTCTCCATGGCACTTTAGAGTTTGGCGCTACGTACAAGAGCAAAAAAAAAATTAGGAACATTTATACGAGGCATGTTTTTTAAGTAAGTACCGTTTTGCGATTCCGCCGCCGCAGCGATACGGTCGGCGTTCCGCGCATGCGCGCTGGTAACCTACATCTCATGTCTACGCACTGACGCCATTACAGTCTGATTCTTCATTGTATACGTTGTTTACTGAGTGTTTAAGATGCCTCCGACAATCGTGAGTCCCGCCGATTGTGAAGTACGGGCTGTTATACGATTTCTTAGTGCTAAAGGCGTAAAACCGATCGATATTCATCGTGAGATCTGTGAAGTTTACGGACAAAACATTATGAGTGATGGAATGGTAAGGAAATGGGTGAGAGCATTTAAAGATGGCCGCACAAATGTGCATGATGAAGAACGGAGTGGGCGTCCTTCGGTCGTTAATGAAGATTTGGTGCAGAAAGTGGACGAAAAGGTGAGAGAAAACAGACGCTTTACAATTTCATCATTGTGCGACTGCTTTCCTCAATATTCTCGTAGTGTTTTGTATCGCATTGTGACCGAGAACTTGAATTACCGGAAATTGTGTTCACGTTGGGTTCCAAAAATGTTGACGGATTTGCACAAAACCCAACGTTTAGGCAGTGCATTGACTTTCCTTGAGCGGTACCACAATGAAGGTGAACATTTTTTAGACCAAATTGTTACTGGTGACGAAACATGGGTGGCCTACGTCACACCAGAATCGAAACAACAATCCATGGAATGGCGACATTCATCATCACCCAAAAAAGTGAAGTTTAAGCAAACAATTTCTGCCCGCAAAATCATGTGCACAGTTTTTTGGGACAGAAAAGGAGTATTGCTAGTGGAGTTTCTGCCTCGTAATGAGACAATCAATGCAGCGTCTTATTGTGAGACATTGAACAATCTGCGTCGTGCAATCCAGAACAAAAGACGTGGCAAGTTGAGTAAGGGTATCGTTTTGCTGCATGACAATGCCCGTCCACATGTGGCTAATCGGACCAAAGATCTCATCAAATCTTTTAAATGGGAAACTCTAGATCATCCTCCATACAGCCCTGATCTGGCGCCCAGCGACTACCATTTGTTCCTGCACTTGAAGAAGCACCTGGGTGGTCAGCGTCTTCAAGACGATAACGAAGTCAAAACATTTGTGATACAGTGGTTAACAAGTCAGGCGGCAGAATTTTATGAGGAGGGTATTCAAAAACTGGTGCCACGTTATGACAAGTGCCTCAATATTCACGGAAATTATGTAGAAAAGTAGATTAAGGTACAGGCTTTCATGTAAAAATAAAATTATAGCGATATCTTTGCACATCTTTTTTTAATTCCAAAACGGTACTTACTTAAAAAACATGCCTCGTAACAGTATCGGAAGAAATACTTTCAGCATCACTAAAACTAATTTTATATTTTTCAGACATAGCAGATTCACCCAAGAAACGTTTAGCACGGTACTATTCATGCAGTTATGCAATGCTACATTTATAGGATTATCTGCATTATTAATTGTTTTTTCTGTAAGTCATCCTTTAAGATATAGGGTTAACACGGGTTCGCGTTGTCAAATAAAAAATTGGTAAAGTTATTCAGCCAGTACTTCCTTTACCAATATAAAGTGTAAAATAACTACGGAAGAATTTTTTCTTACACTAAATAATGATTATTACGCCCCACTATTTTATAGAGGGAAGTAACAAGGACAAATATAACACATTTCTTAGATTCCTCGAATTCAAGAACACAAAAAAGGTTTTTTAACACTACATACACGGAGCAACTCTAACTCCCATATCCATTTCTAAAAACCTTTACGTGCTTTATACTCTATATATATGAAAATAATAAAAAAATAATAAAATTTTCAGATTCTTGGATGTTAAAACACGCAAAAAACGACGCGACGTGTAACACAATACAAACAAGGCAGCAATTTTACAAGGGTTGCATGATAAGCACCTGGCCTAAGGTCAGAGATGGCACTACTACTATTTAAGAAATTATATTTTGCTTGATTTAGTTTGTGAGTGGCAACCATTTAAACAAAACAACTCTTGTGATTTTACGACAATGAAAAAAAAAATCGAGCAGTGATTAAATATATAATAAAAGACTGTTTTTAGTCAATTTCCACTGGTTTAATTAAATTGCGATGACGCGTTTCGCTGTCGATACAGCTTCTTCAGATCTATATTTTACACTCTCAAGTTAGGTTTAATTTTCACAATTTTATATAATTTCTTAATTATAATGATACACATAATTAAATTACATTGATAGTATTGGAAAACCCACACAGACATGGAATTAGGACTACTCAGTACATATCACCACTACACCAAACAATTTATTTTTGCACTCAACGCGCGTTTCGCTAACCATGTTAGCTTTATCAGGAGCGATGATTGACTAAAGCTAAACTATAAATCTACCCTATTTATACTTAGCCTAACCCTTGAATTACTCAGGCGGAACTAACGACATAGGCACGGCCATCAGTTCCGGTCAAGTAACCAGTAGAGAGGACTATAAGGAATAGGCCCTCTCTCTTTATTTAAACTACTTTTACATTTTATGATTTCCATACTTTCGTATGCGTTCAACAATCTCCTATCAGATACATCCTTTATTAATCTTAGATTATCTAATGTTACAGTATGACCAGCTTCAAGGGCATGTTCGGCAATGCTAGACTTTTCTGTTCTATTGTATTTTAAGAGTGCTAAGTGTTCTTTAAATCTTGTTTTAACTGACCTTTTAGTTTGCCTAACATACTTTTTGTCACAATCATTACAACTAATTTCATAAATTCCACTTTTCTCACAATTAGGAATCCTATCTTTGGGATTTCCTAAGATATTCCTCAGATTGTCTGATGACTTATAGACTAAGGTGAGGCCTACCTTATTAAATACCTTATTGAGTCCCTTGCTATATTTCGGATTATATGGTATGGAGACAATACTTGGTGTTATTTTCTTCGCGTGTAAAAAAGGTGGAATTCTGAATATTAAACCTAAAATTATATCTATTTATTAACTTATTTACTAAGTCATCGTCATAACCATTAACTCTGGTTATATTTCTAATACGATTCCTTTCTTTATTAAAGTTTACTCTATTCAGAGGGAAAGTGACCAAACGATGAACTAAAAAATGTAATGAGACTAATTTATGTTGTTTGCAATGAAATGAATCATTAGGAATATATCTATCTGTTACTGTCTCCTTACTATAGATATCAGATTCTAATCTATTATTATTTTTAATAATTAAAATATCTAGAAAAGGCAATTGTCCTTTGTTCTCAACTTCATAAGTTAATTTAATGGAATCATACCGGCTATTTAATTTAGAAACAAAATGATCAATATTTGCTTTCTTTGTATCAAAAATCGCGAAAATATCAACCACATACCTATACCATACCCTTGGGAAATAATCGAATTCTTGACTGGCTTCGATTTCAAACTTACTCATGAATAAATTGGCTATGAAAGGTGATAAGCAATTACCCATAGCTGTTCCTTCTTTCTGAACATAAAATTGATTGTTATATTGGAAATAATTTTATTCCATACAGAGTTTAGATAATATTAAGTATTCACGAATAATTTCGTCTTCAAAGTCATTCATTCTAAGTAATTCTTCGAGATATTGTAAAGTTTGTGGAATTAGCACACTTTAATGGTAATTTCTCAACTTCTTTTGATAACCATTTGGATATTAAATATGTGAGTGATCCGACCGATTGAAACAATGGGTCGCATTGCTTTTCCAGGTTTGTGAATTTTGGGTAAGCAATACAATTTTGGTATGGTCGGATTACTCACATTTAATTTAAATTTTAGCGAATCGAAGACAAGGTTCTTACATTTTTTTAAAGAATTTTTAACCTCTGATATCATTCTCGGTAATGGATTTCTTATTACCTTTTCATAAGGGCCATTCGATAAGATTATCTACGCGTTCAAAATAATCTTTCTTATCCAATATAATAACCTTATTTCCTTTATCCGCTTTTAAGTAGAAGACATCTTCCTTTTTCAATCTTTTAACTACTTTTATGTCTTTTCGTGAATTAGAATTTGTGTTGTTAACCATGTTTTTCGATATTTGATTGCGACATGCTTCCCTAACAAATGATTTACTATTTTCTGGAAGTGTACTAATGGAACTTTCAATGTGAGCAACTATTTCTGATAAAGTTGCTCACATTGAAGTGAAATCTTAATTTCTTTTGAGGTTAGTTCTTTGTTCCCAAGTGTACCAATTCCACAAACTTTACAATATCTCGAAGAATTACTTAGAATGAATGACTTTGAAGACGAAATTATTCGTGAATACTTAACATTATCTAAACTCTGTATGGAACAAAATTATTTCCAATATAACAATCAATTTTATGTTCAGAAAGAAGGAACAGCTATGGGTAATTGCTTATCACCTTTCATAGCCAATTTATTCATGAGTAAGTTTGAAATCGAAGCCAGTCAAGAATTCGAATATTTCCCAAGGGTATGGTATAGGTATGTGAATGATATTTTCGCGATTTTTGATACAAAGAAAGCAAATATTGATCATTTTGTTTCTAAATTAAATAGCCGGTATGATTCCATTAAATTTACTTACGAAGTTGAGAACAAAGGACAATTGCCTTTTCTAGATATTTTAATTATTAAAAATAATAATAGATTAGAATTTGATATCTATAGGAAGGAGACAGTAACAGGTAGATATATTCCTAATGATTCATTTCATTGCAAACAACATAAATTAGCCTCATTACATTTTTTAGTTCATCGTTTGGTCACTTTCCCTCTGAATAGAGTAAACTTTAATAAAGAAAGGAATCGTATTAGAAATATAACTAGAGTTAATGGTTATGACGATGACTTAGTAAATAAGCTAATAAATAGACATAAGTTTAGGTTTAATATTCAGAATTCCACCTTTTTTACACGCGAAGAAAATAACACCAAGTATGTCTCCATACCATATAATCCGAAATATAGCAAGGGACTCAATAAGGTATTTAATAAGGTAGGCCTCACCTTAGTCTATAAGTCATAAGACAATCTGAGGAATATCTTAGGAAATCCCAAAGATAGTATTCCTAATTGTGAGCAAAGTGGAATTTATGAAATTAGTTGTAATGATTGTGACAAAAAGTATGTTGGGCAAACTAAAAGGCCAATTAAAACAAGATTTAAAGAACACTTAGCACACTTAAAATACAATAGAACAGAAAAGTCTAGCATTGCCGAACATGCCCTTGAAGCTGATCATACTGTAACATTAGATAATCTAAGATTAATAAAGGATGTATCTGATAGGAGATTGTTGAACGCATACGAAAGTATGGAAATCATAAAATGTAAAAGTAGTTTAAATAAAGACAGAGGGCCTATTCCTTATAGTCCCCTCTATTGGTTACTTGACCTGGTTACTTAGTCAATCATCGCTCCTGATGAAGCTAACATGGTTAGCGAAAAAACGCGCGTCGAGTGCAAAAATAAAATGTTTGGTGTAGTGTGATATATACTGAGTAGTATCATTGTGCCAAGATTCCACATTCCCAACTTAGTTAATGAAATTAGGAGAATAAATTCAATAATGGGGAATTGTTTGAATCTACCTGGTCGTTGAGTAAAGTACCTGTAGTCCTTAATCGATTTATTTGCATTGTCTCTAAATGGTTTAGTTTTAAACCTTTTTGTTGGGTATGAAAATTTTGAAATTCTTGTTAAACGTGTGATTTTCTGTTAAAAGATGATTAGCATATTTTGAATTAGACTTTCTATGGATGAAACTTTTTTCGTGTTCTGTAATTCTTTGTATAAATGTACGTCCAGTTTGTCCTATGTATGTTTTAGGACATAACCCACATGTTAATTGATAAACCCCTGATTTATTATCTTTATTGATTTGTGGTTTGTAATTTTTGATAATTTCCCTATAGTATTGTTAGTCTTGTAAGCTATGTTCATATTTTTTTGATTTAAAAATTTTCCCAGTTTTTCTGTTGGTTTGCCGAAATAGGTTAAGCATTTAAATGTGGTTTTTCTGTCCTTAGAACGTGGGTATATTTCTGAGATTGCCTTGTTTCTAAGTTTTTCCTAACGATGTTATCGATTAAAGTAACCGAATAAACCGATGTTAACGCCTACTTGTTTTATGTAGTTTAATTCTTTAGTAAAATTGTCCTCTGATAAGGGGATATTAGTTAGTCTATGTATAAAGCTATGATTAGCCGCGAGTTTATGATGGTTAGGGTGATGAGAACTATTGTGAATTGTGGTATCTGTATGCCAAGGTTTGTGATATATTGCAAATTCATGTTTTTTCATGGTTTTTACTGATTGTTAAGTCTAGGAAGTTGATTTTCCGTTCGACTTCTTCTTCCATTGTAAAACTGATATTTCTATATAAAGAATTAATGTACTGTAAAAAGTGAGTTAATTGTCTGTCCGTACCTGTAATGCATACAATTATATCGTCTAACATGTCGATACCAGTATAGACAATTATTACTATTGTTATTATGGTTGTTAAATATCATTGTTTCAATACTGTCCATGAAAATTTCGGCAAGTAATGGACTTAATGGACTTCCTATAATTAACCCTTCCTTACTACGAGTATTGTAGAATTTATTGTTAAATGAAAAATAATTTTGTCTTAGACAAGTTCTTAATAAATTAATTATGTCCATTTTTATAACTTCATTTACTTTGTTTTTGGTTAATAGGTTCTCTATTAAAACTATTGTTTCGTCTGGGGGAACACTTGGAAATAAGTCTTTTACATCGAAAGAAACTAATTTAGAATTATCTGGTATTGTTATATTCTTAACTTTATCCACGAGTTCGTTTTTGATACTATATTTGGGTTCAAATTTGCTATGACATTTGATTAAATCAATAAAAAAGGATGACGTGTTATATGCTGGAGCAGACATATAGGAGACAACTGGTTTAATTGGGTGGTCAAGTTTGTGTAGTTTTATGAGTGAATAAAGTTGTGGGATTTGGGGATTCGTATTTATCAATTTAAATTTATCTTTATGGCGAATAATACCTTTAGCCTGTTCACTTTGTTGTTTTATTTCTTTTTGAAAAATATTTGTTGGATCCTTATTTAAAATTTCGTACTTTCCTGTTTTGAAAAAATCTAAGGTTTTATTAATATAGTCGATTTTGTCTATTGCTATTACTGTGTTACCCTTATCTGCTTTGGTAAAGATTCCATCATTTTGTTTTACTTTACTTTGGATGGTTTTTATTGTCCTTAAGTCTTTGTTGATGTTGTTATTATTAGATATGAATTCTTTTTTAATAATTTCGGTTGTTTCAAATTTTGATAATATTTTGTTAGGACTATCTTTCAAGGCTATCTCAGTATTAATACCTAATGTCTCCGATTCTTTGATATTGAAGTTAGTTTGAATATTGTTTTTGAAACCTTTTGTTAGAAGATTTTTTCCCTGTCCGAAAAGGTGTGTTAGAAATGTTAATAAATCGATTAAAGAATTGATGATCAGTAAAAATTCTTTTTCTTTCTTATTTTGTGTCGTTATAAGCAACGTTTTTGTTGAATGAGATACTGTAGTTTATCGTATCGTTTTAAATATTTTTTATGTATTATTGTTTTTAATTTCAAAATTTTACATACCCACAAAACTAAAAACCTTTTAGAGACAATGCAAATAAATTGATTAAGGACTACAGGTACTTTACTCAACGACCAAGTAGATTTAAACAATTCACCATTATTGAATTTATTCTCCTAATTCCATGTCTGTGTGTGTTTTCCAATACTATCAATGTAATTTAATTAGGTGTAATATTATAATTAAGAAATTATATAAAATTATGAACATTAAACCTAACTTGACAGTGAAAATGAAGATCTGAAGAAGTTGCATCGGCAGCGAAACGCGTCATCACAATTTAAATAAACCAGTGGAAATTGACTAAAAACAGTCTTTTATTATATATTTATAATGAATTTCCATCACGTAGAAGCTACAACCATCCAAAAAGTGATTAAATATTTATTTTTGAAAACGATAACGAATAATGAGATAATAGCGGAGCTCAGCTAAGTTTATGAGGACTCTGCAACTTCGTTATCGATGACAAAATATTGGACAACTAAATTCAAATGCGGCCCGTACAAGCATTTTTGAAGAAGAACGCCCAGGTCGTCCAAATGAGGTCACCACTTCAGAAATGATTGAAAAAATCTACGATATAATGATACACGATTGATGTGTAAAAGTGCATAAAATTGCTGAGACTATGAGTTTCTCAATTGCATGAGTGCAGAACATGGGGGGGGGTTTAACTTATTTGGATATGAAAAAGCTTTCCGCAAGATGGGTGCCGTGATTGCTCATAACTGACAATAAACACGTACGTATCTCAACTTTTTTGGCACCGATTAATAACTGTTGACGAAACATGGATTCATTATAGCACATCAGAGATCGATCCAAGAACAGTCCAAACAATGAGTTTTCTCTGACGAAACGGCGCCAAAGAAGGCCAAGGCGACTTTATCGGTCAACAAAGCTATGGTCGCAGTATTTTAGGATGCACGCGGCATAATCCACGTTGATTACCTTGAAAAGGGCAAAACGAATAATGGAGAGTACTATGTCAACTTGCTAGATCGTTTTAATCATGCTGTGAAAGAAAAACGACCACATTTCCGCATTTGGCGAAGAAAAAAATTCCCTTTCATCAAAACAATCCACGGATACAAATTGCTTCCACATTCACCATGGTCGACAGATTTAGCCCCCAACGATTATTTCCTATTTTCAAATATGAAAAAATGGGTCGGAGGAAAAAAATTTGCCTCAAACGATGAGATGATTGCTAAAACAAACACCTATTTTGAAGGGTTGGAGCAATCGTATTTTTGTATGGGGTACAAAAGATAGAAAAATGTTGGACTAATTGTATGGAGCTAAAAGGAGACTATATTAAAAAATGTTTTTTTCTTGTCAAGGCCAGGTACCTATCATACAACCCTCAAATCTTAATTCCTTATCTCTGTAACCATTCATATGTAAGTAAGATACAACAATAAACCTATATTCAGATTCCTCAAGCCAAGAAGCCTAAAAAGGATATATACCACGAAATATACGGACTCCCTATCCATTTAAATTGATACGTTCGCCTATAGATGATTGAAAATAATGTATATATATATATATATATATATATATATATATATATATATATATATATATATATATATATATATATCAATCGGTTTTATAACGTCTTCCGTCTTCCGATGCCTAATTTCTCCCGGTTTCTCCATCCTGCTCTCCAGCTTTGGCGTGGTCTTCCTCGCTTTGTTTTTCCAAGAGGGTTCCAATTTAAAATCTTTTTAGGTAGTCGGTCTTGTGACATTCTTTGTACAAGTCCGTACCATACCAACTGTTGGGTTCTGATTTCGTCCACTATATCGTGCTTTATTTCTAAAGCTCGTCTTATCGTGTCATTTGGTATGCGGTCTTTTCTGGATTTTCTGGCTGCTCATCTCCAGAAGTCCATTTCTGTAGCTTTTAGTATTTTGTCTGTTCTTTCCTTCAATGGCCACACCTGGGAGCTATAAGTTATTATACTTTTCACTATTGAGTTGTAAATTCTCTTCTTATTTTCAATGGTTATGTTTTTGTCCCATAGTATACTATTAAGCATTGCAATCGCTTGTCTTCCTTGGATATTCCTCTCGAATATTGCTTCTTCCAGTGTTCCGTCCCTAGATATTCTCGTTCCCAAATATTTATAACTGGCACAGTGTTTGATGGTGTGTCCTGTGGCCAGTTTCAAGTCCTGCTGTTGTCCTCCGACGCACATGTACTCGGTCTTTTTAATATTGACTTCTAGGCCCCATTTTTCATATTCCTCCATAAGTTTTCGTGTCATGTATTCCATATCATCGATGTCCTGAGCGACCACTACCTGGTCGTCTGCGAATGATAGCGTGTACAATGTAGTATCGTCATCCAGTGGTAATCCCATACTGCTGCATTTCCTTTTCCAGTTCTTCAGTGCACTCTCCAAATGGATTTTAAATAGCGTTGGGGATATACAGCAGCCCTGTTTGAGACCCTTTGTGACCTGGAACCCTGTTGTTATACCATATTTGGTCTTGGTATAAGGATTTTACGGCTTTAATTATTTCGGTGCTTACATTAGTCTGTTGTAGGGTTTCCCACAATCTCATTAGGGGTACGCTGTCGTAGGCCTTTTTTTAAATCAATAAACAAGACATGGACTTCCTGATCAAATGTGGTTTTTTTTCTAAGATTTGTGCCAGTGAGAAGAGATGGTCTATTGTGGATCTTCCTGCTCTAAAGCCTGCCTGTTCTTCAGCTTCTACGTCCGCGTATTCCGTTTCTATTCTATTTTTAAGTATTTTTTCGTATATTCTGCTAATAGATCCTGTAACCGTTATTCCCCTATAGTTATCGCAATTATTTTTGTCTCCTTTCTTATGAATTATTGATATGTACGATATTTTCCATTCCTCAGGTACTTCTGATGTGTTAATGCATCTTTGGAATAAGTTCCTCAAAGCGCTAAATAGCTTTTCAGTTCCGTATTTTACTATCTCTCCTGCGATGTTTCCTGGTCCTGGAGCTCTACCATTTTTTAGCGTTTTACATACTTCTTTAACTTCTGATGTTGTTATCCTTCTTGGGGATCCTCGTATAACTATATTTGGTCTCCATGTTGGGTACTTTTGAACTCTGATCTATCTTCTGTTAGCATATTTGTAAAATATTGGTTCCATTTTTCTGGTATTATTGGTGAGAAGATTTCTCTTTTCCGTTCTGTTCTCATATTTTTAAGAAGTCTCCAGCTTTCTGTGCTTTTTCTTCCTCTTATGTAAGTGTTGAGTCTTGAGCATGTCTTTTCCCATTGGTTGTTCTTTTGTCACTAATCATTTTGCGTACTCTAGCTTGGGATTCTTTGTATTTTACTTTAAGTATTTGTGATAGCTTTTCCGTTTTTTTTCTTCAATTTCGTATTTAATTTCTTCATCCCACCAATATGGTTTTTGCTGTTTTTTTTTTTTTCCCTTTTCTCTTGGTACCCTAATGCTTCCAGTGCGGCTGCGTGTAGGCATTCCTTTATATACTTATATTCTTCTTCTATATTAACAAATCCCGTCCGTTATATCTTTTGGTCCAGTCTACTCTTGTATAGATTTCTGATACTTTCATTTTGTAAGCTGTCTGTATTATATCTGATTGCTGTTTCACTTGTTGTGTGCTGTATACTTGTATCTTCCAGTTTGCTTTCCCGTGTTGTTCGTGAGGTTATCTTTCCTTTCACAAGATAGTGGTCGCTGCCACATGAAGCCCCTCTTTGGACTCTTACATCTAGGAAGTTTAATCTAGATCTCTGTCGTATTATCATACAGTCGATAATACTTTTTAAATCTCTTGTTGTTTATCTCCACGTATATTTATGAATATCCCTATGCTGGTAGTGTCCGTTTAATATTGTAAGGTTGTTTTGTTCACATATCTCTATAATTCTTCTTCCGTTGTCGTTAGTAACTTCTTCGCCATATTTTCCTACCACTTTATCGTGTTCTTTCCTTCCTATTTTTCCATTTAGATCACCCAAAAGTAATATCTCTCTTGACGTTCCAATTTTGCGTATTTCCTCATATAGTTGTTCAAAAAATGAATCCTTGTTATTAGCCAGATCGTCGTCGTTGACAGCGTATACCCCCAGTAAGGTTGTGTTATTACCTACTATTTTGAGATTCATCTTTATGATTCTTTCACTAATCGGTTCCCAGGTGGTTATGAATTTCCTCAGTTTTCTGTGTATTAGTATGGATACGCCTTGTTTTGCTCTATCTTCTTTGGGCACTCCACTATAAAAGTGATCGTAATGCCCCCAACTTTCGGAGCCTTTTCCTTTCTTCTTTGTTTCCGTCAGTACTGCAATTTCGACTCGAAGATTTTCTAATTCATTTACAACTTCATTTACTTTCCTGGAGAGACCTTGTATGTTCCATGTACCACATATCGTTGTCCTTCTTCTTTGAGGTTTTCGTCTTCGTATATCCGCTTTGGATTAGGTTTTTTTAGCAGAGGCTTTTTTTTACATAGGGTAGGGAGCTGGCCTACCGCTACAACCCTCCTCCTTTGTCCGGGCTTGGGACCGGTAATGACAACTGCAAGCTACTCAATCCACCTACAGCCGCCCCAGGCGGAGTTTTGAAAATAATGAAAAAAAAATAAAAATTATTTTCAATTTCCCGACTCTAAGAATCCCTAAAAGAAAATGTAATTCTGTTCATAAGAAGTAACTCCTCTTATTTTCTTTCTCATCCCTTTGACCTGTTATTTGTTTGACTGTAAATAAACAAAAATAATGAAAAAAATGCACAACTTTCAGATTTCTGACTTTAATAGCCCCGAAAACGATGTATATTATGTTATTTATAGAGCAACCTCTCTAACTCCTGTTCTCATTACATTAACCCTTTATATGTTTGACAACAAATAATTAAAAATAGTAAAAATGTTGCGTAATTATCAAATTCCTTCCTTCCTCCTTCAACCATTTATATGTTTAACAATAATTAATAGAAAATAATAGAAAAATAATACAACTTTCAAATTTTCTTCAAGAACACTGAAAAAGATGTGGAAGAGATGTAAAAAAGAATGTATAGGAAGCAACCTTTCACCTTATTTTCCCACCTCTTTTAAATGCCTATAAATGAAAATAATAAAAAAGCAAGATTTCAATTTTTACTATCTGGAGAGGGTGGAATAAAATAAGTACGCAACATACAAATCTAAAAGAGTCTAAAATGTAAATCTGATTGGTGTTGAATCGAATGTAGGATGATGTCGACCAAAGATAAAAAAAAATTTAATATATATTTAAAATCCATTAAAACTTTCCCTTTGTCATTTTTCTTAAAACTAAAATGTTTTGTTATTAAAGAATCGGCATATAGCCACGATAAACTATTTTGTTGCATTACTAATTTTTAAATTCCCAGGAATATTATTTTTTTTTAATGAAAATATAGAACATTCTTGGCTTATCGTGTCGTAATCACACCAATACGTAAGCATTCTTATATAATAATTTTCTGTCTGTTTTAGCCCATGTTTTATTTATATCACAAAGCTTTAGCCACCACAAGCTACACATTGGGTTCTTTTCTTACATGTTTCCTTGGTGAAATATTCGAAAATGAAGTAAGTACTATATATAACATTATTTATACATATATATATATATATATATATATATATATATATATATATATATATATATATATATATATATATTATGGATCTAGCACACGTGCTGTAGGGAAGTCCCTAAAGCGCTCCAGGAGGGACACGTGTGCGGAAAAAGCAATTCACGCTGTTCTTGAATCGCTGCAAATTGTACTCGGTGGGAAACACAGCCCTGGCAAATTATTCCAAAGGGATGATGTTCTCCATATAAAAAAAACTGCTTGAAAAGCGTTGTACGCGGAATAACAAGCTACACCTTATACGGATGGGAAGTATTAGCGCGACGTATATTTCTAACATGCATCGGTCTGGGAACACTTTCCATGAAAATACTTGTAGAACAGACTCAAGACGCCAACCGTTCTTCGATGTTCCAGCGAATCAAGGCCGCCGGCCAGTTCCGGATCTCCAATCGCTCTTCTTTGAACAGAATCCAACAAATGCAGTGTGTGTTTGGGAGTGGAGCCCCAAACATGGGAGCGGAGCCCCAAACATGGAGCAGTATTCCATAATTGGTCAAATTTGAGCTTCGTAAAGAATTAATAGTTATTGTGGAGTGTAAAGCTTTCTCGTTCGAAATAATACTCCCAACTTTTGAGAAGCTCTCCTTGCTATGCCTGCAACATGTTCATGCCAGGACATATTTGCTCCCAAATTAACGCCCAACAAATTGAGTGACGATACTAGAGGAATGGAGTGTCCCCACATGGCTATGTTGGGTTCAGCAATGTTAACTTTTTTAGAAAAAACTGCCGCCTGGATTTTTTGTAAACGTTAAATTCCATTTGGTTACCGTCACCCAAGTTAGAATTTCTTCCAGGTCTTTGTTAAGTTGAACGACCTCCTGCTGTCTGCGGATATTTGCCTGAGTAGCCGCTGTCCGAGCGTTCGAAATGAATAAAGAGATAAGCGTACTGTCATCTGTAAAGCTGTAGATTGAATTCCCGGTCTTTTCCAGCAGATCGTTACTGTAAATGAGAAAGAGAGTTGGAGACAGTATGAAGTCTTGGGGCACACCGGCGTTGATAATGAAGGTGTTAGAAAGAAATCCGGCGATCGTCAGTCGTAAAGAACGCTCTCTGAGGAAACATGAGAGCCATAAACAGAACTTTTCAGACATACCATAAGAGCGTAGCTTAGCCAACAGCCAACAAATGTGCTACAGTTCAGCCGTTACCTAAAAAAGGCAAGAAGACCTTGCCAAATAACTACCGACCAATCGCACTGCTTTCAATAATATCGAAAGTCATGGAAAAGGCTATCAATCAGCAATCTTCTAAAATATCTGGAAGGATTCAACATTATTAGCGATCACCAATATGGCTTTCGTAAAAATAGATCAACAGGAGATTTTCTGATTTATGTAACACATGTCTGGAACAACGCAATTGAACACTTTGGAGAATCTCGAGCGGTTGCTCTTGACATATCCAAGGTATTCGACCGTGTTTGGCACGATGGGCTGTTGGCTAAGCTCCGTTCTTATGGTATGTCTGAAAAGTTCTGTCTGTGGCTCTCATGTTTCCTCAAAGAGTGTTTTTTTTACGAGTGGCAGTCGACGGATTTCTTTCTAACACCTTCACTATCAACGCCGGTGTACCCCAAGGCTCCATACTGTTTCCTACTATCTTTCTCATTTACATTAACGATCTGCTGGAAAAAACCGAGAATCCAATCTACAGCATTGCAGATGACAGTACACTTATCTCTTCATTCACTTTGAACGCTCGGACATCGGCTACTCAGACGAATATCCGCAGACAGCAGGAAGACATTCAACTTAACAAAGACCTGGAAGAAATTCTATCTTGGGGTGACAGTAACCAAGTGGAATTCAACGCTACAAAAACCCAGGCGGCAGTTTTCTCTAAAAAAGTTAACGTTGCTGAACCCGACATAGTTATGTCGGGGGGTACTCCATCCCTGTAACATCGTCACTCAGTTTGTTGGGCGTTAATTTGGGGGCAAATATGTCCTGGCATGAACATGTTTGCAGGCATAGCAAGGAGAGCTTCTCAAAAGTTGGGAATATTATTTCAAACCAGAACGCTTTACACTCCACAACAACTGTTAATTCTTTACAAAGCTCAAATTCGACCAACTATGGAGTACTGCTCCCATGTTGGGAGCTCTGCTCCCAAACATACACTGCATTTGTTGGATTCTATTCAGAGAAGAGCTGTTCGTCTGATTGGAGACCTGGAACTGACCGACGGCCTTGATTCGCTGGAACATCGAAAAAAACGGTTGGCGACTTGAGCCTATTCTACAAGTACTTTCATGGAAAGTGTTCGAAGGATGTGGCCCGCTTAATTCCTCCAGAGTGGTGCATGTTAGAAGTACACGTCGCACTAATTCTTCACATCCGTATGAGGTTCAGCTTGTTACTCCTCGTACAACGCTCTTCAAGCAGTCTTTTATTTGGAATAATTTGCCCAGGGACTGTGTTTCCCACCGAGTACAATCTACAGCGATTCAAGAACAACGTGAATCGCTTTCTCCGCACACGTATCGCTCCTGTAGCGCTTTAGGGACTTCCCTTATAGCACGTGTGCTAGACCCATAAAAAAAAAAGCTAACATGGTTAGCGAATCGCGCGTCGAGTGTAAAAATAAAGTGTTTGGTGTAGTGGTGATATATATGAGTAGAATTCTTAGAAGTATAGCATCCGTTAAAAATAAATCGAATTTTTGAAAATTCCAGGTGTATGTAACCCCTTAAATTCAAGACACAAGAAAAAAAGTCTCGCACTTATTCACCAACCATCATATCTACATGTATTTTAGGGCGCCCTTTGTCTAAAAAACCAAATTCGAGGTCTAAGTTAACTTATTACGTCATCATTTTGACCCTTCCTTGAAAAACAGGTTAAACCCAGGGAGAAATTCAAGGGAAAAAATTAAAGATTTTAAAAAAGTAGACTTTGATACTTACTTACTCAATCCTTATGCCATTTGAACTACCCCTTTTGTTAGGAGTGTAAGGCCCGTGGAGTTGAGATATTCTATATCTGTCTTTTCCATATTTCCTTCTATATCCTTCCATACACCTGCTGTTTAAATTGCCGATTGCCTCTTTTGTTTCTTCTGAATTACTTTCTTCTGTTTGTGTGTGTTCTGCATCTTGTTCCGGTATTATGTCCCTATGTTGAGTTTTTGTACACTTTTCCTTTTAATTTTTTGCATCCATTTCCTTTTCTTTCTGTTTCACTAATTCCTATGTAGTCTCTTCAGTCTAATAACTGGATAATTATTTCCCATGTCTTTCTTCCTATCTATTTCTTTGATTATCTTCTTATTTCATTTTACAGGTCTTCTCTTCCGTATCCTTTATCTTTACCAGGTTCGTCGTCAATCTACCTATTTTTCTCCTTTTTCTCAGTTTTTTAACTTGATAGTCGTAGTATTCTTTGTTTATTTTCTCAGTTTTTCTTCTTCAGTGTCCCATTTTATATTCTCTTCCTTCGATTACGATTTTTTGATACCCTATTTTCACCCTTTTTCTCTGCTATATGTTTCAATTTCTTTTGAATTTCCCGTTCATCTTTTGTTAAATCGTTGTTTATGTAAACTCTCTCTCTTAAGTTTCTCAGTTTGTTTTTATTTTTCATTACAGCTTCTTTATCTCCCGTGTTTCCAGGTTCTATCTTGTATATAGTCGCTCCTATTTTAATCACATCTTTAATCTGTACTTTTGTGTCCATACTCCTCTCCATAAAATGTTCTACACCCATTTTCAGATCCGGTTGGCTTATTCGCCTCAAATCTCATTCTCGATATTACAATATTATTCCTTACGTTGCCTTTTTCCAGTCTATTCATCTTCAAATCCATACTTCTCATGTTTTCTCTAATTATCTTATTTTCCTCTTTCAATACTTCACTCTCATTTCTTAGTTCCTCCAACTCTTGTTGGTATCTCTTCTGATCTTGTTTTATATCCTTTATATCTGACATTAGCTCTCTGATCATTTCTATCAAATTATCTATCTTATCTACTCGTTCGTTTTTCTCTCTTTCTGTGGTATCCTTATCAGCTTTTTACTCTTCTTGAATAATCCCATTGGCTCTTCTTTTTTTCTTCGACTCTTTCTCTTTTCGAGTCTCCTGATGTATAATCATCGCTATCAATTGTTTTTTCTGTTATAAAAACTTTACATATGTTCCTCGTATATTCCATTTTCAGACAAGGGAGAAAAAGAAACAAACTGTTGTTTATATTTCTTATCACCGTAAATAGTAAAACGATCAAGGTCGTCGCTTATCGTTTTGTTAGCTTCATACAATTTCACAGAATTATTCTTATAAACCTCCAATTTTTTTACTTATTGTTTTAATTCTAACACTACACTCTGTTTTATTTCTAATCCTCTCGTTTGAATCGACAAAAATAATTAAGTAGATCGAAACACTAAACGTAATAATGCTCGTTGAACGAGTTGAGTATTGCCGGGCGTTCGATCCACATGTACACACTTCGCGATCCGAAACTCAACTTTGATATCGGTATATTTTTGCGGTGTTGAAACAGAATTGGAATTTTTTCTTGTGTCTTTAATGATTATCAAAATTATAAAAAATGGCTTAAAAAATGAATTTTATAAGTACTTAAATTGAAAATAACTCGAAATCTGCCCATTTTTGAAGGTTGTGCCCACGGAAACTTTTGTTCAGAAAGCTGAGAACTACAATATATCAAAAAATCAGCCAATTTGACAGAAACCACTTTTCCATAAGAAAAGTGCGGGGTCCTTAGCGTGAATATTGTCAAATGGCTGAGAAACTATATGGCATGGGTGCTCAAACGGTCGATCGCAAGTGCTTTTTTGAGTCGATCTCGAGAAAAAAATTCCGATATAGAAAACTATTCACAGATTTTGTTTTAGGTAACTAAAACAAAATGTAATGAAATAAACTACTAAATTTATTCGATCTACAATTAGGCCAGAATAACCCCCTAATCACTTTCTTATCGTAATAACCCCCTGCTAGCGGCAAAAGGCGGCTTTATCAAAGGAACGCGCGGTACTTGTCAAAGAAAAAACCGCGTTTTTGATTCCCGCCGATTTTGCTAGAAAATCGGGCGGCCTGTTTGACGGGAACATTCGAGACTTCGTTCGCGGCGATATAAATGTTGCGCCTGCAGGAATAGGAGTCAGTCTGAGTTGTAACTTGAAGGCGATACATCGATACAAAACATAAATAGTCCAAAATGAGTGCGGGGGAAGAAAAGTAAAACTTATCATTTTAATAACGATTGGGAGGAAGCATTTTTCTTTTGTATGGTAAAGGATAAGTGCATTTGTCTCATTTGCCGTGCGTGGGAACTTAGAGAGGCATCAGAAAACGGTTCATAAAAACTATGAAAAGGATTTTCCGTCACAGAGTGAATTAAGAAAAACGAAAAGTATGTGATTTGATAACTTGTTTGAGAAAAGAACAAACCATGTTCACAAGACCAGCCAAAACAAATCAAAAGCTGCAACGATCGCGTCATTTAAAATATCTCATATATATTGGCGAATCACAAGAAACCATTTGATGTTGCATTGATTGTGAAGGAAGCATTTATTGAAGCTGGTGAGACTTTATTTGGAGATTTTAAAAATAAAACAGAGATTATGTCTGCTATTAGAGAACTTCAGTTCTCTCGTCCGACTGTCACAAGGCGTGTTGAAGTCATGAGTCAGGACATGGCAGATAAACTAAAATATGATATCATGGAATGTACATACTTTTCTTTATAGTTCGACGAATCCACCGATATGACAGACATTGCCCAGCTGTGTATTTTTTATTTCGAATGGTATTCAATGACATGTCGGCTAAGGAAGAGTTTTTGACAATGATTCCTCTGAAAGGAAAGACCCGTGGCGAAGACATATATGACGTTTTCTTCAATTTTGTAACAAACTACAAGCTACCAATATATAAAACTAGTGTGCATTACAACCGATGGAGCACCAGCAATGACTGGAAACGAAAACGGTTTTGTGGCATTGTGTCGAGCTAATGATGATTTCCCTTCATTTTTCTCCTTCCATTGCATTATACATCCACAAGTTTTGTGTTCAAAAGTTCTAAACATGGAGGAGATTATGGCATTGCAATAAAAAATTGTGAATTCTATCCGTGCACGTAGCTTGTAACGACGGCTCTTTAAATTGCAGTTGGAAGACAGTGAACACACTGATTTAGTTCTTCACACGGATGTCAGGTAGTTGAGTCGCGGAAAATTCCTAGAAAGGTTTCAAGAATTATTGCCCGAAATAACAGCTTTTCTGGACGAAAGAGGGTGATGACACTCAGATGCTGAAAAACGGAAAATGGCCGACTGATTTGGCATTTTTGACAGACATCACAATGCATTTAAACACATTAATTTGGAGCTTCAAGGTAAAAGAAGAACTATTATTGAGATCTATCAAAAGTTAATTGCAACTTATGATAGATCAACTGAAAAGAAAGGATCTGAAAAAATTTTCAATTATCAAATATTTTGGGCCAATTCGAAATACGTTTTTATGATTTCAGTAAATTGGTAAATATCGCATCATTTATGAGTTATCCTTTTCGTGTAAAAACATTGAGGCATTAGCTCCTGAAATAGCAAGTCAGTTTAAAATGGACTCATGTTCTGTTGAAAATGAGTTAGTGCAGATTATATCAGATATACATCTCAAAGCCACAGCATCTGATACAAAATTCTGGTGTTTTATATCTGAAGATAAATATCCGAATCTAAGGCAAATCACCCTTCAACTGACGGCAATGTTTGGGTCAACTTACTTGTGCGAGTCTGTATTTTCTGAAATGAAGATAATTAAGTCAAAAATATCGCAATCGACTAACTGACGAACATATGTCATCATGCTTGCGATTAGCACTCGGTAATTACGTACCATCTTATGAAAAGTATGCTGAGGACATGCAGTGCCACGCTTCAACATACAAAGTCACTCTTTTGTTAAGGTTAGACACTAGAACTGGTTTGTTTTGTAAGAAACCAATAAACTCGCAATTTTGAATAATTGTGAGTTTTTTCATTGACATTTTAGGGCAGACCTACACTTACCTTGACTAAAAAAAATGCATATTGTGCGGAAAACTAATATATATGCCACGATACACCCTACCTAGACGACAATCCTGCATCACACTTACTTGCAGCCTCTCAGAGTCGATCGATCGTAGTCTAACAATATTGAGGTAGATCGCCAGCAGTTCAAGTTTGAGCACCCCTGACCTACGTGATTTTGCGGAATGAGCTATTCCCTAACTAGTTACTAAATAGCTACTATTTTTTCAGAGTTCAAAAATGTCTGAATCTGTATTAAATCTACCATGGTACAACTGGAATATAAAAAACCAAAAAACCTATTTACTGTTATATACCAAAAGTGCAGAAGTAATGCACGTACCTATATCATCAATATTTTATACCAATTTGGAACTATTTAAAAAGGTAATAAAGCATTATAATCATTTAATTTAACTAAAATTGATTAAGTTAAGAAAAAACCATGTCCAAGTAACAATTTGATGCTGCGCCGACATCAAGCTACAGACCAGATTGCCCTTCGACTTTCTTAGTTCTTTTATGATCCATCCTTCTGGCAAGCATTCAAGCAGATAGATTGATGTGGAGAAAGGACAAAAAACGTAAGGCATGTTAATTTACTCAACCCGAGAAATCATCTACCTAAGTAGTATAATAAACGACACCCTATATATACAGTGAAATCTCCCTTGGGCGGACACCAACGGGACCGACCGAAAGTGTCCGTTCAATAGAGGTGTCCGCTTAAAAGAAATACAAAAAAAATCGTTCTTTTAATGAAAACTATAATTAAAGAATTTGGGACCTTTATTTTTGTATACGTATTTTTAAAATAAACAAAGAACTTAAGAGTTAAGGAAAAAACAAAGATTTGTTACCTTTAGATACATATAAAATGTACCATAATAATACCAACTAATATACTCGTATTTAACACCTATCTCGCCTAATATGACTTTACTATTAACTCATGAACGGGGGGGAAATTCATATTGTTGTAGACTGTTCTTGAGATTTCCATTTTGAACAGTAGCTAAGTGCAAGTTTCATACAAAAAACCTGACTCTTGCCTTATAAAAAGCACGGCTAGTTTTTTTGGTTATCAAAAAACCATATTCGATGTGGGTAATGCTGTGAATGAGATATTCTTAAATTTTGAAATATCTTACTCTCTCAATCTCAGAGTTGTCTTTACGCGATATTAAAATAAGTCTCGTATGCACATGAGTACAATTCAATAGCCTCAGTACATTTTTAATGTTCGGTACAGAACACTTATAAGATCACTTCAGTGTCTGTCTGTCCGTATATCACACCCGATTTTCTCCGAAACTATTTGACGTAGAAAGTTGAAATTTGGTACTAGTATAGAAATTGATAGTCTCATCAGAGCCGTGTAGTTTTGAAATTTAAATTTGGACTTAAGGGATTAGTTTTGGAGGGTGAAATCGGAAGTGAAAAAAAATAAATTTTTTACTAGGTCAGCGAGTGAGGTGTGAAATGAAAGCTTGTAAAAACACGAGTTCAAAAATATATATAATGTCTTACATGCGCACACTTTTCTTTGCATTATTTTTAAAAAATCGCGAAAAATCGCTGTCCCTTTATCTCGAAAAATACTGATCCAAAAATTTTGAAAAAATTCTGGAATTCTCCGCGGGGTGTAGATTGAACGAAAATTAACACGAGTGCATTACCTTTAATAATTTATCTGGTATATAAAAAAAAAAAAAATTTAAGTCATCAGTTTTCAGTAAACATCGGAAACAAACTTTGTTGGAAACTCATTTGGGATGTGTTTTTGTGGAGTCACTGATTATTTTATACCCCGTAACAAAAAATTTTATTTCAGAAGTAATCAACCTACGGAACACAACTTGCACTTGCACTTGCAATCATTTATACGCACTAATATTTACGAGTATAATAAAATAATAAATAATTATAATATTGGTAGATGTTTTTAAGCAGTCAAACGGAAGACAAAAGACCATTCTTGTTGATATTAAATTATTGCTCGATACAAATAACATTGTCAACAGTGCTTATGAAAAGCTAGGAGTTGTTATTAGAAGATGTGAAAAAATAAGGGATTTAAGGGTACATAAAATGCGTACAAATTGCGGCAAAAATCCGTTCCAAAGAGGTTCTTAAAATACGAGGCTGGTTTGAAAAGTCCGTGCAAAATAAAAACCACTTATGTGTTTGGGGTGTGTTGTAAACCTTTTTTATTTTTCGACATAGTCTCTTTTAGGCTTATACACTTCGTCCAACGATGTTCTAGTTTGTTGATCCCTTCCGAATAATAGGATTTGTCCAAGTCTGCAAAATATCCATTAGTGTCTGCAATCACCTCCTCGTTTGAATAAATCTTTGTCCCGCCAGCCATTTCTTCAAATTGGGGAACAAATAGTAGTCCGAGGGAGCCAAGTCTGGAGAATAGAGGGGATGTGTGAAACGAGTTGGAATCCTATTTCCATTAATTTTGCGACCATAACTGCTGAGGTGTGTGCTGGTGCGTTGTCGTGATGGAAAAGGACTTTCTTGTGGGCCAATCGCGGGCGTTTTTCTTGCAGCTCGGTTTTCAAACGGTCCAATAACGATGAATAATATTCACCTGTAATAGTTTTACCCTTTTCCAGATAGTCGATGAGGATTATCCCTTGCGAATTCCAAAAGACAGTCGCCATAACCTTTCCGGCCGCAGGAACGGTCTTCGCCTTTTTTGGTGCAGATTCCCCCTTGGTTAACCCATTGTTTAGATTGTGTTTTGGTCTCAGGAGTATAGTAATATATCCATGTTTCATCCACAGTGGCGAAACGACGCTTAAAGTCCTCCGGATTCTTCTGGAACAGCTGCAAACCATCCTTGCAACACTTCACACGATTCCGTTTTTGGTCAAGCGTGAGCAATCGCGGCACCCATCTTGCGGATAGCTTTCTCATGTCCAAATGTTTTATGCAAAATATTATGTACCCGTTCAGTCGAGATGCCCACAGCACTAGCAATCTCACGCACCTTAACTCTTTTTGTCATCCATCACCATATCATGGATTTGATCAATGATTTCTGGAGTCGTAACCTCCACAGGCCGTCCAGAACGTTCAGCGTCACTTGTGCCCATATGGCCAGTCCGAAAATTTTGAAACCACTTATAAACTATTCTCATCGAAGGTGCAGAGTCACCATAATGTTTATCAAGCTTCTCTTTAGTCTCCTGAGACGTTTTGCCTTTCATAAAGTAATGTTTAATCACCACACGAAAATTCTTTTTCGTCCATTTCTTGAAAATCACTCGACTTCCTTGATTCACACGAATGCCAAACACAAAGAAATAGACCAATATGGCTGAAACTTGGTGTGCGTTCATTCAAGAGATGCTACTAACTAAACATGATCTCGATACGCGCCGGTGGTGCCATCTCTCGGACTTTGCACGGACTTTTCAAACCAGCCTTCGTACTTGTTGTTGTTTAAAGAAAACATTCAATATACGGAGGTGGAATAATAAGTCTGGTAAATTTCTACGAGATGGAGGGAAATTTTGTTAAGCGACGTAACTATTGATAAGCTTGATTCTTGTAACGGTTGTGACCAAAGTTTCAAATAGATGAAACGCGTAGTTTTTTATTGGCAGGCTAGTGTATGGTAAGTTATCGGCGTTATACGTTTCGTAGAAATAGATAAAGATGAGTATTTATTTCTATTTAAAAAACTAGAATGCGGCCCAGATAAAAACTGAACTGAAGTAAGTTTATAGGGACTTTTCACCAGCGCTAAAATAAAACGGTGTATCGTGCAGTGATAAAAATTGGACTGCAGCCCAGATAGAAAGTGAACTGAAGTCAGTTTATGGGGCTTTGCAACCAGCATTGAAGACCATGTATTACTGGACAAATGAATTTCAACTGGACCGTGCGAGCACTTGCGGGTACTGCACGTTCAGGACGCCGATTGAGGCTCCTTCTGAAGAAATGGTCGACAAAATGTATGCTATCGTGATCGAAAGAGCTTCGTGCGATTGCTAAGATGGTAGGCATCTTATATTACCGGGTATATAATATCTGCATAAAGTTCTAAAAAATGAAAAAAGCTGAATGCGGGATGGGTTTTGTCGCCCTCCCCTCTCGCGTTTATTGATTCCAGGTCAAAAACACACGAGTAAGAACATTTCATAATTGTGTTTGGAAAATTGCAGCGCAATTAGCGTCGTCTTGTGACCGTAGACGAAACGTGGATGGACCATTATAACTCGAGGATAAAACGGCAGTCAAGACACTGAATTGGCGAAGGTGTGTAACGAAAAAAGAGAAAGTATTATCTTCGAGAAAGTGATGACTACTGCTTTTTGAAATCCACAGGGTATTAACATGATTGACTGTTTGGAGTAGGTTAAGCCAGAAACTGGTTCTTATTAAGTAACGTCATTATACTATTTGCATAGTGAGTTTGAAGCAGAAGCGACCCAGATTAGAGCGCAAAAATTGTGCTTCTTCACCGAGAAAATACTCCTGCTTACACATTGTCAGTTGCAATAGCAAAAGTGCATAGTTTCCAACGGCCCTATTCACCAGAATTGGCCCCCACCTGACCTTTTCTTATTCCCTAACCGGAAAAAATTGGCTTAGAAGAGCGAAATTATCGTCAAATGAAGAGATATCTATCCTGTAAACGAGCACAGTTTTTAAACGAATTTGTTGAGGGAATGAAAAAAACTGGAATCTCACTGGATTGAGGATGTATTGAGACTTTTCAATCCACCCTCGTAATGATTACTCTATGTTGAGGTCTCTTTATAAAACTTATGTCTATAGAACAATCGAAGGAACTTTCTGACATCATTATAACAGTACATTTCAAATGTTTAAGTATGAGAACTCCTTGTATGTTAAAAATTTAGACCTTTTCTATGTCCTTTTTGAAGCTGTTAAACACGATTTCACGAGCTTGTTTATTAATATGTAATCACTTTTCAGTTAAGTTTACTATCAAACAAAAGCGGTTTTTGCAAAGTAAACTGCATCCAATGGCGTAATTTTCTTTATTAACTTAAAAGCTGTACAGCAGTTTCAATGATTACTATCAGGTGTTTTAGTATTAGACTTCTGTAATAAATTAAAATTTTTTATAATTCCTGCTGATATACAGTTAGGGGACAGAAACAAGATTTTTATATTTTTTAAGCAGTCGTCTATTGGATGAGATCCTGCATTGTCTGAAAATAACAAAATGTTTCTTTATTCTTTTGTCATTTTCCAATCAAGATCTTGCAGCCACTATCATTAATTTCTCCTGTCATCCAAGCTTTCTTATTATATTTCCAAGTTACAGGCGGATTGTTTATCTTAATATTTTTAAATGCTTTGGGTTTAGCTGCCTTACCAATGACTAAGAGTTTTTCTTTTTCTCCCTCCATATTTGCACAATGCAAAATTTAGACTTCTCTTTGGGATATTTACCACCAACACATTTTTCTTTTTTTAA
Organism: Pachyrhynchus sulphureomaculatus; assembly: GCA_019049505.1. Lineage (NCBI taxonomy): Eukaryota > Metazoa > Arthropoda > Insecta > Coleoptera > Curculionidae > Pachyrhynchus > Pachyrhynchus sulphureomaculatus. Next base: position 14,721,883 of record CM032455.1, on the reverse strand, counting down.
TGTTAGCGTTTTGTTGGGTAGAACCCTAAAATACAGGCTTGTCTCATCGGTATTATAGATGTCTCTCGGTAACTATCCCTCAATTAAAGAAGGGCATTTTTCCCAGAATAATGAAACATCTTCAGCAATAACCGAAGCTCCTTCTCCTGAATTCTCTTTAAAACTTATGTTGTGGCGGATTCTAATTTATAAAGCCAACGAGAAGAGCAACTGAATGTAGAATGTCCCAGAGACTCGGCTATTTCTTTTGCTTTGCATCATATTAGCCGTACCTGAAAAAAACATTAACAGTAAGTTTTTTGCATTTTTGTCACGACAAGCCTGCTGATACTCTCACGCCATTTATTCATTCTTGGAATTGATATGAAAGAAAATCAACGCACTAATTCCAGAAAACCCCATCTAAAAAAAAAATAATTCATGTGCATACTGTCAAAGGAATCCCTTATTGCGAGTTTCTATAAATCAGTTATAACACAACTTGTTAATTCTGGTACCATCACCAGTCAAAAAGCTTCTTTTTTCATTCAAATTTTTGTTCGACATCCACTTGTTTAGAAGGATTTCTTTATGTTTAATTATATTAGCAGCTTGTATTTTTCCGATATTAAAACGCTTGGATACGTTCCTTACACTTAACTTTTCCTTATTGTGAACTTCAACACTCTCAATTTTTTGTCTAAGTGTGAGAATTTTTCTATTTGGAGCCATTTCTACAACGAACGTGTCGCCCACTGTGTCTTTTTTCGCATAGGCGTTAGACTAATATTAAATATCCGCGTGTACCGAAAAATTGAGATCGGTAAATCCCCGGTTTACTCGTGGGGAAGTCCCTTAGTAAAGGCAGGCAAGCGACGTTGGTCCGTGGCGTGATTGGAAAGGCAACAGCGATACTCGCCACAGCAAAGAAAAAATGAGACGAAGCGATTATTTTTTATTGTTGTTTGTCCGGTTAAGAGAACATTTTTTTGTGTCCGCGTCTGTTCAAGAGAATGTCCGTCCAAGAGGGAGTTAACACAATGCCAATTATATAAGAGTCGGTCGGAACCATGAGAAACTGTCCGTTCAAGAGAGGTGTCCGTGTAAAAAGGGGTGTCCCGCGAAGGAGAATTTCACTCTATATATATATATATATATATATATATATATATATATATTATAAATATACAATTTTTCTGTTTTTTTTTTCAGATTAGTCGATTTCAGTATTCGGCAGGTTAACCTGATGTATTCTATGAAATACAGCAAGAGAGATTAAACAAAATTAAGAGATAGCTGGACACATTACATTGCAAAAAAAGCACATAAAAAAATAATAATAATATAAACCTAGGCTTTAGATGTTAGCAATAATTATTAAATGAAATATATAAATTATTCGTTAAATGTCAGGTATTTTATATGTACCTTAACCTAAAAACCTAAATTGACAAGTCCTTGACACCTTTGTACGAAACTGTTTTTCAACTTTGTTAGGTTGCAGCTTTCTATGCAGGTTCCCTTGATACGGCATCCTTATATTAGTTTTTTATCGTTTTTATAAAAAAAAAAAAACGTCGGATATCCCATTTTACCCTAATTTTTAACGAAGAATTAAGACATCTATAATCCTGCGATGTAGTCTAGTTCAAGGGGCAGATGGATACCAAGGGTGTTGGTGTAGGGAAAAAATATCAAAAGCGTAGTCACTTAGGAGAAAGGAGCATAAATTCAATAACCCATAAAAAGAAGGAATAAAAAAACGTTCCTTACAAAATAACTTTATATGCTTAAACCCTTCCAGCACCTTAAAATAAAAATGGACATTGTTCTCAACACAGTACAAAAAATCAAAGATCAGGAGGTTGGAGGAGACTTTCTCTACTTCCTACAGTAAGACAAGATCAATTTAAACGCTTCCAACACAAAAATAAAATCTACGGCCAGGACGCTCTCATTTTTAAGACTCATCGACTGGTACTTTACAAACGTCAACTCTTACCAATTTAATAAAAAAATCGACTACCGGCGAGGCAAAGCGTAAATAAAAACCTTTTTTATAGAAACACTATAATCTTAACCCTTTTTCCACATAATACCAAAAATTCGACCACCAAAAAAAAGCTACCACAGAACATACAGCTAACGCTACAGAAAAACAACCAGGTGGAAACAAAACGTCGCCGCACAAACAAATCCGGCTGACTACGGCCGGCACATTATAATGGGCATCGTCGAGTCTCAAAGATGCCTCTCATATTTTGTCATATTATTGTTATAGCCTGTCCCAAAATATAAGATCCTGATTTTTGCCGTTTTAAGTGGGCAATATAAAAATTCTGACCTTTTGTTTATGATAGGTTGCAGAGATGAACTTAAGAATTTTATTCATTAATGCAATAAAGAAAATTATAAGTGTTTTTGGAGATGTTTATTTATAGATGCCTGTAAAAACAAATGGATAAGAAGTACAAATATACAGTTTAAATGAATGCGGTTTATAAAAGGGGACATATTGTATAAATAAAAATATATTTTAACTGAAGCCTAATTCGGTTTCACTACCTCTGTCATCAGCTGAGGTAATTATCAGTGGTTTTATATTCTCTCCTCAGCCTATAGTCATCCACTCCTGAATGAAGGCCTCTTCCAATCTTTTCCACGTCGTTCTGTTTAGGGCTGTTTAGATCCAATTTCCCCCGCAATTTTCTGGATGTCATCGCGCCACCTTTTTGGAGGTCTTCCAACACTCCTTTTGGTTTGCCTTGGACACCAGTTTATTATTTTGCTGGTCCATCTTTCTGAGCTTTGACGAGCTATATGGCCAGCCCATTGCCATTTGAGTTGAGCTACTTTCTGAGGACATCCGTCACGCACGTTCTTCTTCTAATTTCCTCGTTCTGTATCCTGTCTCTCAGGCTAATTCCGAGCATAGATCTTTACATTGCTCGTTGTGTCCCTTGAAGCTTGTCAGCGGTTTTTCGGGTGAGTGCCATCGTCTCGAGACCATACGTAAGGACCGGCAGAATACATACGTTTAAGATTTATTGGGATTTCTCTAGATTTAAGTACATACCCCAACTTGCCGCACGCAGCCCAACCTTGTCCTATTCTTCTAGTTATTTCAGAGCTTTGATTTTCTTTACCAAGTTGTATTTTGTGTCCCAAGTAAAATATATTCTGATACGTTTTCCAGTGTTTGGTTTCCGATGTTTACCTGAATATTTTCCACACTCATTATTTTTGTTTTATGTAGATTCATCTCGAGCCCGATGTTTAAGGATGCCTGATGCAATTCTTCCAGCATGCTCTGAATTTCCTCCGTTTTATCGCTTATAATCACTATATCGTCTGCGAATCGTAAATGGTTCAGACGCACACCATCTATATTTATGCCCCTGGATTGCCAATTTAAACTCTTAAAAATGTCCTCTAAGGCTAGTGTGAAGAGTTTAGGGGAGATAGTATCGCCCTGATGTATGCCTCTGTTTACCAATATCTTATCTGTCTTTGTATCTTCGTCCAGTGTTATTTGGATAGTCGCGTTTTCGTATATGTGTTTGATGAGATTTGAATACCTGGTGTCTACTCTTGCGTTGTCTAGAGCTCTCAATATTGCCCAAGTTTCGACCGAGTCGAAGGCCTTTTTGTAATCTACAAATGCCAGGTGCAATGGTATGTTATATTCTGTGGTCTTCTCTATGAGAGTGCGTACTGTCTGCAAGTGGTCAATCGTACTAAACCCTTTTCGGAAACCTGCTTGTTCTATTGGTTGATACGAATCCATTTTTTGAGTTAATCTATTTGTTACTATTTTTGTTAGCAACTTGTATAAGTGTGATAGTAGACTAATAGGACGGTAGTTTTCTATGTCATTTCTATCTCCTTTTTTGTATAGCAAAATAACCTCGGCGTTGTTCCATTTTGTTGGAATTCTTTCTTCGGTTATGCATTTGTTGAGTAGGATTCGTACACTCTCTACTAGATATTCTCCTCCCATTTTTAACATTTCAGTGGTGATTTGATCTTCTTCCGGACATTTCTGAGATTTCTATTGGTTTAAGCGCTGTTCTTAGTTCATTGGTATCTATCTCAGGAATTTCCTCGGATCCAATATTTTGAATTTTCCGTCTGTTGTACTGATGACCTTGGGACTTGGAACTGTAGAGATGCTTATGGAAGTCCTGAACTATGGCAACAATTTCCGTTCTACTACTAACTACGGTTTTATATTATTTACATAAATATATGAATCTTCAACTTTAACAACGTGCTGAATGGAATTCTTCCAGCTTTCACAAGGTATATCATTTATAACTTTTTTTGCTAATTCAACCACTGACACGCTTAAAGTAGGAGAAACATTTTGTGCCCTTATTTTTGATTTAACTCGATGCCAAATATGTTCAATTGGATTAAACACACAATAATACAGAGGAAGCCGCAAAACTGTGTGTTCCCATTTTCTCAGCCCTACCATCACAAACATATATTTCTTTTTCAATTTATAGTCTTTCAAAACTATCACTTTTTTTATAACTAAAGTCAAAATAAATGTCATTTTCTAACATATATTCCTGTATATCCGATTTGGTGTTGGCTGCATTAGGAACCCTATTTAGTAAGCGACTATGGTAACTTGCATTGTCCATAACTATAACACTCTGTTCGGGAAACCAATTTTCAAAAAGTTCTGCGGTCGTGTCTTCGTGATAGTCCAAAACTAGAATCTTTTATGTTTTTTGCAGATAATAGTAGACAATTTGAAACCCAGCCCTTTTCAGATCCAGCATGCCAAATGGTTATTCGTTTACCTTTATTTGAAGGTGCGTTAGTTTGACATTTTGTACTGCTGCCAACCCACCCTTTTGGCACAGTGTCATGGGTATCGAACCATGTTTCGTCAAGGTAAATTACTGGCCAATTCTCTGATCGATACTTTGTAATTTCTTGTAAATAAGTATGTCGCAAGATTCGTAATCTTTGTGACTCCATCATTTTGACTTTTGTTGATTTTTCGGAAACGTGAATCCCATTCTTAAGAGAATTCTGTGAAGGATTGATCGGCCACAATGTATATTGGTCCCGTCTAGTGTCGGCACCAACTGCTTTCATATATAGAATATATTATTCTCCTGATGACGTCTTTTTCACAATCGTCTACGTGATGCATATGAAAATTTTTCCTGTTCCTGAGTGATGGTTTTCCTACAATACCCTTAATCGTGGAAAATCCGGTTTTTATTTTTTAGTTCACTGGTTTCTTGCAAAGTACTTTTGTTTATTTAAATTTCTTTTTACCAAACTGTCGTAAACATTTTTCACTATTTGTTTAGCGTCAAGTGATAATTTTTTCTATTGCGAGAGCCACTATTGCAATTTTCCCACAGGAAGCCACATAATTAAAATTAGAACCGTTACCTTGTAAGTAAAACTAAAAATAAAAATAATAAAAAGTATCTTTTGAATCTTAATGGAGACCTGTGGTCATTAGGCCTAAATTATCAAATACTTAAAGGGCTCCAAACCGGGTTGCCAAGTAGTAAATATATAGGTAAAAATTGATCCAATATGATTGTAGGTGCAAGTGAGGACGCTATACAAAGCAGGTTAAAATAAAAATTCGAATTATCGTAATACCTGGCAACTATGCACAAAACCTTACCAGGGTCGTTTATTGCCCCATTGAAAAAAGCAAAAAGGCAGGATCTTATATCTTAGGATTTAATATACACATATTACATATATACTTGTGCGGCTCCTTCGAGACAGTAGACTACGCACATTTTATAATGCGGCCGGCTTCTTTTTGCTGCAACGTTTTGTTCTATCTGTTGGACCTTCTGTAGCGACAGATATATTTTCTGTGGTAGTACTTAATAAATACCTTTTAATTTTATTGTGTCACAGTTTTATTTATTTATTTATTTATTTACTTACTGCACTTTACCAGATAGATCACAGAGATCTTTCCAATTACAAAGTACTAGAACTTAACTTTAAATAACATTACATAATAATCTACATACACTTAAAAACAACGCACGCAATTTCGTTTTGAAAAGACTGCACTTATCAGGAAATATATCATACACTATTCTGAAATCCATTGTATAGCAAAGCAAGCATTATACAATGGAGATCCCAGGTGATGGTTATTATGGGCTACATCTGATATATAGAAGTGCTATGATTTCTTGTGGTGTACGTTGGCTCACTAAAATATAAGTTGGGCAGAAATGCCGGGTCATCAATGAGACCATTCACTACTTTGTACAAGTAGAGCATGCAATATTGTTTTCTACGTTTCTCTAATGTTACCATCCCATAGCGTTCGTGCAACAGTGTAGAAGAGATCATAGAGTTATATGAACCTATTTGTTTATAATGCATGTAACGCATAATTTGTTTCTGTATCAATTGAAGTGTTCGCTTGTGACAATTATAAAAGGGTGACCATACTATACTCGCTTATTCTAATATACTTCTAACATAGGATATGTATAGCTGTTTTAAGCAATTTGTACTTCTAAAATCTTTTGTGCTTCTGACAATTTATTCGCTTTACTTGCTGTATAACTTACATGATAGTTAAACGTCAATTTGGAATCAAAAATAACCCCTAAGTCCTTTATCTTATCCTCATACAAGAGTGGGACATTCTCAGTACTATATATAAACTTTATCGGGTTCAGTTTTCTAGTATAAGGAACAACAGTACACTTACTTACACTAAAGTAAATCTTATTGTCAATTGCCATTTGGCAACGTTGTCTATATCATTCTGCGGCGATCTGATTTCATAATAAAGTTTTAAGTCGTCAGCAAATAACAGGCAGGAATGCATTTTTAACTACACCAGTGATGCCGTTGATATAGAGTAAAAAAGAGCAGAGGTCCTAGGTAGGGGGGGGGGACCCCTGCGGAATGCCGGATGTAGGTTGTAAAAGGTTTAGACTCATAACCCTTTATCTTTACTACATTGTTCACGATTATAAAGGTAAGATTTTAAAAACTCAATTCAACAATATCACAAATGAGTACCTTATCGAATGTCTGTATATACAATAATCCATTTGGCCGCGTCAATTTAAGACATCTGACGTTGCCTGCGTTACCGCTAATAAATTACTAATGACAGATCTACCCTCCATAAAGCCGTGCTGATAAGTACTTATACTGTGACGAACCGACGTTGATATATTGTTATAAATAATCTTTTCAAAAACTTTAGCTGCCGTTGAGAGTATTTGCAATGGTCTATAGCTCTTTATATCGTTTTTGTGACCCTTTTTAAAACTGGACATATTCTTGTTCTTTTCCACAGGTGGAAAAAACATTTTTTGTTTTAAGAC
>CM032455.1:14553898-14714449 GCA_019049505.1 Pachyrhynchus sulphureomaculatus | reverse complement strand
CAATTTTGGTATGGTCGGATTACTCACATTTAATTTAAATTTTAGCGAATCGGAGAGAAGGTTCTTACAATTTTTTTAAAGAATTTTTAACCTCTGATATCATTCTCGGTAATGGATTTCTTATTACCTTTTCATAAGGGCCATTCGATAAGATTATCTACGTGTTCAAAATAATCTTTCTTATCCAATATAATAACCTTATTTTTTTATCCGCTTTAAGTAGAAGACATCTTCCTTTTTCAATCCTTTAACTACTTTTATGTCTTTTCGTGAATTAGAATTTGTGTTGTTAACCAGGTTTTTCGATATTTGATTGCGACATGCTTCCCTAACAAATGTTTTACTATTTTCTGGAAGTGTACTAATGGAACTTCAATGTGAGCAACTATTTCTGATAAAGTTGCTCACATTGAATCTACCTGGTCGTTGAGTAAAGTACCTGTAGTCCTTAATCGATTTATTTGCATTGTCTCTAAATGGTTTTAGTTTTAAACCTTTTTGTGTGGGTATGAAAATTTTGAAATTCTTGTTAAAACGTGTGATTTTCTGTTAAAGATGATTAGCATATTTTGAATTAGACTTTCTATGGATGAAACTTTTTTCGTGTTCTGTAATTCTTTGTATAAATGCACGTCCAGTTTGTCCTATGTATGTTTTAGGACATGACCCACATGTTAATTGATAAACCCCTGATTTATTGTCTTTATTGATTTGTGGTTTGTAATTTTCGATAATTTCCCTATAGTATTGTTAGTGTTGTAAGCTATGTTCATATTTTTTTGATTTAAAAATTTTCCCAGTTTTTCTGTTGGTTTGCCGAAATAGGTTAAGCATTTAAATGTGGTTTTTCTGTCCTTAGAACGTGGGTATATTTCTGAGATTGCCTTGTTTCTAAGTTTTTCCTAACGATGGTATATCGATTAAAGTAAGCGAATAACCGATGTTAACGGCTACTTGTTTTATGTAGTTTAATTCTTTAGTAAAATTGTCCTCTGATAAGGGGATATTAGTTAGTCTATGTATAAAGCTATGATAAGCCGCGAGTTTTATGATGGTTAGGGTGATGAGAACTATTGTGAATTGTGGTATCTCTATGCCAAAGTTTGTGATATATTGCAAATTCATGTTTTTTCATGGTTTTACTGATTGTTAAGTCTAGGAAGTTGATTTTCCGTTCGACTTCTTCTTCCATTGTAAAACTGATATTTCTATGTAAAGAATTAATGTACTGTAAAAAGTGAGTTAATTGTCTGTCCGTACCTGTAATGCATACAATTATATCGTCTACATGTCGATACCAGTATAGACAATTATTACTATTGTTATTATGGTTGTTAAATATCATTGTTTTCAATACTGTCCATGAAAATTTCGGCAAGTAATGGACTTAATGGACTCCCCATAATTAACCCTTCCTTACTATTGTAGAATTTATTGTTAAATGAAAAATAATTTTTGTCTTGTTCTTAATAAATTAATTATGTCCATTTTTATAACTTCATTTACTTTGTTTTTTGTTAATAGATTCTCTATTAAAATTATTATTTCGTCTGGGGGAACACTTGGAAATAAGTTTTTTACATCGAAAGAAACTAATTATTAATCTGGTATTGTTATATTCTTAACTTTATCCACGAGTTCGTATGAGTTTTTGATACTATATTTGGGTTCAAATTTGCTATGATATTTGATTAAATCAATAAAAAAGGATGACCTCTTATATGCTGGAGCAGATATATAGGAGACAACTGGTTTAATTGGGTGGTCAAGTTTGTGAAGTTTTATGAGTGAATAAAGCTGTGGGATTTGGGGATTCGTATTTATCAGTTTAAGCTTATCTTTATGGTGAATAAAGCTTTAGCCTGTTCAATTTGTTGTTTTATTTCTTTTTGAAAAATATTTGTTGGATCCTTATTTAAAATTTCGTACTTTCCTGTTTTGAAAAATCTAAGGTTTTATTAATATAGTCGATTTTGTCTATTGCTATTACTGTGTTACCTTTATCTGCTTTGGTAAAGATTCCATCATTTTGTTTTGCTTTACTTTGGATGGTTTTTATTGTCCTTAAGTCTTTGTTGATATTATTATTAGATATAAATTATTTTTTAATAATTTCGGTTGTTTCATATTTTGATAATATTTTGTTAGGACTATCTTTCAAGGCTATCTCAGTATTAACACCTAATGTCTCCGATTCTTTGATATTGAAGTTAGTTTGAATATTGTTTTTGTGAAAACCTTTTGTTAGAAGATTTTTTCCCTGTCCGAAAAAGATGTGTTGGAAATGTTAATAAATCGATTATAGAATTGTTGATCAGTAAAAATTCTTTTTCTTTCTTATTTTGTGTCGTTATACGTTTTTGTTGAATGAGATGCTGTAGTTTATCGTATTGTTTTAAATATTTTTTTATGTATTATTGTTTTTAATTTCAAAATTTTACATACCCACAAAACTAAACCTTTTAGAGACAATGCAAATAAATCGATTAAGGACTACAGTTACTTTACTCAACGACCAGGTAGATTTAAATGATTCACCAATATTGAATTTATTCTCCTAATTCCATGTCTGTGTGGGTTTTCCAATACTATCAATGTAATTTAATTAGGTGTAATATTAAAATTAAAAAATTATATAAAATTGTGAATTAAACCTAACTTGACAGTGTAAAATGTAGATCTGAAGAAGTTGCATCGGCAGCGAAACGCGTCATCGCAATTTAAATAAACCAGTGGAAATTGACTAAAAACAGTCTTTTATTATATATTTATAATGAATTTCCATCACGTAGAAGCTACAACCATCCAAAAAGTGATTAAATATTTATTTTTGAAAACGATAACGAATAATGAGATAATAGCGGAGCTCAGCTAAGTTTATGAGGACTCTGCAACTTCGTTATCGACGACAAAATATTGGACAACTAAATTCAAATGCGGCCGTACAAGCATTTTTGAAGAAGAACGCCCAGGTCGTCCAAATGAGGTCACCACTTCAGAAATGATTGAAAAAATCTACGATATAATGATACACGATTGATGTGTAAAAGTGCATAAAATTGCTGAGACTATGGGTTTCTCAATTGCATGAGTGCAGAACATTTTAACTTATTTGGATATGAGAAAGCTTTCCGTAAGATGGGTGCCGTGATTGCTCATAACTGACAATAAACACGTACGTATGTCAACTTTTTTGGCACCGATTAATAACTGTTGACGAAACATGGATTCATTATAGCACATCAGAGACCCAAGAACAGTCCAAACAATGAGTTTTCTCTGGCGAAACGGCGCCAAAGAAGGCCAAGGCGACTTTATCGGTCAACAAAGCTATGGCCGCAGTATTTTAGGATGCACGCGGCATAATCCACGTTGATTACCTTGAAAAGGGCAAAACGAATAATGGAGAGTACTATGTCAACTTGCTAGATCGTTTTAATCATGCTGTGAAAGAAAAACGACCACATTTCCGCATTTGGCGAAGAAAAAATTCCCTTTCATCAAAACAATCCACGGATACAAATTGCTTCCACATCCACCATGGTCGACAGATTTGGCCCCCAACGATTATTTCCTATTTTCAAATATGAAAAAAATGGGTCGGAGGAAAAAAATTTGCCTCAAACGATGAGATGATTGCTAAAACAAACACCTATTTTGAAGGGTTGGAGCAATCGTATTTTTGTATGGGGTACAAAAGATAGAAAAATGTTGGACTAATTGTATGGAGCTAAAAGGAGACTATATTAAAAAATGTTTTTTCTTGTCAAGGCCAGGTACCTATCATACAACCCTCAAAATTCCTTATCTCTGTAACCATTCATATGTAAGTAAGATACAACAATAAACCAATATTCAGATTCCTCAAGCCAAGAAGCCTAAAAAGGATATATACCACGAAATATATACGGACTCCCTATCCATTTAAATTGATACGTTCGCCTATAGATGATTGAAAATAATGTATATATATATATATATATATATATATATATATATATATATATATATATATATATATATATATATATACCAATCGGTTTTTATAACGTCTTCCGTCTTCCGATGCCTAATTTCCACTCCTCCCGGTTTCTCCATCCTGCTCTCCAGCTTTGGCGTGGTCTTCCTCGCTTTCTTTTTCCAAGAGGGTTCCAATTTAAAATCTTTTTAGGTAGTCGGTCTTGTGACATTCTTTGTACAAGTCCGTACCATACCAACTGTTGGGTTCTGATTTCGTCCACTATATCGTGCTTTATTTCTAAAGCTCGTCTTATCGTGTCATTTGGTATGCGGTCTTTTCTGGATTTTCTGGCTGCTCATCTCCAGAAGTCCATTTCTGTAGCTTTTAGTATTTTTTTTCTGTTCTTTCCTTCAATGGCCACACCTGGGAGCTATAAGTTATTATACTTTTCACTATTGAGTTGTAAATTCTCTTCTTATTTTCAATGGTTATTTTTTGTCCCATAGTATACTATTAAGCATTGCAATCGCTTGTCTTCCTTGGATATTCCTCTCGAATATTGCTTCTTCCAGTGTTCCGTCCCTAGATATTCTCGTTCCCAAATATTTATAACTGGCACAGTGTTTGATGGTGTGTCCTGTGGCCAGTTTCAAGTCCTGCTGTTGTCCTCCGACGCACATGTACTCGGTCTTTTTAATATTGACTTCTAGGCCCCATTTTTCATATTCCTCCATAAGTTTTCGTGTCATGTATTCCATATCATCGATGTCCTGAGCGACCACTACCTGGTCGTCTGCGAATGATAGCGTGTACAATGTAGTATCGTCATCCAGTGGTAATCCTATACTGCTGCATTTCCTTTTTCCAGTTCTTCAGTGCACTCTCCAAATAGATTTTAAATAGCGTTGGGGATATACAGCAGCCCTGTTTGAGACCCTTTGTGACCTGGAACCCTGTTGTTATACCATATTTGGTTTTCACACTACTTCTTGCGTCTTGGTATAAGGATTTTACGGCTTTAATTATTTCGGTGCTTACATTAGTCTGTTGTAGGGTTTCCCACAATCTCATTAGGGGCACGCTGTCGTAGGCCTTTTTTTAAATCAATAAACAAGACATGGACTTCCTGATCAAATGTGGTTTTTTGTCTAAGATTTGTGCCAGTGAGAAGAGATGGTCTATTGTGGATCTTCCTGCTCTAAAGCCTGCCTGTTCTTCAGCTTCTACGTCCGCGTATTCCGTTTCTATTCTATTTTTAAGTATTTTTTCGTATATTCTGCTAATAGATCCTGTAACCGTTATTCCCCTATAGTTATCGCAATTATTTTTGTCTCCTTTCTTATGAATTATTGATATGTACGATATTTTCCATTCCTCAGGTACTTCTGATGTGTTAATGCATCTTTGGAATAAGTTCCTCAAAGCGCTAAATAGCTTTTCAGTTCCGTATTTTACTATCTCTCCTGCGATGTTTCCTGGTCCTGGAGCTCTACCATTTTTTAGCGTTTTACATACTTCTTTAACTTCTGATGTTGTTATCCTTCTTGGGATCCTCGTATAACTATATTTGGTCTCCATGTTGGGTACTTTTGAACTCTGATCTATCTTCTGTTAGCATATTGTAAAATATTGGTTCCATTTTTCTGGTATTATTGGTGAGAAGATTTCTCTTTTCCGTTCTGTTCTCATATTTTTAAGAAGTCTCCAGCTTTCTGTGCTTTTTCTTCCTCTTATGTAAGTGTTGAGTCTTGAGCATGTCTTTTCCCATTGGTTGTTCTTTTGTCACTAATCATTTTGCGTACTCTAGCTTGGGATTCTTTGTATTTTACTTTAAGTATTTGTGATAGCTTTTCCGTTTTTCTTCAATTTCGTATTTAATTTCTTCATCCCACCAATATGGTTTTTGCTGTTTTTTTTTCCCTTTTCTCTTGGTACCCTAATGCTTCCAGTGCGGCTGCGTGTAGGCATTCCTTTATATACTTATATTCTTCTTCTATATTAACAAATCCCGTCCGTTATATCTTTTGGTCCAGTCTACTCTTGTATAGATTTCTGATACTTTCATTTTGTAAGCTGTCTGTATTATATCTGATTGCTGTTTCACTTGTTGTGTGCTGTATACTTGTATCTTCCAGTTTGCTTTCCCGTGTTGTTCGTGAGGTTATCTTTCCTTTCACAAGATAGTGGTCGCTGCCACATGAAGCCCCTCTTTGGACTCTTACATCTAGGAAGTTTAATCTAGATCTCTGTCGTATTATCATACAGTCGATAATACTTTTTAAATCTCTTGTTGTTTATCTCCACGTATATTTATGAATATCCCTATGCTGGTAGTGTCCGTTTAATATTGTAAGGTTGTTTTGTTCACATATCTCTATAATTCTTCTTCCGTTGTCGTTAGTAACTTCTTCGCCATATTTTCCTACCACTTTATCGTGTTCTTTCCTTCCTATTTTTCCATTTAGATCACCCAAAAGTAATATCTCTCTTGACGTTCCAATTTTGCGTATTTCCTCATATAGTTGTTCAAAAAATGAATCCTTGTTATTAGCCAGATCGTCGTCGTTGACAGCGTATACCCCCAGTAAGGTTGTGTTATTACCTACTATTTTGAGATTCATCTTTATGATTCTTTCACTAATCGGTTCCCAGGTGGTTATGAATTTCCTCAGTTTTCTGTGTATTAGTATGGATACGCCTTGTTTTGCTCTATCTTCTTTGGGCACTCCACTATAAAAGTGATCGTAATGCCCCCAACTTTCGGAGCCTTTTCCTTTCTTCTTTGTTTCCGTCAGTACTGCAATTTCGACTCGAAGATTTTCTAATTCATTTACAACTTCATTTACTTTCCTGGAGAGACCTTGTATGTTCCATGTACCACATATCGTTGTCCTTCTTCTTTGAGGTTTTCGTCTTCGTATATCCGCTTTGGATTAGGTTTTTTAGCAGAGGCTTTTTTTACATAGGGTAGGGAGCTGGCCTACCGCTACAACCCTCCTCCTTTGTCCGGGCTTGGGACCGGCAATGACAACTGCAAGCTACTCAATCCACCTACAGCCGCCCCAGGCGGAGTTTTGAAAATAATGAAAAAAAATAAAAATTATTTTCAATTTCCCGACTCTAAGAATCCCTAAAAGAAAATGTAATTCTGTTTATAAGAAGTAACTCCTCTTATTTTCTTTCTCATCCCTTTGACCTGTTATTTGTTTGACTGTAAATAAACAAAAATAATCAAAAAATGCACAACTTTCAGATTTCCTGACTTTAATAGCCCCGAAAACGATGTATATTATGTTATTTATAGAGCAACCTCTCTAACTCCTGTTCTCATTACATTAATCCTTTATATGTTTGACAACAAATAATTAAAAATAGTAAAAATGTTGCGTAATTATCAAATTCCTTCCTTCCTCCTTCAACCATTTATATGTTTAACAATAATTAATAGAAAATAATAGAAAAATAATACAACTTTCAAATTTTCTTCAAGAACACTGAAAAAGATGTGGAAGAGATGTAAAAAAGAATGTATAGGAAGCAACCTTTCACCTTATTTTCCCACCTCTTTTAAATGCCTATAAATGAAAATAATAAAAAAGCAAGATTTCAATTTTACTATCTGGAGAGGGTGAAATAAAATAAGTACGCAACATACAAATCTAAAAGAGTCTAAAATGTAAATCTGATTGGTGTTGAATCGAATGTAGGATGATGTCGACCAAAGATAAAAAAAATTTAATATATATTTAAAATCCATTAAAACTTTCCCTTTGCCATTTTTCTTAAAACTAAAATGTTTTGTTATTAAAGAATCGGCATATAGCCACGATAAACTATTTTGTTGCATTACTAATTTTTAAATTCCCAGGAATATTATTTTTTTTTAATGAAAATATAGAACATTCTTGGCTTATCGTGTCGTAATCACACCAATACGTAAGCATTCTTATATAATAATTTTCTGTCTGTTTTAGTCCATGTTTTATTTATATCACAAAGCTTTAGCCACCACAAGCTACACATTGGGTTCTTTTCTTACATGTTTCCTTGGTGAAATATTCGAAAATGAAGTAAGTACTATATATAACATTATTTATACATATATATATATATATATATATATATATATATATATATATATATATATATATATATATATATATATATATTTTATGGATCTAGCACACGTGCTGTAGGGAAGTCCCTAAAGCGCTCCAGGAGGGACACGTGTGCGGAAAAAGCAATTCACGCTGTTCTTGAATCGCTGCAAATTGTACTCGGTGGGAAACACAGCCCTGGGCAAATTATTCCAAAGGGATGATGTTCTCCATATAAAAAACTGCTTGAAAAGCGTTGTACGCGGAATAACAAGCTACACCTTTTACGGATGGGAAGTATTAGCGCGACGTATATTTCTAACATGCATCGGTCTGGGAACACTTTCCATGAAAATACTTGTAGAACAGACTCAAGACGCCAACCGTTCTTCGATGTTCCAGCGAATCAAGGCCGCCGGCCAGTTCCGGATCTCCAATCGCTCTTCTTTGAACAGAATCCAACAAATGCAGTGTGTGTTTGGGAGTGGAGCCCCAAACATGGGAGCGGAGCCCCAAACATGGGAGCAGTATTCCATAATTGGTCAAATTTGAGCTTCGTAAAGAATTAATAGTTATTGTGGAGTGTAAAGCTTTCTCGTTCGAAATAATATTCCCAACTTTTGAGAAGCTCTCCTTGCTATGCCTGCAACATGTTCATGCCAGGACATATTTGCTCCCAAATTAACGCCCAACAAATTGAGTGACGATACTAGAGGAATAGAGTGTCCCCACATGGCTATGTTGGGTTCAGCAATGTTAACTTTTTTAGAAAAAACTGCCGCCTGGATTTTTGTAACGTTAAATTCCATTTGGTTACCGTCACCCCAAGTTAGAATTTCTTCCAGGTCTTTGTTAAGTTGAACGACCTCCTGCTGTCTGCGGATATTTGCCTGAGTAGCCGCTGTCCGAGCGTTTGAAATGAATAAAGAGATAAGCGTACTGTCATCTGTAAAGCTGTAGATTGGATTCCCGGTCTTTTCCAGCAGATCGTTACTGTAAATGAGAAAGAGAGTAGGAGACAATATGAAGTCTTGGGGCACACCGGCGTTGATAATGAAGGTGATAGAAAGAAATCCGGCGATCGTCAGTCGTAAAGAACGCTCTCTGAGGAAACATGAGAGCCATAAACAGAACTTTTCAGACATACCATAAGAGCGTAGCTTAGCCAACAGCCAACAAATGTGCTACAGTTCAGCCGTTACCTAAAAAAGGCAAGAAGACCTTGCCAAATAACTACCGACCAATCGCACTGCTTTCAATAATATCGAAAGTCATGGAAAAGGCTATCAATCAGCATCTTCTAAAATATCTGGAAGGATTCAACATTATTAGCGATCACCAATATGGCTTTCGTAAAAATAGATCAACAGGAGATTTTCTGATTTATGTAACACATGTCTGGAACAACGCAATTGAACACTTTGGAGAATCTCGAGCGGTTGCTCTTGACATATCCAAGGTATTCGACCGTGTTTGGCACGATGGGCTGTTGGCTAAGCTACGTTCTTATGGTATGTCTGAAAAGTTCTGTCTGTGGCTCTCATGTTTCCTCAAAGAGTGTTTTTTACGAGTGGCAGTCGACGGATTTCTTTCTAACACCTTCACTATCAACGCCGGTGTACCCCAAGGCTCCATACTGTTTCCTACTATCTTTCTCATTTACATTAACGATCTGCTGGAAAAAACCGAGAATCCAATCTACAGCATTGCAGATGACAGTACACTTATCTCTTCATTCACTTTGAACGCTCGGACATCGGCTACTCAGACGAATATCCGCAGACAGCAGGAAGACATTCAACTTAACAAAGACCTGGAAGAAATTCTATCTTGGGGTGACAGTAACCAAGTGGAATTCAACGCTACAAAAACCCAGGCGGCAGTTTTCTCTAAAAAAGTTAACGTTGCTGAACCCGACATAGTTATGTCGGGGTACTCCATCCCTGTAACATCGTCACTCCGTTTGTTGGGCGTTAATTTGGGGGCAAATATGTCCTGGCATGAACATGTTGCAGGCATAGCAAGGAGAGCTTCTCAAAAGTTGGGAATATTATTTCAAACCAGAACGCTTTACACTCCACAACAACTGTTAATTCTTTACAAAGCTCAAATTCGACCAACTATGGAGTACTGCTCCCATGTTGGGAGCTCTGCTCCCAAACATACACTGCATTTGTTGGATTCTATTCAGAGAAGAGCTGTTCGTCTGATTGGAGACCTGGAACTGACCGACGGCCTTGATTCGCTGGAACATCGAAAAAAACGGTTGGCGACTTGAGCCTATTCTACAAGTACTTTCATGGAAAGTGTTCGAAGGATGTGGCCCGCTTAATTCCTCCCAGAGTGGTGCATGTTAGAAGTACACGTCGCACTAATTCTTCACATCCGTATGAGGTTCAGCTTGTTACTCCTTGTACAACGCTCTTCAAGCAGTCTTTTATTTGGAATAATTTGCCCAGGACTGTGTTTCCCACCGAGTACAATCTACAGCGATTCAAGAACAACGTGAATCGCTTTCTCCGCACACGTATCGCTCCTGTAGCGCTTTAGGGACTTCCCTATAGCACGTGTGCTAGACCCATAAAAAAAAAGCTAACATGGTTAGCGAATCGCGCGTCGAGTGCAAAAATAAAGTGTTTGGTGTAGTGGTGATATATACTGAGTAGAATTCTTAGAAGTATAGCATCCGTTAAAAATAAATCGAATTTTTGAAAATTCCAGGTGTATGTAACCCCTTAAATTCAAGACACAAGAAAAAAAAGTCTCGCACTTATTCACCAACCATCATATCTACATGTATTTTAGGGCGCTAAAACAAAATTCGAGGTCTAAGTTAACTTATTACGTCATCATTTTGACCCTTCCTTGAAAAAACAGGTAAAACCCAGGGAGAAATTCAAGGGAAAAAATTAAAGATTTTAAAAAAGTAGACTTTGATACTTACTTACTCAATCCTTATGCCATTCTACCCCTTTTGTTAGGAGTGTAAGGCCCGTGGAGTTGAGATATTCTATATCTGTCTTTTCCATATTTCCTTCTATATCCTTCCATCCTGTTTAAATTGCCGATTGCCTCTTTTGTTTCTTCTGAATTACTTTCTTCTGTTTGTGTGTGTTCTGCATCTTGTTCCGGTATTATGTCCCTATGTTGATTTTTGTATACTTTTCCTTTTAATTTTTTGCATCCATTTCCTTTTCTTTCTGTTTCACTAATTCCTATGTAGTCTCTTCAGTCTAATAACTGGATAATTATTTCCCATGTCTTTCTTCCTATCTATTTCTTTGATTATCTTCTTATTTCATTTTACAGGTCTTCTCTTCCGTATCCTTTATCTTTACCAGGTTCGTCGTCAATCTACCTATTTTTTCTCCTTTTTCTCAGTTTTTTAACTTGATAGTCGTAGTATTCTTTGTTTATTTTCTCAGTTTTTCTTCTTCAGTGTCCCATTTATATTCTCTTCCTTCGATTACGATTTTTTGATACCCTATTTTCACCCTTTTTCTCTGCTATATGTTTCAATTTCTTTTGAATTTCCCGTTCATCTTTTGTTAAATCGTTGTTTATGTAAACTCTCTCTCTTAAGTTTCTCAGTTTGTTTTTATTTTTCATTACAGCTTCTTTATCTCCCGTGTTTCCAGGTTCTATCTTGTATATAGTCGCTCCTATTTTAATCACATCTTTAATCTGTACTTTTGTGTCCATACTCCTCTCCATAAAATGTTCTACACCCATTTTCAGATCCGGTTGGCTATTCGCCTCAAATCTCATTCTCGATATTACAATATTATTCCTTACGTTGCCTTTTTCCAGTCTATTCATCTTCAAATCCATACTTCTCATGTTTTCTCTAATTATCTTATTTTCCTCTTTCAATACTTCACTCTCATTTCTTAGTTCCTCCAACTCTTGTTGGTATCTCTTCTGATCTTGTTTTATATCCTTTATATCTGACATTAGCTCTCTGATCATTTCTATCAAATTATCTATCTTATCTACTCTTTCGTTTTTTTCTCTTTCTGTGGTATCCTTATCAGCTTTTTACTCTTCTTGAATAATCCCATTGGCTCTTCTTTTTCTTCGACTCTTTCTCTTTTCGAGTCTCCTGATGTATAATCATCGCTATCAATTGTTTTTTCTGTTATAAAAACTTTACATATGTTCCTCGTATATTCCATTTTCAGACAAGGGAGAAAAAGAAACAAACTGTTGTTTATATTTCTTATCACCGTAAATAGTAAAACGATCAAGGTCGTCGCTTATCGTTTTGTTAGCTTCATACAATTTCACAGAATTATTCTTATAAACCTCCAATTTTTTTACTTATTGTTTTAATTCTAACACTACACTCTGTTTTATTTCTAATCCTCTCGTTTGCAATCGACAAAATAATTAAGTAGATCGAAACACTAACGTAATAATGCTCGTTGAACGAGTTGAGTATTGCCGGGCGTTCGATCCACATGTACACACTTCGCGATCCGAAACTCAACTTTGATATCGGTATATTTTTGCGGTGTTGAAACAGAATTGGAATTTTTTCTTGTGTCTTTAATGATTATCAAAATTATAAAAATGGCTTAAAAAATGAATTTTATAAGTACTTAAATTGAAAATAACTCGAAATCTGCCCATTTTTGAAGGTTGTGCCCACGGAAACTTTTGTTCAGAAAGCTGAGAACTACAATATACTCGTATCAAAAAATCAGCCAATTTGACAGAAACCACTTTTCCATAAGAAAAGTGCGGGGTCCTTAGCGTGAATATTGTCAAATGGCTGAGAAACTATATGGCATGGGTGCTCAAACGGTCGATCGCAAGTGCTTTTTGAGTCAATCTCGAGAAAAAAATTCCGATATAGAACTATTCACAGATTTTGTTTTAGGTAACTAAAACAAAATGTAATGAATAAACTACTAAAATTTATTCGATCTACAATTAGGCCAGAATAACCCCCTAATCACTTTCTTATCGTAATAACCCCCTGCTAGCGGCAAAAGGCGGCTTTATCAAAGGAACGCGCGGTACTTGTCAAAGAAAAGCCGCGTTTTTGATTCCCGCCGATTTTGCTAGAAACTTCGGGCGGCGTGTTTGACGGGAACATTCGAGACTTCGTTCGCGCCGATATAAATGTTGCGCCTGCAGGAATAGGAGCCAGTCTGAGTTGTAACTTGAAGGCGATACATCGATACAAAACATAAATAGTCCAAAATGAGTGCGGGGAAGAAAAGTAAAACTTATCATTTTAATAACGATTGGGAGGAAGAATTTTTCTTTTGTATGGTAAAGGATAAGTGCATTTGTCTCATTTGCCGTGCGTGGGAACTTAGAGAGGCATCAGAAAACGGTTCATAAAAACTATGAAAAGGATTTTCCGTCACAGAGTGAATTAAGAAAACGAAAAGTATGTGATTTGATAACTTGTTTGAGAAAAGAACAAACCATGTTCACAAGACCAGCCAAACAATCAAAAGCTGCAACGATCGCGTCATTTAAAATATCTCATATATATTGGCGAATCACAAGAAACCATTTGATGTTGCATTGGTTGTGAAGGAAGCATTTATTGAAGCTGGTGAGACTTTATTTGGAGATTTTAAAAATAAAACAGAGATTATGTCTGCTATTAGAGAACTTCAGTTCTCTCGTCCGACTGTCACAAGGCGTGTTGAAGTCATGAGTCAGGACATGGCAGATAAACTAAAATATGATATCATGGAATGTACATACTTTTCTTTATAGTTCGACGAATCCACCGATATGACAGACATTGCCCAGCTGTGTATTTTTATTCGAATGGTATTCAATGTCATGTCGGCTAAGGAAGAGTTTTTGACAATGATTCCTCTGAAAGGAAAGACCCGTGGCGAATATATATATGACGTTTTCTTCAATTTTGTAACAAACTACAAGCTACCAATATATAAACTAGTGTGCATTACAACCGATGGAGCACCAGCAATGACTGGAAACGAAAACGGTTTTGTGGCATTGTGTCGAGCTAATGATGATTTCCCTTCATTTTTCTCCTTCCATTGCATTATACATCCACAAGTTTTGTGTTCAAAAGTTCTAAACACGGAGGAGATTATGGGCATTGCAATAAAAAATTGTGAATTCTATCCGTGCACGTAGCTTGTAACGACGGCTCTTTAAATTGCAGTTGGAAGATAGTGAGTCAGCTGAACACACTGATTTAGTTCTTCACACGGATGTCAGGTAGTTGAGTCGCGGAAAATTCCTAGAAAGGTTTCAAGAATTATTGCCCGAAATAACAGCTTTTCTGGACAAAAGAGGTGATGACACTCAGATGCTGAAAAACGGAAAATGGCCGACTGATTTGGCATTTTTGACAGACATCACAATGCATTTAAACACCATTAATTTGGAGCTTCAAGGTAAAAGAAGAACTATTATTGAGATCTATCAAAAGTTAATTGCAACTTATGATAGATCAACTGAAAAGAAAGGATCTGAAAAATTTTCAATTATCAAATATTTTGGGCCAATTCGAAATACGTTTTTATGATTTCAGTAAATTGGTAAATATCGCATCATTTATGAGTTATCCTTTTTCCTGTAAAAACATTGAGGCATTAGCTCCTGAAATAGCAAGTCAGTTTAAAATGGACTCATGTTCTGTTGAAAATGAGTTAGTGCAGATTATATCAGATATACATCTCAAAGCCACAGCATCTGATACAAAATTCTGGTGTTTTATATCTGAAGATAAATATCCGAATCTAAGGCAAATCACCCTTCAACTGACGGCAATGTTTGGGTCAACTTACTTGTGCGAGTCTGTATTTTCTGAAATGAAGATAATTAAGTCAAAATATCGCAATCGACTAACTGACGAACATATGTCATCATGCTTGCGATTAGCACTCGGTAATTACGTACCATCTTATGAAAAGTATGCTGAGGACATGCAGTGCCACGCTTCAACATACAAAGTCACTCTTTTGTTAAGGTTAGACACTAGAACTGGTTTGTTTTGTAAGAACCAATAAACTCGCAATTTTGAATAATTGTGAGTTTTTTCATTGACATTTTAGAGCAGACCTACACTTACCTTGACTAAAAAAATGCATATTGTGCGGAAAACTAATATATATGCCACGATACACCCTACCTAGACGACAATCCTGCATCACACTTACTTGCAGCCTCTCAGAGTCGATCGATCGTAGTCTAACAATATTGAGGTAGATCGCCAGCAGTTCAAGTTTTGAGCACCCCTGACCTACGTGATTTTGCGGAATGAGCTATTCCCTAACTAGTTACTAAATAGCTAGTATTTTCAGAGTTCAAAAATGTCTGAATCTGTATTAAATCTACCATGGTACAACTGGAATATAAAAAACCAAAAAACCTATTTACTGTTATATACCAAAAGTGCAGAAGTAATGCGCGTACCTGTATCAATGTTTTATGCCAATTTGGAACTATTTAAAAAGGTAATAAAGCATTATAATCATTTAATTTAACTAAAATTGATTAAGTTAAGAAAAAACCATGTCCAAGTAACAATTTGATGCTGCGCCGACATCAAGCTACAGACCAGATTGCCCTTCGACTTTCTTAGTTCTTTTATAATCCATCCTTCTGGCAAGCATTCAAGCAGATAGATTGATGTGGAGAAAGGACAAAAAACGTAAGGCATGTTAATTTACTCAACCCGAGAAATCATCTACCTAAGTAGTATAATAAACGACACCCTATATATACAGGGAAATCTCCCTTGGGCGGACACCAACGGGACCGACCGAAAGTGTCCGCTTAAAAGAAATACAAAAAAAAAAATCGTTCTTTTAATGAAAACTATAATTAAAGAATTTTATTTTTGTATATGTATTTTTAAAATAAACAAAGAACTTAAGACTTAAAGAAAAAACAAAGATAGATATAAAATTTACCATAATAATACCAACTAATATATTTAACACCTACAGTCAGTCAAAGTGAAACTCGTACACTAGCTTCAATATAATTTTATTTGTAACACAAAAAGCACACTGAAAGAATAACATTTTATCATTTAACTCCCAATTAGTATAACTAAATAACAATGCGAATAGTAAATTATTCCAAATATTTTGACAGAAAAAATAAAATATTATTTTTAAACCTCAAAATGAAACTCGTACAAATGTAAAAAAATGGCTTTCTATACTGTCTAATATTTTGTTGGTAGGCCTTTGTTTCCTATCACATCTCTTAGTCGATTGGGGACCGACCGCACCAATTTTTCACAATATTCTGGCGATATTTTTTCCCATTTTTCCTGTAATACAGCCTTGACTTGATTTTTATTAGAAATTTCATGTTTTCTGATGGCAATTTTCAAATGGCTCCATAAATTTTCAATTACATTAAGGTCTGGACTTTGTGGTGGCGTTTCGAGTACTTTTGGGCAGTTGTATAAGAGCCATTGTTTAACTCGTTGTGCTTTATGCTTGGGATCATTATCCTGATAAAATTTGAATGATCCCTGCAATCCAAACTTTTCCGCGCTTTGCTTTAAATTTTGCTTCAATATGTCCAAATACATATTTTGATCCATTATACCCTCTATAAAATGTAAGTTTCCTGGGCCTTTGGCAGACATACACCCCCACACCATAACGGATCCTCCTCCATGCTTAACTGTCGCTCTTAGATTTTTTTCTTTTAGTGCTTCATTTGCCCTTCTCCATACTCTCAGCTGCCCATCCGATCCCCAAATGTTAAACTTACTCTCATCAGTGAAAATAACTTCTTTCCAGAATTCAAAATCCTTTTCACGTATTCTTCAGCAAACTGTAGTCTTTTAACTTTATTTACTTTACTAATAAATGGCTTTTTTCTAGCAACCCTGCTATTTAATTTATGTTTTTTTAAAAGATTTCTAATTGTTTGTGGATTAACACTTTTATGCAAATATTTTTCAGCTTCCTTTGCTAGCTTAGGAGCAGAAATTTTTGGATCTTCTTCCACTTTTCGCAAAATCCATCGTTCGTCGTAATAATTAAAAATTTTTCTGGGACTTTTCCTAACTTTATTTTTTATTCTATTTTCATTTTTGTAGCGGTCTACAATGCTTTGAACTGTTGTATGACTTCGGTTCACAATCTTGCCGATTTGACGGTAGGACTTACCCATCTGAAAATGATGGATTATCAATTCCCTTTCGGCAACGCAAGTTTGTCCTCGTTGCCGTCCCATATTTTAAAAACAAAATTAAACGACAGTAAATGTTTGAAACTATCACCAGACACTATAATTTTAGAATAAATTTGTTTCAAGGTATTTTTACAACAATTAGATACTAACTGTACGAGTTTAATTTTGGCGTTCTAAATGCAAATTTATAACAATTTGTTTACATTTCAAATTTTTTTTAGATCACTATATGCTGAGGAATTTGTACTAATACGCAGGTCACACAAAATGTATTTGCTGTTGTTTATTTTACACTGAGATAAAAATATTTAAAATTTTTATAGTGTACGAGTTTCACTTTGACTGACTGTATCTCGCCTAATATGACTTTACTATTAACTCATGAACGGGGAAATTCATATTGTTGTAGACTGTTCTTGAGATTTCCATTTGAACAGTATCTAAGTGCAAGTTTCATACAAAAACCTGACTCTTGCCTTATAAAAAGCACGGGTAGTTTTTTTGGTTATAAAAAAACCATATTCGATGTGGATAATGCTGTGAATGAGATATTCTTAAATTTTGAAATATCTTACTCTCTCAATCTCAGATTTGTCGTTACGCGATATTAAAATAAGCCTCAGTACATTTTTAGTGTTCCTTACAGAACACTTATAAGATCACTTCAGTGTCTGTCTGTCCGTCTGTCTGTCTGTCCGTATATCACACTCGATTTTCTCCGAAACTATTTGACGTAGAAAGTTGAAATTTGGTACTAATATAGAAATTGATGGTCTCATCAGAGCCGTGTAGTTTTGAAATTTAAATTTGGACTTAAGGGATTAGTTTTTGGAGGGTGAAATCGGAAGTGAAAAAAAAAAAAAAAAAAAAATTTTTTTACTAGGTCAGCGAGTGAGGTGTGAAATGAAAGCTTGTAAAAACACGAGTTCAAAAATATATATAATGTCTTACATGCGCACACTTTTCTTTGTATTATTTTTAAAAAATCGTTAAAAATCACTGTCCCTTTATCTCGAAAAATACTGATCCAAAAATTTTGAAAAAATTCTGGAATTCTCCGCGGGGTGTAGATTGAATGAAAATTAACACGAGTTCATTACCTTTAATAATTTATCTGGTATATAAAAAAAAAAAATTTAAGTCATCAGTTTTCAGTAAACATCGGAAACAAACTTTGTTGGAAACTCATTTGGGGTGTGTTTTGTGGAGTCACTGATTATTTTATACCTCCGTAACAAAAAAAATTATTTCAGAAGCAATCAACCTACGGAACACAACTTGCACTTGCAATCATTTATACGCACTAATATTTATAATAAAATAATAAATAATTATAATATTGGTAGATGTTTTTAAGCAAACGAAAGACCATTCTCGTTGATATTAAATTATTGCTCGATACAAATAACATTGTCAACAGTGCTTATGAAAAGCTAGGAGTTGTTATTAGAAGATGTGAAAAAATAAGGGATTTAAAGGGTACGTAAAATACGTACAAATTGTGGCAAAAATCCGTTCCAAAGAGGTTCTTAAAATACTTGTTGTTGTTTAAAGAAAACATTCAATGTACGGAGGTGGAATAATAAGTCTGGTAAATTTCTACGAGATGGAGGGAAATTTTGTTAAGCGACGTAACTATTGATAAGCTTGATTCTTGTAACGGTTGTGACCAAAGTTTCAAATAGATGAAACGCGTAGTTTTTTATTGGCAGCTAGTGTATGGTAAGTTATCGGCGTTATACGTTTCGTAGAAATAGATAAAGATGAGTATTATTTCTATTTAAAAACTAGAATGCGGCCCAGATAAAAAACTGAACTGAAGTAAGTTTATAGGGACTTTTCACCAGCGCTAAATAAAACGGTGTATCGTGCAGTGATAAAAATTGGACTGCAGCCCAGATAGAAAGTGAACTGAAGTCAGTTTATGGGGCTTTGCACCAGCATTGAAGACCATGTATTACTGGACAAATGAATTTCAACTGGACCGTGCGAGCACTTGCGGGTACTGCACGTTCAGGACGCCGATTGAGGCTCCTTCTGAAGAAATGGTCGACAAAATGTATGCTATCGTGATCGAAGAGCTTCGTGCGATTGCTAAGATGGTAGGCATCTTATATTACCGGGTATATAATATCCTGCATAAAGTTCTAAAAATGAAAAAGCTGAATGCGGGATGGGTGTCGCGTTTATTGATTCCAGGTCAAAAACACACGAGTAAGAACATTTCATAATTGTGTTTGGAAAATTGCAGCGCAATTAGCGTCGTCTTGTGACCGTAGACGAAACGTGGATGGACCATTATAACTCGAGGATAAAACGGCAGTCAAGACACTGAGTTGGCGAAGGTGTGTAACGAAAAAAGAGAAAGTATTATCTTCGAGAAAAGTGATGACTACTGCTTTTTGAAATCCACAGGGTATTAACATGATTGACTGTTTGGAGTAGGTTAAGCCAGAAACTGGTTCTTATTAAGTAACGTCATTATACTATTTGCATAGTGAGTTGAAGCAGAAGCGACCCAGATTAGAGCGCAAAATTGTGCTTCTTCACCGAGAAAATACTCCTGCTTACACATTGTCAGTTGCAATAGCAAAAGTGCATAGTTTCCCAACGGCCCTATTCACCAGAATTGGCCCCACCTGACCTTTTCTTATTCCCTAACCGGAAAAATTGGCTTAGAAGAGCGAAATTATCGTCAAATGAAGAGATATCTATCCTGTAAACGAGCACAGTTTTAAACGAATTTGTTGAGGGAATGAAAAAACTGGAATCTCACTGGATTGAGGATGTATTGAGACTTTTCAATCCACCCTCGTAATGATTACTCTATGTTGAGGTCTCTTTATAAACTTATGTCTATAGAACATCGAAGGAACTTTCTGACATCATTATAACAGTACATTTCAAATGTTTAAGTATGAGAACTCCTTGTATGTTAAAAATTTAGACCTTTTCTCTGTCCTTTTTGAAGCTGTTAAACACGATTTCACGAGCTTGTTTATTAATATGTAATAACTTTTCAGTTAAGTTTACTATCAAACAAAAGTGTATACAAGGTGTTTTTTGCAATTTCCAACTACAATTGTACACATTGCTTTATACATATGAAATGAAAGGTCACTTTATTGACGCAAAAATTCATGTACTGTTGTTTGTCTCTTCTTCTTCTTTAAAATGGCGTCCACAAATCGTGTTCCTAATTTGGAAAGAAGCTCTAAAGACTGCATTCCGTGATCTTCGGCAAAATTTTTAAGCTGCTTGATTAGGTTAATAGCTTTACCTTAATTTGAGATAGCATCTGTTCCTACTGGAACCTTATCGACACCAAAATCTTCCTCAGTCCTTGTATTTCAACTGGATTTTCAATTTCTTGTTCTGAATCTGGATTTTCAACATACAAATTTTCATGTATGTTCAAAAAATCATCAAGGTTTTCATTATTACTCAACTCCAACAAATTCTTATTTTTGGGGATATCTGCAAGTACGTTAAGTGGTAAGTCTGAATCAGCTTCTGTTAACTAGTTTTCATTTTGCATATTTTCATGCTTAAATCCCGCTTTACCAACGCAATTTTTAACTGTTTCCTTGGTTACTTGTTCCCAAGCGGTTTTTTGCAAAGTAAACTGCATCCAATGGCGTAATTTTCTTTATTAACTTAAAAGCTGTACCAGCAGTTTCAATGATTACTATCAGGTGTTTTAGTATTAGACTTCTGTAATAAATTTAAAATTTTTTATAATTCCTGCTGATATACAGTTAGGGGACAGAAACAAGATTTTTATATTTTTTAAGCAGTCGTCTATTGGATGAGATCCTGCATTGTCTGAAAATAACAAAATGTTTCTTTATTCTTTTGTCATTTTCCAATCAAGATCTTGCAGCCACTCTATCATAATTTCTCCTGTCATCCAAGCTTTCTTATTATATTTCCAAGTTACAGGCGGATTGTTTATCTTAATATTTTTAAATGCTTTGGGTTTAGCTGCCTTACCAATGACTAAGAGTTTTTCTTTTTCTCCCTCCATATTTGCACAATGCAAAATTTAGACTTCTCTTTGGGATATTTACCACCAACACATTTTTCTTTTTTTAATGTTAGCGTTTTGTTGGGTAGAACCCTAAAATACAGGCTTGTCTCATCGGTATTATAGATGTCTCTCGGTAACTATCCCTCAATTAAAGAAGGGCATTTTATGTTGTGGCGGATTCTAAATTTATAAAGCCAACGAGAAGAGCACTGAATGTAGAATGTCCCAGAGACTCGGCTATTTCTTTTGCTTTGCATCATATTAGCGTACCTGAAAAAAACATTAACAGTAAGTTTTTTGCATTTTTTGTCACGACAAGCCTGCTGATACTCTCACGCCATTTATTCATTCTTGGAATTGATATGAAAAGAAAATCAACGCACTAATTCCAGAAAACCCCATCTAAAAAAAAATAATTCATGTGCATACCTGTCAAAGGAATCCCCTTATTGCGAGTTTCTATAAATCAGTTATAACACAACTTGTTAATTCTGGTACCATCACCAGTCAAAAAGCTTCTTTTTTCATTCAAATTTTTGTTCGACATCCACTTGTTTAGAAGGATTTCTTTATGTTTAATTATATTAGCAGCTTGTATTTTTTTCCGATATTAAAACGCTTGGATACGTTCCTTACACTTAACTTTTCCTTATTGTGAACTTCAACACTCTCAATTTTTTGTCTAAGTGTGAGAATTTTTCTATTTGGAGCCATTTCTACAACGAACGTGTCGCCCACTGTGTCTCTTTTTCGCATAGGCGTTAGACTAATATTAAATACCCGCGTGTACCGAAAAATTGAGATCGGTAAATCCCCGGTTTACTCGGGGAAGTCCCTTAGTAAAGGCAGGCAGCGACGTTGGTCCGTGGCGTGATTGGGAAACGCAACAGCGATACTCGCCACAGAAAAATGAGACGAAGCGATTATTTTTTATTGTTGTTTGTCCGGTTAAGAGAACATTTTTTTGTGTCCGCGTCTGTTCAAGAGAATGTCCGTCCAAGAGGGAGTTAACACAATGCCAATTATATAAGAGTCGGTCGGAACCATGAGAAACTGTCCGTTCAAGAGAGGTGTCCGTGTAAGAGGGGTGTCCGCGAAGGAGAATTTCACTCTATATATATATATATATATATATATATATATATATATATATATATATATATATATATAAATATACAATTTTTCTGTTTTTTTTTTCAGATTAGTCGATTTCAGTATTCGGCAGGTAACCTGATGTATTCTATGAAATCCAGCAAGAAAGATTAAACAAAATTAAGATAGCTGGACACATTACATTGCAAAAAAAGCACATAAAAAAATAATAATAATATAAACCTAGGCTTTAGATGTTAGCAATAAATATTAAATGAAATATATAAATTATTCGTTAAATGTCAGGTATTTTATATGTACCTTAACCTAAACCTAAATTGACAAGTCCTTGACATATTCATGTACGAAACTGTTTTTCAACTTTGTTAGGTTGCAGCTTCTATGCAGGTTCCCTTGATACGGCATCCTTATATTAGTTTTTTATCGTTTTATCAAAAATAAAAACGTCGGATATCCCATTTTACCCTAATTTTTAACGAAGAATTAAGACATCTATAATCCTGCGATGTAGTCTAGTTCAAGGGCAGATGGATACCAAGGGTGTTGGTGTAGGGAAAAAAACATCAAAAGCGTAGTCACTTAGGAGAAAGGAGCATAAATCAATAACCCATAAAAAGAAGGAATAAAAAAACGTTCCTTACAAAATAACTTTATATGCTTAAACCCTTCCAGCACCCTAAAATAAAAATGGACATTGTTCTCAACACAGTACAAAAAATCAAAGATCAGGAGGTTGGAGGAGACTTTCTCTACTTCCTACAGTAAGACAAGATCAATTTAAACGCTTCCCAACACAAAAATAAAATCTACGGCCAGGACGCTCATTTTTAAGACTCATCGACTGGTACTTTACAAACGTCAACTCTTACCAATTTAATAAAAAAATCGACTACCGGCGAGGCAAAGCGTAAATAAAAACCTTTTTTATAGAAACACTATAATCTTAACCCTTTTTCCACATAATACCAAAAATTCGACCACCAAAAAAAAGCTACCACAGAACATACAGCTAACGCTACAGAAAAACAACCAGGTGGAACAAAACGTCGCCGCACAAACAAATCCGGCTGACTACGGCCGGCACATTATAATGGGCATCGTCGAGTCTCAAAGATGCCTCACATATTTTGTCATATTATTGTTACAGCCTGTCCCAAAATATAAGATCCTGATTTTTGCCGTTTTAAGTGGGCAATATAAAAATTCTGACCTTTTGTTTATGATAGGTTGCAGAGATGAACTTAAGAATTTTATTCATTAATGCAATAAAGAAAATTATAAGTGTTTTTGGAGATGTTTATTTATAGATGCCTGTAAAAACAAATGGATAAGAAGTACAAATATACAGTTTAAATGAATGCGGTTTATAAAAAGGGACATATTGTATAAATAAAAATATATTTTAACTGAAGCCTAATTCGGTTTCACTACCTCTGTCATCAGCTGAGGTAATTATCAGTGGTTTTATATTCTCTCCTCAGCCTATAGTCATCCACTCCTGAATGAAGGCCTCTTCCAATCTTTTCCACGTCGTTCTGTTTAGGGCTGTTTAGATCCAATTTCCCCCCGCAATTTTCTGGATGTCATCGCGCCACCTTTTTGGAGGTCTTCCAACACTCCTTTTGGTTTGCCTTGGACACCAGTTTATTATTTTGCTGGTCCATCTTTCTGAGCTTTGACGAGCTATATGGCCAGCCCATTGCCATTTGAGTTGAGCTACTTTCTGAGGACATCCGTCACGCACGTTCTTCTTCTAATTTCCTCGTTCTGTATCCTGTCTCTCAGGCTAATTCCGAGCATAGATCTTTCCATTGCTCGTTGTGTCCCTTGAAGCTTGTCAGCGGTTTTTCGGGTGAGTGCCATCGTCTCGAGACCATACGTAAGGACCGGCAGAATACATGAGTCGTATGTTTTACGTTTAAGATTTATTGGGATTTCTCTAGATTTAAGTACATATCCCAACTTGCCGCACGCAGCCCAACCTTGTCCTATTCTTCTAGTTATTTCAGAGCTTTGATTGTCTTTACCAAGTTGTATTTTGTGTCCCAAGTAAATATATTCTGATACGTTTTCCAGTGTTTGGTTTCCGATGTTTACCTGAATATTTTCCACACTCATTATTTTTGTTTTATGTAGATTCATCTCGAGCCCGATGTTTAAGGATGCCTGATGCAATTCTTCCAGCATGCTCTGAATTTCCTCCGTTTTATCGCTTATAATCACTATATCGTCTGCGAATCGTAAATGGTTCAGACGCACACCATCTATATTTATGCCCCTGGATTGCCAATTTAAACTCTTAAAAATGTCCTCTAAGGCTAGTGTGAATAGTTTAGGGGAGATAGTATCGCCCTGATGTATGCCTCTGTTTACCAATATCTTATCTGTCTTTGTATCTTCGTCCAGTGTTATTTGGATAGTCGCGTTTTCGTATATGTGTTTGATGAGATTTGAATACCTGGTGTCTACTCTTGCGTTGTCTAGAGCTCTCAATATTGCCCAAGTTTCGACCGAGTCGAAGGCCTTTTTGTAATCTACAAATGCCAGGTGCAATGGTATGTTATATTCTGTGGTCTTCTCTATGAGAGTGCGTACTGTCTGCAAGTGGTCAATCGTACTAAACCCTTTTCGGAAACCTGCTTGTTCTATTGGTTGATACGAATCCATTTTTTGAGTTAATCTATTTGTTACTATTTTTGTTAGCAACTTGTATAAGTGTGATAGTAGACTAATAGGACGGTAGTTTTCTATGTCATTTCTATCTCCTTTTTTGTATAGCAAAATAACCTCGGCGTTGTCCCATTTTGTTGGAATTCTTTCTTCGGTTATGCATTTGTTGAGTAGGATTCGTACACTCTCTACTAGATATTCTCCTCCCATTTTTAACATTTCAGTGGTGATTTGATCTTCTTCCGGACATTTCTGAGATTTCTATTGGTTAAGCGCTGTTCTTAGTTCATTGGTATCTATCTCAGGAATTTCCTCGGATCCAATATTTTGAATTTTCCGTCTGTTGTACTGATGACCTTGGGACTTGGAACTGTAGAGATGCTTATGGAAGTCCTGAACTATGGCAACAATTTCCGTTCTACTACTAACTACGGTTTTATATTATTTACATAAATATATGAATCTTCAACTTTAACAACGTGCTGAATGGAATTCTTCCAGCTTTCACAAGGTATATCATTTATAACTTTTTTTTGCTAATTCAACCACTGACACGCTTAAAGTAGGAGAAACATTTTGTGCCCTTATTTTTGATTTAACTCGATGCCAAATATGTTCAATTGGATTAAACACACAATAATACAGAGGAAGCCGCAAAACTGTGTGTCCCATTTTCTCAGCCCTACCATCACAAACATATATTTCTTTTTCAATTTATAGTCTTTCAAAACTATCACTTTTTTTTATAACTAAAGTCAAAATAAATGTCATTTTCTAACATATATTCCTGTATATCCGATTTGGTGTTGGCTGCATTAGGAACCCTATTTAGTAAGCGACTATGGTAACTTGCATTGTCCATAACTATAACACTCTGTTCGGGAAACCAATTTTTAAAAAGTTCTGCGGTCGTGTCTTCGTGATAGTCCAAACTAGAATCTTTTATGTTTTTTGCAGATAATAGTAGACAATTTGAAACCCAGCCCTTTTCAGATCCAGCATGCCAAATGGTTATTCGTTTACCTTTATTTGAAGGTGCGTTAGTTTGACATTTTGTACTGCTGCCAACCCACCCTTTTGGCACAGTGTCATGGGTATCGAACCATGTTTCGTCAAGGTAAATTACTGGCCAATTCTCTGATCGATACTTTGTAATTTCTTGTAAATAAGTATGTCGCAAGATTCGTAATCTTTGTGACTCCATCATTTTGACTTTTGTTGATTTTTCGGAACGTGAATCCCATTCTTAAGAGACACAATGTATATTGGTCCCGTCTAGTGTCGGCACCAACTGCTCTTCATATATAGAATATATTATTCTCCTGATGATGTCTTTTTCACAATCGTCTACGTGATGCATATGAAAATTTTTCCTGTTCCTGAGTGATGGTTTTCCTACAATACCCTTAATCGTAGAAAATCCGGTTTTTATTAGTTCACTGGTTTCTTGCAAAGTACTTTGTTTATTTAAATTTCTTTTTACCAAACTGTCGTAAACATTTTTCACTATTTGTTTAGCGTCAAGTGATAAATTTTTTCTATTGCGAGAGCCACTATTGCAATTTTCCAACGGAAGCCACATAATTAAAATAGAACCGTTACCTTGTAAGTAAAACTAAAAATAAAAATAATAAAAAGTATCTTTTGAATCTTAATGGAGACCTGTGGTCATTAGGCCTATATTATCAAATACTTAAAGGGCTCCAAACCGTGTTGCCAAGTAGTAAATATATAGGTAAAAATTGATCCAATATGATTGCAGGTGCAAGTAAGGACGCTATACAAAGCAGGTAAAATAAAAATTCGATTATCGTAATACCTGGCAACTATGCACAAAACCTTACCAGGGTCGTTTATTGCCCCATTGAAAAAGCAAAAAGGCAGGATCTTATATCTTAGGATTTAATATACACATATTACATATATACTTGTGCGGCTCCTTCGAGACAGTAGACTACGCACATTTTATAATGCGGCCGGCTTCTTTTTGCTGCAACGTTTTGTTCTATCTGTTGGACCTTCTGTAGCGACAGATATATTTTCTGTGGTAGTACTTAATAAATACCTTTTAATTTTATTGTGTCACAGTTTATTTATTTATTTATTTACTTACTGCACTTTACAGATTGATCACAGAGATCTTTCCAATTACAAAGTACTAGAACTTAACTTTAAATAACATTACATAATAATCTACATACACTTAAAACAACGCACGCAATTTAGTTTTGAAAAGACTGCACTTATCATTAAATATATCTACACTATCCTGGATTCCATTGTATAGCATGCAAGCATTATACAATGGAGATCCCAGGTGATGGTTATTAGGGGCGACATCTGATATATAGAAAGTGCTATGATTTCTTGTGGTGTACGTTGGCACACTAAAATATAAGTTGGGCAGAAATGCCGGGTCATCAATGAGACCATTCACTACTTTGTACAAGTAGAGCATGCAATATTGTTTTCTACGTTTCTCTAATGTTACCATCCCATAGCGTTCGTGCAACAGTGTAGAAGAGATCATAGAGTTATATGAACCTATTTGTTTATAATGCATGTAACGCATAATTTGTTTCTGTATCAATTGAAGTATTCGCTTGTGACAATTATAAAAGGGTGACCATACTATACTCGCATATTCTAATATACTTCTAACATAGGATATGTATAGCTGTTTTAAGCAATTTGTACTTCTAAAATCTTTTGTGCTTCTGACAATTTATTCGCTTTACTTGCTGTATAACTTACATGATAGTTAAACGTCAATTTGGAATCAAAAATAACCCCTAAGTCCTTTATCTTATCCTCATACAAGAGTGGGACATTCTCAATACTATATATAAACTTTATCGGGTTCAGTTTTCTAGTATAAGGAACAACAGTACACTTACTTACACTAAAGTAAATCTTATTGTCAATTGCCCATTTTGCAATGTTGTCTATATCATTCTGCAAAATCCGGCAGTCAGCCGGCGATCTGATTTCATAATAAAGTTTTAAGTCGTCAGCAAATAACAGTCAGGATGCATTTTTAACTACACCAGTGATGCCGTTGATATAGAGCAAAAAGAGCAGAGATCCTAGGTTGGACCCCTGCGGAATGCCGGATGTAGGTGGAAAAGGTTTCGACTCATACCCCTTTATCTTTACTACATGTTCACGATTATAAAGGTAAGATTTTAAAAACTCAATTCAACAATATCGCAAATGAGACCTTATCGAATGTCTGTATATACAATATCCATTTGGCCGCGTCAATTTAAGACATCTGACGTTGCCTGCGTTACCGCTAATAAATTACTAATGACAGATCTACCCTCCATAAAGCCGTGCTGATAAGTACTTATACTGTGACGAACCGACGCCGACGCTGATATATTGTTATAAATAATCTTTTCAAAAACTTTAGCTGCCGTTGAGAGTATTGCAATTGGTCTATAGCTCTTTATATCGTTTTTGTGACCCTTTTTAAAAACTGGACATATTCTTGTTCTTTTCCACAGGTGGGAAAACATTTTTGTTTTAAGACTCAAATTAAACAAAAATAGTAGCGGATAACATAATATAGCCTCAAGGCCCTTAAATATGTATGGGGGAATGCCGTCTGGGCATGTTGCTCTATCGTGCTTCAACTCCCTCAATGTCTCCACAACATTAACTCCGAGGCTGGTTTGAAAATTCCGTGCAAAGTCCGAGAGATGGCACCACCGGCGCGTATCGAGGTCACGTTTTAGTTAGTAGCATCTCTTGAATGAACGCACACCAAGTTTCAGCCATATTGGTATATTTCTTTGTGTTTGGCATTCGTGTGAATCAAGGAAGTCGAGTGATTTTCAAGAAATGGACGAAAAAGAATTTCGTGTGGTGATTAAACATTATTTTATGAAAGGCAAAACGCCTCAGGAGACTAAAGAGAAGCTTGATAAACATTATGGTGACTCTGCACCTTCGATTAGAACAGTTTATAAGTGGTTTCAAAATTTTCGGACTGGCCATATGGGCACAAGTGACGCTGAACGTTCTGGACGGCCTGTGGAGGTTACGACTTCAGAAATCATTGATCAAATCCATGATATGGTGATGGATGACAGAAGAGTTAAGGTGCGTGAGATTGCTAGTGCTGTGGGCATCTCGACTGAACGGGTACATAATATTTTGCATAAACATTTGGACATGAGAAAGCTATCCGCAAGATAGGTGCCGCGATTGCTCACGCTTGACCAAAAACGGAATCGTGTGAAGTGTTGCAAGGATGGTTTGCAGCTGTTCCAGAAAAATCCGGAGGACTTTAAGCGTCGTTTCATCACTGTGGATGAAACATGGATACATTATTATACTCCTGAGACCAAACAACAATCTAAACAATGGGTTACCAAGGGGGAATCTGCACCAAAAAAGGCGAAGACCGTTCCTTCGACCGGAAAGGTTATGGCGACTGTCTTTTGGGATTCGCAAGGGATAATCCTCATCGACTATCTGGAAAATGGTATTAAAAACTATTACAGGTGAATATTATTCATCGTTATTGGACCGTTTGAAAACCGAGCTGCAAGAAAAACGCCCGCGATTGGCCCACAACAAAGTCCTTTTCCATCACGACAACGCACCAGCACACACCTCAGCAGTTGTGGTCGCAAAATTAATGGAAATAGGTTTCCAACTCGTATCGCATCCCCCCTAGTCTCCAGACTTGGCTCCCTCGGACTACTATTTGTTCCCCAATTTGAAGAAATGGCTGGCGGGACAAAGATTTTATTCAAACGAGGAGGTGATTGCAAACACTAATGGATATTTTGCAGACTTTGACAAATCCTATTATTCGGAAGGGATCAACAAACTAGAATATGGTTGGACGAAGTGTATAAGCCTAAAAGGAGACTATGTCGAAAAATAAAAAAGGTTTACCCCAAACACATAAGTAGTTTTTATTTTTGCACGGACTTTTCAAACCAGCCTCGTATATCAATTGTGTCAATTAGAACACCGTGATGATTGACATTTTCAACACTATCATTCCTGCTACCTAAATCATTAGAGTAGACGCTTTCAAAGTAATTAGCAAATGCATTAGATATTTTATCCCCTCCATTAAACTCCTCTATATTGAAAAACATTTTATTTGGTATGTGCAATGACCCTTTTTTGTTATTTATAAAGGACCAAAATAAACGAGGGCTTATTGTTATATTGTTCTGTACTGTTATCAAGGACGCACATTGAGCACTTCTTATATCCTTTTTCAGTTGAGCCCGTATTTTTTTTAATTCTAACAATACCAGTAAATCATTAGTCCTTTTATATTTTTTTCTCAATTTTGCTTTATACTTGAGTTTATTTATTATTTCTATGTTAAACCAAATAGGATAGTTTTTTGATTTATTATTAGTTTTAGGTATGCACTTATTAAATATGTCATATAGTTTCTCGTAGAAACCATTGAGGGCTAGATTAACATTATCATAAGATTCAAGAAATGTCCAATCCGTGGCATCTATAATATATATAAAATGCAACGTCTCTCTGTCTGTCTGTATGTCTGTCTGTCTGTCTGTCTGTCCGTTAGTGCGCTTATCACTGGAGAACCACTTATCCGATTTACGTACTTTTTTTTTTAAAACATACATATGTTCTCTGGCCAGGTTATAGGCTATATTTTATTACGATAGGTAGCATAAGGAATGAGCAGTGACGTAAAATAGTGAGTGAAGTCGGAAAAAAGTTGGCCGCTAGCGCATTCCCTTGCAATACACAGCCTAAACCATTAATTATGGAACAATATTATGTAGCGGAGAATATCTATAATCTATAATCTACAATATATATAAAATACAATGTCTCTCTGTCTGTCTGTCCATTAGTGCGTTTATCACCGGAGAACCACTTATCCGATTTACGTGTCTTTTTTAAAATTCATACATATATTCTTTGGCCAGGGTATATAATAATAATAATAATCTATATCTATAATATATATAATGCAACGTTTCTCTGTCTGTCTGTTTGTCCGTTAGTGCGCTTATCCCTCGAGAACCTCTTATCCGATTTACGTGATTTTTTAAAATCATACATATGTTCTCTAACCAGGTTATAGGTATATATTTTATTACATCTATAATATATATAAAATGCAACGTATCTCGGCCTGTCTGTCTGTCTGTCTGTCTGTCTGTCTGTCTGTCCGTTAGTGCAGTTATCCCTCGAGAACCACTTATCCGATTTACGTGATTTTTTAAATTCATACATATGTTCTCTGACCAGGTTATAGGTATATATTTTATTACATCTATAATATATATAAAATGCAACGTATCTCGATTTGTCTGTCTGTCTGTCTGTCCGTTAGTGCGCTTATCACTGAAGAACCACTCATCCGATTTTCGTATTTTTTTTTTTAAACATACATATGTTCTCCGGCCAGGTTATAAGCTATATTTTATTACGATAGGTAGCATAAGGAATGCGCAGTGACGATAATAGTGAATAAAGTCGGAAAAAAGTTTACCGCTAGCGCGTTCTCTTGCAATACACAATCTAAACCATTAAATATGGAACAATATTATCTAGCAGAGAATATCTATAATATATAATATATATAAAATGCAATATCTCTCTCTGTCTGTCTGTCCATTAGTGCGTTTATCACGCGAGAACCACTTATCCGATTTACGTGTTTTTTTTTTTTAAATTCATACATATATTCTTTGGCCAGGTTATATAATAATAATAATAATCTATATCTATAATATATATAAAATGCAACGTCTCTCTGTCTGTCTGTATGTCTGTCTGTCTGTCTGTCTGTCTGTCCGTTAGTGCGCTTATCACTGGAGAACCACTTATCCGATTTACGTACTTTTTTTTTTAAAACATACATATGTTCTCTGGGCAGGTTATAGGCTATATTTTATTACGATAGGTAGCATAAGGAATGAGCAGTGACGTAAAATAGAGAGTGAAGTCGGAAAAAAGTTGGCCGCTAGCGCATTCCCTTGCAATACACAGCCTAAACCTTTATTTTATGGAACAATATTATGTAGCGGAGAATATCTATAATCTACAATATATATAAAATACAATGTCTCTCTGTCTGTCTGTCTGTCCATTAGTGCGTTTATCACCGGAGAACCACTTATTCGATTTACGTACTTTTTTTTTAAAACATACATATGTTCTCTGGCCAGGGTATATAATAATAATAATAATCTATATCTATAATATATATAATGCAACGTTTCTCTGTCTGTCTGTTTGTCCGTTAGTGCGCTTATCCCTCGAGAACCTCTTATCCGATTTACGTGATTTTTTAAATTCATACATATGTTCTCTGACCAGGTTATAGGTATATATTTTATTACATCTATAATATATATAAAATGCAACGTATCTCGGTCTGTCTGTCTGTCGAGAACCACTTATCCGATTTACTGTCTGTCTGTCCATTAGTGCATCGTTTATCCCTCGAGAACCACTTATCCGAGTGTTTTTTTTTTTAAATTCATACATATATCCTTTGGCCAGGTTATATAATAATAATAATAATAATAATCTATATCTATAATATATATAAAATGCAACGTCTCTCTGTCCGTCTGTCTGTCTGTCCGTCCGTTAGTGCGCTTATCACTGGAGAACCACTTATCCGATTTACGTGCTTTTTTTTTAAACATTCATATGTTCTCTAGCCAGGTTATAGACTATATTTGATTATGTTAGGTAACATGAGGAATAAGCAGTGACGATAATAGTGAATCAAATCGGAAAAAAGTTTGCCGCTAGCGCGTTCTCTTGCAATACACTGCCTAAAGCATTAAATATGGAACATTATCATGTAGTACAGAATATAATATATATAAAATGCAACGTCTCTCTGTCTGACTGTCTGTCTGTCTGTCCGTTAGTGCGCTTATTACTCGAGAACCACTTATCCGATTTACGTGTTTTTATAAATTTATACATATGTTCTATATAATTCGATATAAGCCTTGATAATGGGAGATAAGGTGAGTTATGGGAGATAAGTATAAATAATGGGAGATAGGGAGAAATAATGGGAGATAAGCAGAGATAAGTCTAGATAATGGAAGTTATGGTGAGATAATGGGAAATAAGGAAAAATAATGGGAGATAAGGAGAAATATTGCTAGATAAGTCGAGATAAGCCTAGATATTGGGAAATAAGGTAAGATAATGGGAGATAAGGAGAAATAATGGGAGATAAGGAGAAATAATGGGAGATAAGGAGAAATAATGGGAGATAAGGAGAAATAATGGGAGATGAGCAGAGATAAGCCTAGATAATGGAAATTATGTAGAGATAATGGGAGATAAGGAGAAATATTTGGAGATAAGGGAAAATAATGGGAGATATTTTATTACGTTGGCTAACATAAGGAATAAGCAATGACGATAGTAGTGACTCAAGTCCACGCGAGCGGAGCCGCGGGCCCGGCTAGTGTAACATATGATACAAAGACAAATAGCCCGCTTTGCGGAAATTACAGCGTACATCATTAGATTTTAATTCTTTTATTCTCATATGCGGTATTGATACGGAAATACCCAGAGTGGGGTGGTATTTATCTTCGTTTTTTTAAAACAATGTCCAATAATCGGTTTATGGAGTTTACAACTTGATTATACTTATTAGCACCGTAGATGCTTAAAAAATGATTTAACAATTTAATTTTTTCAGCTTTTCTCACTTCATAATACATCTTGAGATATGTTAAATTAAAAACACCCATAATTACAAAATTAGAATCCAAGAGATAATTTTGCTCTTCAATAAACGTATATAGCTTTTCATATGAATGCAGACCGCACATTGGCGCAATATATACAGCAAAAAGATAAATGAATCTACTATTCCCCAAATGTAACTTTACACAAAGAAGGTCAACATTTTCATCTTCAAAATGTGTATTAACCCTACAAATATCAATATGTTCTTTTGACGCTATCAGAACCCCACCCCCTCTGGACTTTCCACATGTTGCATAATTTCTGTCCTTCCTGAACACATTAAACATGGCCGGAAATATTTCGCTATCCGTAACATAATCATGAAGCCAAGTTTCAGTTAAAATCACATCACAACAAAATCCTCATGGAAGCATACCAATCCAATATTTATATGATATTGTAAACGATTTTTTTTTTATTATGAAATTATATTAATATTAACAACAATCGGGTTTTATTGACCCGTTGAGGAAAATTATTAGACAACTTTTGCAGATTTAGTTATCAGATTTTATTCCACAGCCACACAAAAAAAAGTGGGGTATACTTTTGATGCGATATATCAGATCCGTAGTATTTTTGCCCGCTGATCACGAATCTGACCTCAGAATATCGCCATCACATCTCAATTTTTTTCTAACCTCAAAAAATAGGTAAAAATTAGTAAAAATTAAGAAAAATATACTCCTAAAAAATTGATTCAAGCTTTTTCATGAATCCAAAGATATATTAATATGTATTCGGACACGCTA
This sequence comes from Pachyrhynchus sulphureomaculatus, assembly GCA_019049505.1. Classification (NCBI taxonomy): domain Eukaryota; kingdom Metazoa; phylum Arthropoda; class Insecta; order Coleoptera; family Curculionidae; genus Pachyrhynchus; species Pachyrhynchus sulphureomaculatus. The sequence continues at coordinate 14,679,916 of CM032455.1, read as the reverse complement.
AGCATCGGTTGGATTAAGCCATACAGTTCTGTTTACTTTCTAACCTCAATAAATCAGACAGATATAGTGCTTCTCGAATGCAAAAACGATTCTTACCAAATTTAGTACACGGGGGTTTTTTGGGTTGTTGATCATGAATCTGAGGTCGGATTTGCAAAATTCAAAATGGCGGATCCAAGATGGCGGACAACATTTTTGAAAACCAACCGATTCCTACCAAATTTGGTATACAGTTGGGGAATCCTCAAACCTGATACTCTTAAACCCTAAACCCTGAAACCTTAGACTCCCACACCCTGTAACCTCAAAAAATAGACCTCAATAACCCTGTAACTTTAGAAATGAGACCCAATAAACTCAAAACCAGGACTTTTAAACCATATACTCTCAAATAGTAGACCCTTAAGCCCTAGAATTGCGAAGGTTAGACCCGGGCCTAACTTTCCTTTTTTTGGCTGTATCTTGTTCTTTTTTCCGCGAATGACCTATTCAAAGGCTTTCTGCCCAAACGCTTTTGAGGACTTGTTTCTCTTTTTAGCGACCAGCAATAGTCCACTAGCATATGGTCATCCCATCGTCCTTGATACCGATTTTCTACGATTTTCAGATCTTGGTGAAAACGTTCCCCTTGCTCCTCACTGTAGTCACCAAGATTATCTGGGAAATCATCGATGTGGGAGTCCAGGAAATGTACTTTTAGATTCATTAAGCAACCTAATGTTTGAAAATTTTTTACCATTTTCTCGACTATTTCTTTGTACTTAGGACTTTTATTATTTCTCAAAAAGTTTGTTGCGACTTCTTTAAAACTAAGCCAAGCAGCTTTTTCAACTTTATTCATTTCAGTAACAAATAATGAATCTTGAAACAATTTTCTTATTTGTGTCCCGTCAAATACGCCTGCCTTAATTTTAGCTTCAGAAAATTTCGGAAATTTTTTATGCAAATATTTGAAACATGGGCCGTTTGTATCTAATGCTCTCGTGAATTGCTTCATAAGTCCAAGCTTAATGTGAAGCGGGGGAATAAGAACTTTTCCTAGATCTACCAATGGTGGAAACAATACATTATTTTCACCAGGAGTGAACGATTCTCTTGTTGGCCAAATTTTTTTCTGATAATGACGTTCCCTGTCTCTGCTATTCCACAGACATTTATAACAGGGATAAAGTGTAAACCCTGACTGTTGGCCAAGCAATATTGTTACAATTTTCAGATCTCCACAAATTTTCCAGTTATGATCAGCATATTTTTTTTTTTTATCAAAAGCTGCTTCATTTTTTCATATTGCTCTTCCATAACTGTGGAATGAGCAATCGGAATGGGAGCGTAAAAGATGGTATTATGCAGCAAAACTGCCTTAATGCTCCGTTTAGAAGAATCAATGAACAGTCTCTATTCTTCAGGATCGTATGATTTATTTTGAAATTCATCCATTAGACCTTTTACATCGGTACAATATGAAAGTGACAATTCCTCGTCCATTGTGAATTATTTTCGAAATTCTTCATCTCTGTTTCTATAATAAGAAATCGTAGCTTCTGGCTTAAGTAAATGTCTTTTCTTTAAAAAGGAAGCAAGATGCTCTGAACCATCTTTGGATAAGCCTAAATCTCTGACTAGATCACTAAGTTCGGACTGTGATACGAGTATTGGTTCTGGTTTACGGTTGTATGGTAGAAATTCTTTATCCGTGTCACTAGTATATGATAGGTTGTCACTAGAACATTCATTAGTAACAGTGTTTGAATCTTTTTCGACAGTCTCAATGTTTTCGGCATGAACTGATAAGGTGAAATCATTTGTTTCCATAACATCAGCATCAAGTGGTTCAGGAGGCGGAATTAGTTTAGTTGGTCTTGTTACTGTCGAAACATCGTTATAAGTAATAGTGCTTTTATTTTTTTGGTTATGCCTAGATACAACATTCATACAAAAGTAGCAATCATTTTCAATGTATGGTCTATTCCATATTGCTGGTCTGGAATATTTAATCGCCTTCTTATTGATGTACAACATTATTTTGCAAGAACTGCAAATGATGTGGGGAACCCAATCTGTATCCTGGTGCTGTATTTCAATGTTAAAACAATCCTTATATAAGGTTTTAATCTTATCCGTTATCGGTGACCCCATTTTACTCAATACGTGTTGGCAGCAAATATAACAAAATGAATCACTGTTTTTATCGCACTTATGAAAAGTCCTTGTACCGTGAGACCGTTTTCTTGTAGCATTATACTCTACATGAGCCAAGTCACCCACACATGAAGAGCTACGGTCGCTGGATGACGACGGCTGCGGGCCCGCTTTCACACCCTGGCCAACCGCCGATACTGGGTTTCCGAGTCCCTGCATCGTAATTCTCTTTCTTCTACCTGCCATGACGGCATCTAAGCCGTTATCCAGGGACTCTGCCGGCTAGTGGAGTAACACCGTTGCCCACCGTCACCACGTGGAGGTGCCCTGGATGCAAGTAGAAGAATAAAAATCGACCGATGAATTTTCTCGGCGTTCAAAATGGCGCGAAAACATCTGCCATCTTGAATTTTGCAAATCCAACCTCAGATTCGTGATCAGCGACCCAAAAAATCCCCGTGTACCAAATTTGGTAACGATCGGTTGAATTTTAATTTGAATTCGTTTTTGCATTCGAGAAGCACTATATCTGTCTGATTTATTGAGGTTAGAAAGAAAACAGAACTGTATGGCTCAATCCAACCGATGAATATTAGCTTAGCGTATCCGAATACATATTAATACATCTTTGGATTCATGAAAAAGCTTGAATCAATTTTTTAGGAGTATATTTTTCTTAATTTTTACTAATTTTTACCTATTTTTTGAGGTTAGAAAAAAATTGAGATGTGATGGCGATATTCTGATGTCAGATTCGTGATCAGCGGGCAAAAATACTACGGATCTGATATATCGCATCAAAAGTATACTCCACTTTTTTTTTTGTGGGGCTGTGTAATCATGAAGCCAAGTTTCAGTTAAAATCACAACATCACAACAAAATTCTCATGGAAGCATACCAATGCAATATTTATATGATATTGTAAACGATTTTTTTTTTATTATGAAATTATATTAATATTAACAACAATCGGGTTTTATTGACCCGTTGAGGAAAATTATTAGACAACTTTTGCAGATTTAGTTATCAGATTTTATTATTAGTGCTTCGTTTTTGTCATACCAGTTCAGACACAGTGGTTATATTTCCTTAATAATTTGCCTATTATTTACAATATTATGCTTATAACTTAAAACGCTGTTGCTTAAAAAAACTTATTTAATCTCTCATATGACCAATACATGCAAAATATTAAATAAAAAATCTTACATTGCTTAACGAATTATAAAATTCTATAGAAATGGTAGCTTATGGAAACAAATGTCGGCTACTAATCAAAGAAAATATGTGAGATATATTCATATTTTCTCCACGTCGATGTTATCTGATTTTGCTTTAATTGGGTTAAGTGGGCAATGTCCATTTCTGTTTATGCTCTCATATAGTTCTTTTTAGTATATTGAATAAGTAAACAAAAGGCAAGGACTACAAAGTGTCGTAGTTAAACCTTATATCCATGATTTAAATACGTAAGTAAAAAAAGCTCTCCTACATGACACTATTTGCTAGGTATCTTTGTGAATGGCATACCTGAAGTGCATGGTAAATAAATCATACTTATTTCACTATGTCTAAGTGCAAGAACATATATATTGCTTGGCACATTAAATACATTTTTTATAATTTCATTCATAACATAGCAGGTATTTCCAAAATTTACGTATGAAGATCAGAAAGTGGTACATATATATATATATATATATATATATATATATATATATATATATATATATATATATATATATATATATATATATATATATATGTATATATATATATATATATATATATATATATATATATATATATATATATATATATATATATATATATATATATATATATATATATATATATATATATATATATATATATATATGTATATATATATATATATATATATATATATATATATATATATATATATTATATATATAAATATATATATATATATATGTATATATGTATATATATATATATATATATATATATAATATATAATATATATATATATATATATATATACACTCCTGGACAAAATTAACGCAACAACGCAACATATATTAAATCATACAAATCTCTATAATGAGTTAATTTTAATAATTTTTTATGAACATTGGTTACGCTAAAAGTTATTCGGATACTTTAAAAGTGAATTAGCTACCAAATTTCTCTATAAGATTCGAATTAAAATTATTCTTAAGACCTAATAACAAAATCGTTGAAATTATGTAATAATGGAAAAATAAACTGGGACACTAGTAGCAAAATTAATGGTGTAACTGGGACACTAGTGCGTATGTTGCCTCCTCTACTTCGGATGACAGCGTTTATGCACCTAGGCATGCTTCTAATTAAATTTTGGATAAAATCTTGAGGAATTTGCTCACATTCTGTGATAACTGCATTTTCAAGTTCCCTCAGGTTTCTAGGTGCAGGTATATGACGTGTCACATTTTTCTTAAGGTGACCCCATACATATTCTATCGGATTCAGATCCGGGCTTTTTGGTGGCCATTGCATAATCGGTATATCAACTTGATTAAGATAAATAATCGAGTACCTCCCTAGCCACGTGAGGTCGAGCGTTGTCTTGCATAAACAGGAAATTGGGCCCCACAAAATGATCAAAAGGCATCACATGTTCTATTACAATATTCTCAAGATAGTAGCCAGCATTCACGGATCTCGTACGGACAGGAACTAACTCTGTGCGAGCATCAAAGCATATGCCACCCCAGAACATAACAGAGCCACCGCCGAATGAAATCCTTGCAGAGATATTGCAAGGAGCAAACCTCCCTCCTGGTCTTCGCCATACTCGCTCACGACCATCTGGATGTTTTAGACTAACCCTAGTTTCATCTGTGAAGAAAACTTGTTTCCAATCCTCCACAGACCAGTTTTCGTGATTTCGAGCAAAACGTAACCTGGCAACTCTGTTCTCTCTAGTAAGCAAGGGCGCAGTGGCTGGTCTCCTACTGTTTAATCCAGCTTCATTTAACCGTCTTATAACTGTTTTAGAAGAAATTGTGACATTGCGAACAGCTTCGAGTTCGTTTCTTATTATAGAACTAGTGACAGTCATGTTTCTTAAAGCATATTGTCTTATAAAGCGTTCATCTAAGTCGCTAGTGCATCGTTTTCGCCCTTGCCCTAGCCTTCTAGAATAAGTTCCTACTTCATTTAAGCGTCTTACCGTACGATTTATTGTTGTTGACACCGATTGACTATGACAGAGAAGGGTGCACATTATCAATGTATAAAGTTGTATAACACTTTATCAAGTGATATTAAATTAATTACAAATCTCACAATACTCAAAAAACAAATCTTTAGATTGTTATTGAAAATAGAGCCATATAATATTGAAGAATTCTATAGATTCTTTGATAATGTTTAATCCTGTTAGGTAGTTTTAGTCTTAGTTGTGGACACTATTTTATTGTATGCTGGAATACTTTTGAAATAAAGAGAATTTTGAATTTGAATTTGAATTCTAGAATAAGTTCCTACTTGATTCAAGCGTCTTACCATACCAGTTATTGTGGAACGATGTTTGCCTAACAAATTGGCAACATAACTCTGACAATATCTCTCGTGCAATAAAACTGAGGCTCGCACTACCTCGTGTTCAGTTAAATTCCTTGTTCGATCCATTTATCTAATTTTTCGGGGTCAAAAATAAAACAGTCTACTACAAAAACGAATTACTTTGAAAAAGGGAACAATTTATAAGGTTACTTTTAAAGAAAATCTATCGCATTATTAGAGAAAATTGTTTATCTTCTAAAAAATTCTTTAAACCTGTAAATCTAAACGAATTGTTTTGATTTCTGTCATGAACAACGACACAAAATATGCATAGCCTACTATTCAAATACTCGATAAACTTTAAAACTGACATAAGAAAAAGAAAAAAAAAAAAAAAAAAAAAAATATATATATATATATATATATATATATATATATATATATGTATATATAAATTTACATATATATATATATATATATATATATATATATATATATATATATATATATATATATATATATATATATATATATACATATATATATATATATATATATATATATATATATATATATATATATATATATATATACATATATATATATATATATATATATATATATATATATATATATATATATATATATATATATAAATAAATATATATATATATATATATATATATATATATATATATATATATATATATACATATTTTTATATATATATATATATATATATATATATATATATATATATATATATATATATATATGTATATATATATATATATATATATATATATATATATATATATATATATATATATATGTATATATATATTTATAAATATATACATATATATATATATATATATATATATATATATATATATATATATATATATATATATATATATATATATATATATATATATATATATATATATATATATATATATATATATATATATATATATATATATTTATAAATATATATATATATATATATATATATATATATATATATATATATATATATATATATATATATATGTATATATATGTATATACATATATATATATATATATATATATATATATATATATATATATATATATATATATACATATATATATACATATATATATATATATATATATATATATATATATATATATATATATATATATATATATGGGACGTTTCGCGTCAACGGGGCCACACCCAAAAATAGATTAACAAAAAAAAAATTCAAGGGTGTCAATTTCTTCATTTAAACGTGAGCTTTTAAATGCAACTTGGCCCTTTTGAAAAAAGACAAGATTACGGCTCAATACGGCGGCTAGAAATAAAAAGAATCATGATTTCTAAGCGGAGTTAACTGAATTTCAAAACTGAGACAAAATGCAATATTGATGTAATATTTAGAGTAACCGACAAAATTTTATGTAATACCAACATTAAATCGAAAATTACTCCGGTCAGAAAAAGTGCTCTCACTGCGAAATCTCCATAATTGCTCATTTTTCGTCTAATTCTCGTCTAAACTAAGCGCTATATTGGATCCAATGTGTATATATATATATATATATATATATATATATATATATATATATATATATATATATATATATACGGTTTGAAAAGTCCGTGCAAAGTCCGAGAGATGGCACCACCGTAGTTAGTAGCATCTCTTGAATGAACGCACACCAAGTTTCAGTTATATTGGCCTATTTCTTTGTGTTTGGCATTCGTGTGAATCAAGGAAGTCGAGTGATTTTCAAGAAATGGACGAAAAAGAATTTCGTGTGGTGATTAAACATTACTTTATGAAAGGCAAAACACCTCAGGAGACTAAAGAGAAACTTGATAAACATTATGGTGACTCTGCACCTTCGAGTAGAACAGTTTATAAGTGGTTTCAAAATTTTCAGACTGGCCATATGGGCACAAGTGACGCTGAATGTTCTGGACGGCCCGTGGAGGTTACGACTCCAGAAATCATTGATCAAATCCATGATATGGTGATGGATGACAGAAGAGTTAAGGTGCGTGAGATTGCTAGTGCTGTGGGCATCTCGACTGAACGGGTACATAATATTTTGCATAAACATTTGGGTATGAGAAAGCTATCCGCAAGATGGGTGCCGCGATTGCTCACGCTTGACCAAAAACGGAATCGTGTGAAGTGTTGCAAGGATGGTTTGCAGCTGTTCCAGAAGAATCCAGAGGACTTTAAGCGTCGTTTCGTCACTGTGGATGAAACATGGATACATTACTATACTCCTGAGACCAAACAACAATCTAAACAATGGGTTACCAAGGGGGAATCTGCACTAAAAAAGGCGAAGACCGTTCCTTCGGCCGGAAAGGTTATGGCGACTGTCTTTTGGGATTCGCAAGGGATAATCCTCATCGACTATCTGGAAAAGGGTAAAACTATTACAGGTGATTATTATTCATCGTTATTGGACCGTTTGAAAACCGAGCTACAAGAAAAACGCCCGCGATTGGCCCACAAGAAAGTCCTTTGCCATCACGACAACGCACCAGCACACACCTCAGCAGTTGTGGTCGCAAAATTAATGGAAATAGGATTCCAACTCGTTTCACATCCCCCTATTCTCCAGACTTGGCTCCCTCGGACTACTATTTGTTCCCCAATTTGAAGAAATGGCTGGCGGAACAAAGATTTTATTCAAAGGAGGAGGTGATTGCAGACACTAATGGATATTTTGCAGACTTGGACAAATCCTATTATTCGGAAGGGATCAACAAACTAGAACATCGTTGGACGAAGAGTATAAGCCTAAAAGGAGACTATGTCGAAAAATAAAATAGGTTTACCCCAAACACATAAGTAGTTTTTATTTTTGCACGGACTTTTCAAGTCAGCCTCGTATATATATATATATATATGTATATATATATATATATATATATATATATATATATATATATATATATATATATATACATATATATATATATATATATATATATATATATATATATATATATATATATATATATATATATATATATATATATATATATATATATATATATATATATATATATATATATATATATATATATATATATATATATATATATATATATATATATATATAGTGGAAAGTGTTCAAAGGAATGAAACCAAGTTTTGATCCAAAAACCTACTTAATTTCTTTTCTTTACTAAGATATCATAAAATAAAATTTTATTTGACAGTCAAAATTACGACACATTAAGCCTTTTGATAACTCAGCGTAGGTTTAAAATACAAATTGCACGAGAAAACCCTGACTGACATATTTACGATTTAAAATGGCGTTGTCAAGTGCCATTTCAGTTAAAAAATTGTATGTGTATTTGTGGGCGAACAACCGTAATGGATGTGATTGCATGTGAACTTGATTTAATAGTTATGTGTAGTACCCGGGTTGTTGGTACAATCAGGTTATGTGGGTACGAGATAGGTACTCTTTCTAATACGTTCATAAAATATTCTAAGTTGTAACGGTTGCATGCAATAAAGTTCTTTTAAGGAAGGTTGAATTCAGATGCTATTTAGATCTAAAAATTTTATTTTATATACTCAATATTAGAAAGTTAAATAAAAAAATTGGTGAAGTTATTTACTCAGTACTTCCCTTGCAAATGCAAGCTGTAAAGTCAAAATTTTTTTTAAATCGTTCTGTAATTACATCTCTTTACTTGCTATTTTTGCTAAAACTGGCAAGAATGAAAATAAAATATAACTGTTTTATTTCTCGACTTAAAAACCTCGATAAGGTGTATTCAAAGAAACCTCTTTCTCTTCTCCGACTGCTTTAACTCCTTATATGTTTGATTATAAGTATTATTACACTTAGTTAATTATTTTGAGTAAAAATTCTAGAAAATTTATTGACTTCCACTTCTTTCACCCCGTCCTCTGAAGCGATATGTCTCAATACTTAAAAGTCATATTTCCACTTTAAGTATTAACTATTATGTTGTTTTGGGGGCAGAGCGCGTCGATTGCAATGGTCATTTGGCGCCCCATTTAGAAATTTTTATTTAAATGTTATACTGTTATATTCATCTCGTTTAGATATAGCCTGTCCCAAAATATAAGATCCTGATTTTTGCCGTTTTAAGTGTGCAATATAAAAATTCTGACCTTTTGTTTATGATAGGTTGCAAAAATGGAAAGAATTTTATTCATTAATGCAAATAAATAAAATTATAAGTGTTTCTGGAGATGTTTATTTATAGATACATGTAAAAACAAATGGATAAGAAGTACAAATATACAGTTTGAATGAATGGGGTATAAATAAAAATATATTTTAACTTAAGCCTAATTCGGTTTCACTATCACTGTCATTAGCTGAGGTAATTATCAGTGGTTTTACATTATTTACATAAATATATGAATCTTCAACTTTAACAATGTGCTGAATGAATTTTTCCAGCTTTCACAAGATATTTCATTTATAACTTTTTTTACTAATTCAACTACTGACATGCTTAAAGTAGGAGAAACATTTTATGCCCTTATTTTTGATTTAACTTGATGCCAAATATGTTCAATTGGATTAAACACACAACAATATGGAAGCCTCAAAACAGTGTGTCCCATTTTCTCAGCTATACTATTACAAACATATTTCTTTTTCAATTTATAGTCTTTCAAAACGTCCAAAACATCACTTTTTTTATAACTAAAGTCAAAATAAATGTCATTTTCTAACATATATTCCTGTATCTCCGATTTGGTGTTGGCTGCATTAGGAAACTTATTTAATAGGCGACTATGGCATCTTGCATTGTCCATAAGTATTACACTCTGTTTGGGAACATTTGGCAAAAGGGAATCTTGAAACCAATTTTCAAAAAGGTCTGCGGTCGTGTCTTCGTGATGGTCCAAACTAGAATCTTTTATGTTTTTTGCAGATAATAGTAGACAATTTGAAACCCAGCCCTTTTCAGATCCAGCATGCAAAATGGTTATTCGTTTACCTTTATTTGAAGGTGTGTTAGTCTGGCATTTTGTACTGCTGTCAACACAACCTTTTTGCACAGTATCATGGGTATCGAACCATGTTTCGTCAAGGTAAATTATTGGTCAATTCTCTGATCGATACTATTTAATTTCTTGTAAATAAGTATATCGCAAGATTCTTAATTTTTGTGACTCCATCACCTCTTGCCTTTTGTTGATTTTTTGGAACGTGAATCCCATTCTTAAGAGAATTCTGTGAAAGGTTGATCGACCACAATGTATATTGGTCCTGTCCTGCACCAGTCTTAACTTCATTTTGTCTAGTGTCGGCACCAACTGCTCTTCATACCTAGAATATATTTTTCTCACAATCGTCTACATGATGCATTTGAAAATCTTTCCGTTTTTTCCTGTTCCTGAGGGATGATTTTCCTACAATACCCTTAATCGTCAAAATTGGGGTTTTTGTTAGTTCACTGGTTTCTTGCAGAGCACTTTGTTTATTCAAATTCCTTGTTACCAAACTGTCGTAAACATTTTTCACTATTTGTTTAGCGTCAAGTAATAAATGTTTTCTCTTGCGATAGCCACTATTGCAGTTTTCCCACGGACGCCACATAATTAAAATAGAACCGTTACGTTGTAAGTAAAACTAAAAATAAAAATAATAAAAAGTATCTTTCGAATCATAATGGGGATCTGTGGTCATTAGGCCTATATTATCAAATACTTAAAGGGCTCCAAACAGGGTTGCCAGGTAGTAAATTTATAAGTAAAAATAGATTCAATATGATTGCAGATGCAAGTGGGGGCGATAGACAAAGCAGGTAAAATAAAAATACGTTTATCGGAATACCTGGCAACTATGCACAAAACCTTAATAGGGTCGTTTATTGCCCCATTTACTTTAAATCTGTTTGGAAAATCGGCGATATTTGACACCGTTGACTACGATTTGACTATTAAAAACTATACAGTATGGGCATTAGAGACCCATCCAATTATTGGATAAGATCATATTTATAAGATAGGTAACAGCAAGTCGTTAATAACTGTATCAAGGGTCCTGTATCTCTTCCACTCTCTTTCACTGCTATAATAATGACAGGTCCTGTGACAACCTACCACTTACTTATTATGTACTTTACTCCAACGATGTAAACATTATAAAGAAGAGACAACTCAACCGCTAAACACTATAATCGAAAGTAATTTTGTTAACAGTGTGGTTTAAAGATGGCGGTATAAAACCCAAAAAAAGCAAGTCAGTAGTATTGGAAATTGTCAAAAACGACACCGCTCTCGATTTAAGAGTAGAAGAACAGTCAATACAATGTCGTCAAAATTTTCCTTTGACGACTAAGCTACATATCAATGCAAACGAACTCCTGGACTAAAATTCTATGAAAAAATAAAGTAAACAATTGTCAAAATAAGGATTATTTGTCTTTGTTGCATTTGTAAAATGTCATAAGCGTGTCACTATCTTGAAAGCGATAAGAAAAGGAATGTCAAGAAATATGTTTACAAAATTAGACACCCTTACGGCATTTTATCGTGTACATATTGAGAGGTCGAGATTTTGGCGAATGTATCCTACATTTGCTTCGCCCCTTGGTATTTTTGCTCACCCTCTCTGTAGTTTACCGTGAATAACTGAAACTACGAGTGTTAAATTGATTAAAATGTACTTGGTAGGTTGAATATTTTGGTTCGATTTTAAGTAAACCTCAGGCGTGCCGACCAAAGACATCGGGAAATGACACAATTATGAAGTGCATTTTCAATTCTGATGATGTTCATTACAACGCATTCATTATGAAGTGTGCCTAAACATTGACCAAATATAGCTGAGGCAAGAACTAAAGCCAACTATGAGGCTTCGAGCCCTGGAAATTGAAACTTACAACTATGGGAAATTTCTTGGACTGAACACGTAATCAATGAAAACGTTCTAAATAGTGTTCATAGAGAACCTGAATATTTAAATATTGTTAAATTTAAAAAGACTTCATATTTTGGACATATACTCAGAAACCGTAGATGCCGATTATTACATCTTATTATAAAAGGCAAAGTGGAAGGTAAACAAATTCCAGGTAAAAGGTAAATGTCTTAGATGAAAAATATTAGGGATTGGACAAACATGAACGTAGAAACCCTAATAAGAACAGCTGAGGATACAGAAGATTTTGCTGTAGTTATCGCCAATCTTCGATAGAAAAGTCGGCACAGGAAGAAGAAGATATTGCTCAGAAATGTTTAAACGCCTTTCAACATTTACCAATATTTTACTTTCATATAAAGCTCTTGTTGGCCATCACGGCTATTATAATTATAATAAATAATTGCTAATATTGGTCTACAATAATCCAAAAACAATAGTGACTTCTTGGAACTCAATGTCTGCACTTGAAATGATCGATCCGTACTTTTTTGAGAATCAGAGAGGTCGCACGACTTTTAATTAGAGGAGATGATTAAAAACTTCTTTACACCTCGTTATAAAATTTTGATGGTGATAACCAGACAATCTGGTTTTTGTATCAAAGGCCGACACACACCAATACGTCTTTGCAATCGTTCGAGAACTTGTCTTAAATAATTTAATTTTCAAAAGTGATAACATAAGTTGGCTTCCAAGTATCCTTGATTTGAAGCCGCCGATTAATTTCTTCTTAAACTTATAGCAAGAAAAGCAATTAAAAAAGAACATTCGTCAAGCAGCAATCACCCAAACAACGTGCCGAGCAGTGACCAATAATTTTGCGACTTACTTAAAAGGGTACCAGGACCGTAAGGGTTTTCATTTTTTATAGCATTGTCTCTAAGAAATAATTCTCTAAGTACTGTAGTTTGATTTACAATAATAAAAATTATTAATCCAAGAAGGTGTTTTTTTACTACAAAAATGTTAAAATAATTTTTTTTTTACGAGATACCTTATTAGTAAATATATGAAATTTTGCCGTCTCTAGAATCACACTCCGTATACGCCAATAATACAAAAAAAATATAGTTTTAAGAGTGATTTACCCATTTGAGGATACAATAAAAATAACTGAGATTGATTTGTAACGTTCTTTACCCAGACAATTTATGGTTTGGAACGAATCACATCGGCAGATCAAAAGACCAATTCTAGTGCATCAGAATCGTTATTTATTATAGTTTAATGATGTAAATATTAATTTTGTTAGGAATCAGTAATGTCGTTAACAAATAGTCGCGATATTTCTGAATTTATGATGCGGAAAATTGAATATTTGCGATGAAATGATTACAGTGAATCTACAGTCGACATTTCTTCTTTTAGAGTGAATTAATTGGCTGCCCCTTTATATCAAATAATCTGCCAGTTGAGAATACTATATATTTTTCATAACAATTTTTATATGATGGTTATAATTGTATTACCAATATGTATATATACTCGTATGTATATATATCTATATATATATATATATATATATATATATATATATATATATATATATATATATATATATATATATATATATATATATATATATATATATATATATATATATATATATGCATATATATATATATATATATATATATATATATACATGTATACATATATATGCATATATCTATATCTATGTATATATATATATATATATATATATATATATATATATATATATATATATATATATAATATATATATATATAAAGGGTGACGAGCAAAAACGATCAAAGTCTACTTCCCCTAAATGTTCACAATTCAAATTTTTAGGTTTAGAGTCAATTATATAAGTTTGAAGACATGCAGAGAAGGTTAAAAATGTATTCATTTTAAAGACTAACATATCTTATTTGAAGCAAAAAAAATAGTAAAAATACACGTTAATTATGAAAAATATTTTTTTTTTTATGAAAAAAGTACAAGACCTCGATCTTTCTTGCCAGTTAAGGGCCGTCATGAATGAGTGGGTCATCTACAAATTCAATTGGTTTGTCATCTTCAATGGGCGTGGTGTCTGGTATTAATCCTTTGTAAAATACCTGAGCCTCGGGATTCACCAAGAACTGAGTAAGATGCATTAAGTCCTTCATCTTAGCAGGTTTTATGGACAGTGACCCATTACATAGTCTTTTTAGTTTAGGAGCCTCCGTCATTTTCATGTTGTTATGTTTTTTCTTATTTAGTTTAGGTACCACAGGAGCTTTTAGGTAAGTTCCAAAATAATTATTATTCTTGTATAAAAACATCATGGATGGTCCTTATTAACTTTCATAACCCTGATAGGTCTTCTATGCATAGAACTTTTGGGTTTGTACAACTTTGAGAAAAACTCTATCCAAGTTTGAAAGTTAACTTTAATGGTACAGTGTATCACTTTAAATGGAGATGGTTTGATTCTGCTATTCCTAAGAACATCCCTCCAGTCATCTGGTGTTTCAGTGTAGGATTTCGGATTAACAAGGCTTATGTTTTGGTTCCTCTCCATATACCTCGTATTGGAAACAAAACTTTCACACTATCGAAACGGTGTAACTAAGTAATGCAGGAACCGCAATACCGTGTAATTTTTATTTTCGCCGGCACAAGAATCATAAAAAATAACTTCTTCTGGACCGAGTTCATTGTTAGCAAAATGTTCCAGCATCGAGCAAACATTATCAGCCCCCTTTCGAGCAATGTTCTCATCGTAGGTGTATAATATAGATTTGGCGTCCGATAAAACCTGAATATGGAATGATATAAAATAAGTAGAAGGGGAAAGGCCCTGATCAGTTTTGCTAGTCAACGCGTGGACTCTGATCATTGTTGGCTGTTACCACCTATCTTCTCCTTCTATTTACAAGATACAATCGTGCTTTGTATTCTACCTGTTTCCGGCTGTACAGGCAGCACTAAAACCCATTTTCGAAAAAAAAGGGTCTCTGATGGTTTTTGCTCATCACCCTTCATATATATATATATATATATATATATATATATATATATATATATATATATATATATATATATATATATATAGATATATATATATATATATATATATATATATATATATATATATATATATATATATATATATATATATATGAGGCATTATTTGTCAAGCGGGACACCCTTCTCTCCGTTACAGATTTTAAGATGCGAGGATCTGTAGGGGTTCAAAATTTTCGTCAAGACGTGTACTTTAAAATTCCGTTTGGCGATTTTTGAAATTCAATATGGCGGCGCAACATGGCGGCCCTAATCAACCAAAAGGTGACTTTTAACAAAAAAAAGTTTCTTAAATTTATGATAAACATTTAGTTTAAAGTGTAAAATGGAAAAACCAGTTGTTTTTTCATATTTTGGGTGTGCCGATTATAAATTCAATTATAAAAATGCAATTTGACATCTATCAACTGCCAAATCCACTGTCAAAACACCCAAAATAATATCAAACCCGAGTTTACCGAGAATTATTATATTTTCGGGTTACTGATTACAAATATGATCTGAGAGTTACAAAATTGACAGCTACCAACTGCTAAATCCACTGTCAAAACTGACATAATAACTTGAAAACCGGGTTTTACGTTTAATACCGATTTTATTCACAATTATCATGTTTTTGAGGTTATTTATTATAAACTGATTGTAATTTGACAAAATAAAAAAATTGACAGCTACCTACTGCCACAGTAATAAAAGAAGCGGGGTCTAAGTTGAATACGAATTTTACTCCCAATTATCATGTTTTCGGGGCCACTGTTTACGAATATGATGTCAAAATTACAAACTTGACAGCTAACAATTGCCAAATCAATGGTGAATACTAACAAAATCACATTGGCAACGAGTTAAATATGGATTTTACTGTAAGTTATTTGATTGTCTTTGTCTATAACGTGGTAAAGCCAATATTGTGAGTATGACATAGGAATTACAAAACTGACAGCTGCCAACTGCCAAATGTACTGTCAAAACTGCCACAATAACATAAAAGCTGACGTTTTCATTAATTACGAATTTCACTATCAATTAATTTTTTTTTTTAAAGGAGGCTGATTTCGAAGTACAGGATAAACTTGCTAAAATCACATCCAAACTAACTATTGAAAAATGAAGCATAAATACTGCTAATTTTGATGTAAAATTTCCTATCTAAGTATTTCAAATATGCCAGACTAAATAATTCAACTTAAACTCTTTTAAATGTTCCAAAAAGTAAAGCCCGGTTTTTAAGTTATTATGTCAGTTTTGACAGTTGATTTGGCAGTTGGCTGTCAATTTTTTTATTTTGTCAAATTACAATCAATTTATAATAAATGACCCCAAAAACATGATAATTGTGAATAAAATCGGTATTAAACGTATAACCCAGTTTTCAAGTTATTATGTCAGTTTTGACAGTGGATTTAGCAGTTGGTAGCTGTCAATTTTGTAATTCTCAGATCATATTCGTAATCAGTAATCCGAAAATATAATAATATCGGTAAACTCCGTATTTAACGTAAAACACGGGTTTGATGTTCCTTTGGGTGTTTTGACAGTGGGTTTGGCAGTTTACAGATGTTAAATTGCATTTTTGTAATTGAATTTATAATCGGCACACCCAAAATATGAAAAAACAACTGGTTTTTCCATTTTACACTTTAAACTAAATGTTTATCATAAATTTAAGCAACTTTTTTTTGTTAAAAGTCACCTTTTGGTTGATTATGGCCGCCATGTTGCGACACCATATTGAATTTCAAAAATCTCCAAACGGAATTTTAAAGTACACGTCTTGACAAAAATTTTGAGCCCCTACAGATCCTCTCATCTTAAAATCTGTAATGGAGAGAAGGGTGTCCCGCTGGACAAATAATGCCTCATATATGTATATATATGTATGTATATATATGTATATATATATATATATATATATATATTTATATATATATATATATATATATATATATATATATATATATATATATATATATATAAATATATATACAAGCTTTCCGTAAATTGTGGGTATGTTAGCGTCTCAAAAAAGAGAAAAATTTTTTTTGAAAGTGACACTCGTTCGACTTAATTTGAATCGTTCCTTGGACCTCCAGAAGCAATTATTCACGGCTGAAAACCACTTTTTTTAAGGCCCTCTTTGCAATTTTTTGCGGAAATAATGGAAAAACTCGCTAAATTGCCGTGAAAAGCGTGAAAAATCAATATATAATGTACCATATTATAAGTTTATCCATGCGATTTATTGAAATTATTCATCGTGAATCCTGATAACGTTTTCTTTTTTTTTATAGTGGCTATTCTTGCCCATTTTATATCTTTTAGCCAAATTAACGTTCAGGTAAACTTTTTTTATGTTCTTTGTATATGTCTGGCTGTAAGATTAATATCTTTAAATACACCATTTTTAATTTACAATCATTTCTGACCAAAAAATAGCTAAAATCTGACTATAACTTGGAAACGATATCTTAATATCAACAAGGTACATAAGAATTCGAAGTCAGCAATTCAAAGAATATAAGAAAAATGTACCTGGAAGTTAATTTAACATAACTAAAAGATATAAAATGGGCAAAAAATGCAGAAATCATTATATAAAAGAGGAAAACGTTATCAAAATTTACCATGAATAATTTCAATAAATCGCATGGATTGGTACACTATATTGATTTTTGACGTTTTTTACGTCAACTTAACGAGTTTTTCCATTTTTTCCGCAAAAATTTGCGTATTGAGCTATAAAAAAAAGGTTCTTAAAAAAGTCGTGTTCAGCGTGAATAATGGTTTCTGAAAGTCCAAGGAACGATTTAAATCGAGTCTAATGAGTGTCACTTTTAAAAAAAAATGTGTATATATATATATATATATATATATATATATATATATATATATATATATATATATATATATATATATATATATGCATATATATATATATATATATATATATATATATATATATATATATATATATATATATATATATATATATATATATATATATATATATAAGATAACATATACAAAAATAAGCCGTATCTACCAAAATTAAAAAATACAATCTTTAATAGTTGGGGAACTAAAGCAAGAAGGGGGCTATAGAGATCACACAATTTTCATTAACATATTTCTTGGTCCTAGATTGGATCCTTCTTCAGTTCTGCCTGATTATAAAGGTCCTCAATCCAGGATTTAAATATTGGCTTAATTAAAATTCAGTGATCTTTATCAGCCCCCTTTTACGGGTTCGCGCATCAACTAAGATTGTATATTTATATTTTTTATATGGAATAATATATATTACTTTTTCAATTATATATGGAACTTTTAATATATGCCAACATATATAACCCGAGCAAACACAATATATATATATATAGGCCTTATAGAAGGCATATATGTGTACATGAATACATTTAAGGTGTCATACATCAAAATGAACTAATCTTTAATGAGCTTGTTATTAGGAATAAAGTAAAATAAAAGCTCTTACGCTCCATACGTTTTTTAATTTTAGTGTTCCGTACGGAACACTTATAAGATCACTTCGGGTCCGTCTGTCTGTCCGTCTGTCACACCCGATTTTCTCCGAAACTATTTGTCACAGAAAGTTGAAATTTGTAATAATATAGGAATTGATGGCTCATCAGAGCCATGTAGTTTTGAAAGTTAAATTTTGACTTAAGGGGTTAGTTTTGGGGGGTGAAATGGGAAGTGAAAAAAAAATTTTTTTATTACGTAATCGAGTGTGGTGTCAAATGAAAGCTTGTGAAAACACGAATAATATATATATATATATATATATATATATATATATATATATATATATATATATATATATATATATATATATATATATATATATATATATATATATATATATATATATATATATATATAATATAATGTAATACTTGCGCGTACTTTTCTTTGTATTATTTTTAAAAAATCGCGCTGTCTACCCGCCTTATCTCGAAAAGTACTTATCAAAAAATTTTGAAAAAATTCTGGAATATTCTCCACGGGGTGTAGATTGAACGAAAATTATCACGAGTGCATTACCTGTAATAATTTATCTGGTATATAAAAAAAACAAAATTTCAAGGGCATCAGATTTTCAGTAAAGATTGGAAATAAACTTTGTTGAAAACTTATTTGGGGTGTGTTTTGTGAAGTCACTGATCATTTTATACTTCCGTTAAAACATTTTTTATTTGAAAAGCAATCAACTTACGGAACACTAATTGCGCAAGTGCAACTTGCACTTGACCGGTTTTTTTTTATATTAACATGATAGCTTGGAAGCTAGTTGTTGTATCAATGTCAAAAATATAGGGTTATTGATTATAAATGGGCAACTCCTCTAACTGGCTTATTTAAAGAGTTAGGCAATAACGTTAAAGTTGCAGTGATTTTAAAGAATCTTTTACATAGTTAAAACAGAAATAATCGCGCATCGGATTTCTAAGATATAAGACAAACTTTACATTTTTTAAATGGAACAACCTGCATATTACTTTTTCAGTTTTTATGGAACTTTTAATTCTAAAAATGCCAACAAACACCAAACCCGAGCAAACACAATATGAATATACAAGGCCTTATAGAAGGCAAAGAAGAATCACCAGCTGAAGTACATTTCCATTCTTATGTAGCTACTTCTTAATTGAAATAACGTTTAAGCTAAAGAGAATGACTACGGAAGAAGAAACTTACTAAAATAATAGCTTTTTCTTAGGACTCCATATGGTTTTTTACCATTTTTTCCTATTTGCATCAATCGGCTGAAAAGACAATAGTATATAACTATATTTTTGCTGCCACAGACACCTAGTTCACTTCACTTAAGTGCTATTACGCCAGTTGCTCATGAAAATATACGCAGATGTCAGGAAGTTACCAACCTAAAAAGGATACAGCAGAAATTATATACGTGGCGGCCCGTGGCTCCGTGGCCTCGTACTTGCGGTGCAGAAAGTCTCGAGTTTTAGTCCCGGCAGGTCGGTATACTTATAAATTAATTTATTTAAGTATATTTGGCCGGACCACATACATGGGTAGTAATTGTTTGTAGAAATGCAATAACATCCGTGGCAGCACTATCGCGTTGTTTAAAAGGTGCTATGAAATACAGAAATGTGTATTTCGGCAATGTGACAACGTTGACACGTATTACGATATCCTCGCCAATATCGTTAGATAATTGAAAAGTGAAAAAGCCCTACTTAGGCGGGTGTGAACGATAAAAAAAGGGTGATAAATTGATGGAGTGTGAAGTGATAGGATGGTATTGTTTGGCATGATCATCTAGCATGCATAGCAATGAAGGCTTCTTACAACTGTTTTTGATCCTCTACAAAGTTCAAGTTCGACATTCAATAGAAAACTGTCTCCATATTTGAGGCTCTACCCCCAGACATACTTTGTGTTCCTTAGCTTGGATACTCGGGGCTTGATTTTTTAGAATGTCTAAGAAAAGTCTGCTTGGTTCCTCCTAGAAATAAATGTCACACTAACATATCACATCCTTACTAGATTCAGCTATTCCTTTTCTATACAACCCTCTACAAAAACTCTTACTTACATATTCCCTTTTAAACTGAGTTCTCAGGACGATACTTTCTATTGAGTATAACCGGGTATGATTCAAGATCAACCTCAATAGTTCCCCCCGCGCACGCGCCATGCTTATGGCTGTTAGAGATTCACCAGCAGTGCATGCTGTGCTTATAAAAAACTATATAATCAAAAAATAACCGTAGAATCTGCCAAAATAACATGGTTCTCATAGATTGATTAGGTAATACCATGACTATTGTCACTGCGACCATCATAAATTCAAATTGATTTATTCATCTGTAGAAAAATAATGGCTAGCAACAGAATATTTCTTATCTTTGGAAATAACCTGCAATAATCTCTAATTTGAAGAGTTTATTAGTCACATCATTAACTTCAGTTATACTAAAGTGCTTTTTGTGAGGCAACGATATGGTAAGAGGAAAGTCGATATGCAAAATTTACTGGGTAAACAATGTTTAAACGTGAAAAACAACCTTCTCAAGATATATTTGTATATTTGCACATACTTCTCGACACGACTGCTTCTTTAACAACGCATTTATACCTTATTCTTAACTCATTTGCTTTATTCAGAAAACACTTAAGCGTGCTTGTTTGGAGTGAAGGATTTTTAAGTAACCGCGTGGGTTTGTATCTTTGATATACATTTTTAAACCACTAACTTTATATGGCTTAAATGGAGAATTTTTGCGGAAATAATATGAGTCTCTAAACATAAAAACACTGCTGCTCTAAATTAGACAATTACATTTGGGAAAATAAGAATAAAGATAAAATACGAGGAGGATTGAAAAGTCTTGTCAACAACATAATCTCCATTGCGCTCTATATATTTGGTCTAGCAAGATTACAATTTCTTTATTCCCCGTTTACAGCACAGATAACCTTTTCGTTAAACGAAAATTTCTTCCCTCCAAGCCAATTTTTGAGGTTAGGAAACAAAAACTTAGAGACCGAAACTAGAGATTAAAGTAGGTGAGGAACTATTTCGAAGCCCAACTCGTGCGCTTTTGCCCTTGCAACAGCCGATGTCTGAGCAGGGATATTCTCTTGGTTAAGGAGCACTTTTTTGACCGCTACTCTTGGTCGCTTCTGCTTTACTCACTAGTCAACCGATACAGTAACGTTGAGTAATAAAAGCAAATCACCGGTTTACCCTTTTCAAAATACACAACAGTTGTCATGACTTTTGCCTCCGATAAAACTGTTTTCGCTTCTTTCGATGCATTTTCACCTTCGGCAGACCATTGTTTTGACTGCCGTTTTATTTCTGGACTGAAATGGTGGATTCACGTTTCATCTATAATCACAAGACGCTGCCAGAAGTCTTTCGGATTACGCTGCACCTTTTTCAAATACGATCCTCAAATATCGTTCATCGAGCGTTTTTGGTCTGAAGTCAAAACACCCAGCACCGATCGTATACACAGCTTTTTCGTTTTTAGAACGTCATGCAGAATACTGGACCTGTTTAAGCAGAATAAAAAGGATTTTTTTATATGATGTGTGACAATAGATGAAACATGGATTCCCACTACACACCGGAATCAAATCGGCAGTCAGCTGAGTGGACAGCATCCGATGAAAGCCGCCCAAAGCAACCAAAGATACAATAGTCGGCTGGGAAGATTTTGGCTTCTGTATTTTGGGATGCGCATGGAATAATTTTCACCGACTATGCTGAGAAAGGAAAAACCATCAATGGCGAATATTATATAGAGTTATTGGTGTGTTTGAAGGCAGAAATCGCAAAGAAACGGCCCCAAATGAACAAGAAAAAAGTGCTCTTTCATCAAGACCGTGTCACAAGTCAATAGTTAAGATGGCAAAATTACATGAATTGAATGTAATGAAAGACTGATATTGTCAAATTTCCACTTTATTTAGTTTCACTGAAACTGTATGACGCGTTTCGCTATACTATAGCTTCTTCTGATACAAAATGATATTTGAATATTAGTGTTGTTACATTTATACAAATACCCTAAGGTAGATAGGTAATAAAATTAATACTATATGCTAATGAATATTGCTGGGAAATCCATTCTGAATATTAATTTTATAAATTGAGTTACCATGGGCCAGACAGTTATCTTTTTGTTCGTTTACGATGATGTCGGAATTTTTAATTCTATTTATTTCTAAATTTTCTAATAGGTTTAATTTTACGCCTTTGTTTTGTATGTGTAGAATTTTAAATTTATCGTCAAAAAGATGATTTGATTCTGTTAAATGATTACTGTACGCTGAGTCAGTTTTGTTTTTTAAATAGCTTCTTTTATGTTCTAAAATCCTAGTTTCGAATGAGCGACCTGTCTGACCTATGTAACTTTTATGACAAGAACCACAATTCAACTAATACACTCCAGATTTTTTTGATCTATTTTGTTTTCCCTTTGCGTTTTTAATGAATTTTCCTAACGAGTTGTCTGTTCTAAAAGCTATGTTGATATTATATTTGTTTAAGTGGTTTTTAATTTTCTCTGAGGTGTTACCAAAATAGGTTAGAATATTATATTTTTTCCCTGTGTTTTCTTTCTTGGGGTATACTAAAGAAATAGCTTTACTTTTTTAATTTTTTGTTTAGAATTGAGTCTATGGTGTCAGGAGAATATCCGTTGTTAACAGCAATTTGTTTTATTAGATTTAATTCTTTATTAAAATCATCTACAGATAAGGGGACACTTACAAGTCTATGTAACATATTGTAGTAAGCTGCCAGGGGTGTTTGAGCTGATTTTATATTTACTATAGTATCTGTATGTGAGGGTTTGTGAAAAATAGAGGATTTGTATTTGTTTTAATGTCTGATTATCGTTAAGTCAAGAGAATTAATTTTATTCTTGACTTCTAGTTCCATAGTGAATTTAATATTTTTATGTATTGAGTTTATATAGTTAAAAACATTGTCAAGTTGACGCGCTGTACCATTAAAACAAGCAAAGATGTCGTCTACATATCGGTACCCGTACTTTAATAATACGTTTTATAATAGTTCTGAGGGTCTCATACTGGGTAGTCCACTAAGCCCGCTTTTAGCAGAAATATTCATGGATAACCTAGAAAAACAAATACATCGACAAGAATTTAGCAAATAATTTTTGTACTGGTACCGATATGTAGACGACA
Organism: Pachyrhynchus sulphureomaculatus; assembly: GCA_019049505.1. Lineage (NCBI taxonomy): Eukaryota > Metazoa > Arthropoda > Insecta > Coleoptera > Curculionidae > Pachyrhynchus > Pachyrhynchus sulphureomaculatus. The sequence continues at coordinate 14,655,549 of CM032455.1, read as the reverse complement.
TCTTTACTTGTTTTAATGGTACAGAGCGTCAACTTGACAATGTTTTTAACTATATAAACTCAATACATAAAAATATTAAATTCACTATGGAACTAGAAGTCAAGAATAAAATTAATTCTCTTGACTTAACGATAACCAGACTTTACGACAAACACAAATTCTCTATTTTTCACAAACCCTCACATACAGATACTACAATAAATATAAAATCAGCTCACCACCTACAACACAAATTGGCAGCTTACCACATTATGTTACATAGACTTGTAAGTGTCCCCTTATCTTTAGATGATTTTAATAAAGAATTAAATCTAATAAAACAAATTGCTGTTAACAACGGATATTCTCCTGACACCATAGACTCAATTCTAAACAAAAAATTAAAAAATAAAGCTATTTCTTTAGTATACCCCAAGAAAGAAAACACAGGAAAAAAATATAATGTTCTATCCTATTTTGGTAACACGTCAGAGAAAATTAAAAACCACTTAAACAAATATAATATCAACATAGCTTTTAGAACAAACAACTCATTAGGAAAATTCATTAAAAACGCAAAGGGAAAACAAAGTAGATCAAAAAATCTAGAGTGTATCAGTTGAATTGTGGTTCTTGTCACAAAAGTTACATAGGTCAGACAGGTCGCTCATTCGAAACTCGGATTTTAGAACATAAAAGAAGCTATTTTAAAAAACAAAACTGACTCAGCGTACAATAATCATTTAACAGAATCAAATCATCTTTTTGACGATAAATTTAAAATTCTACACATACAAAACAAAGGCGTAAAATTAAACTTAATAGAAAATTTAGAAATAAATAAAATTAAAAATTCCGACATCATCTTAAACGAACAAAAAGATACCTGTCTGGGCCATGGTAACTCCCCCTTATTCAATTTATACAATTAATCAGAATGGATTTCCCATCAATATTCATTAGCATATAGTATTAATTTTATTACCTATCTACCTTAGGGTATTTGTATAAATGTAACAACACTAATATTCAAATATTGCTGCTAATTTATCAAGCTGCTAATTTACAAAACCATCGTGAGGGCAGGACTCACACACGCCTGCCCTACTTGGTCTAAACTCACCAAGACACGCAGAGCTCAACTTCAGGCAGTACAGAACAAGGCCCTGAGGATGATCACGGGAGCCCCATGGTTCGTCCGAAACCGTCAATTGCATAGGGACCTCGGTGTGCCAACAATCAAGGCACACATGAGGTCCACCAACATTAAGTTCTTCGCAAAGGCGCTACAACACCCAAACGCCACCATAAGGAGCGCATTCCACGTGCCCGCCAACGCCCGCCATCACTATCCAAGACCTTCTGACCCCATATCCGACGAAGACGATGGCCTTCCCCCACCCCTATGAAGATTGTAACCTAGATTAAGTTTAGAATTAAGTTCTAGATTAGTTTAGAATTAAGCTCTAGTTAAGTTAGATTAGTCAACCAATGTAATTAAAACCCAATGTCCTAGGTTAAGTTAATTAGGATTACTGTATAGAACCTAGGTTAAGTAGTATAGAAATATAAGCTATCATAAATGTAAGTAAGAGGCATAGCCTAACTTAAATTCAATAAAGACAATGACAATGACAACAATGACATTCAAATATCATTTTGTATCAGAAGAAGCTATAGTATAGCGAAACGCGTCATACAGTTTCAGTGAAACTAAATAAAGTGGAAATTTGACAATATCAGTCTTTCATTACATTCGTTATGAATTTCCATCAAGTAACAGCCACAACAATTTTACATGAATTGAAGTTTGAATTGCTTCATTCCATTCACCGGTCCAGATTTGACCCCCAGCGACTATTAGCTATTAGCAGACCTCAAAAAATGCTCGCGGGAAAGAGATTTGGCTCCGATCGCCGAAACTGAGGCTTATTTTGAAGACAAAAACAAATCCTTCTACAAGAAAAGTACAGAAACGTTAGAAAAGCGTTGGACTGATTTTATCGCTCTTGAAGGAAATATATTGATGAATAAAGTCGAATTTTGCAAAAAAAAGTATTTTAAGTAGCTAAACCAAAAACTTTTCAGTGTTATATACATTCTGATCCCCTTATATCTTTGATTATAAATATAGTTAAGCTAAAAAATTGTTTAATATCTTAACTAAAAATCCAGAAATTTTCCGTAATACTATTAAAACTAGACAATAATTCGCAAACCCCAACCCTTTTCATCGCTTTCCCCTTACCACATATCGCCCAAAAACTATAGCTTTTATATTTATACAAATCTTGAGATGAATATATCATTTCTTTCGAGAGCTATCATCTCAACAGAACGACACACTGACAAAAAACTATGTTTTTCGTGATTTAGGGACACTGAAAGGTGAAGAAAGCAAGAAACTTCCAAGGTAGATTTCTTCACGAATACAATACTTCTTTTCAGTAAGGGAAGTAAAAACACGCAAGCTTTTAAAAACACTATTTTGTATGAAAGACAATGCTCCACAAATGGACGCCGCCGCTCATATGGTATGACGTTTTATAATCGTTATAGCCACATTTATTATGCTAATTTAAAGTGAATTATTTTAGATGACATTCAACATGACTTCGGTGTCTGTCCGACTGTCTATCTGTTTGTCACACCCGATTTTCTCCGAAACTATTTGTCATAGAAAGTTGAAATTTGGTAATAATATAGGAATTGATGGCCTCATCAGAGCTATGTAGTTTTGAAAGTTAAATTTTGACTTAAGAGGTTAGTTTTGGGGAGTGATATCGGAAGTGAAAAAAAAAATTTTTTTACTAGGTCATCGAGTGTGGTGTCAAATGAAAGCTTGTGAAAACACGAGTAAAAAATATATATATAATGTAATACTTGCGCACACTTTTCTTTGTATTATTTTAAAAAAATCGCGAAAAATCGCTGTCCCCCACCCTTATCTCGAAAAGTACTGATCAAAAAATTTTGAAAAATTCTGTAATATTCTCCACGGGGTGTAGATTGAACGAAAATTATCACGAGTGCATTACCTTTAATAATTTATTTGGTATATAAAAAAAAATTCAAGGTCATCAGTTTTCAGTAAAGATGGGAAACAAACTTTGTTGAAACCTCATTTGGGGTGTGTTTTGTGAAGTCACTGATCATTTTATACCTCCGTAACAAAATTTTTTATTTTAAAAGCAATCAACGTACGGAACACTAATTGTGCAAGTTCAACTTGCACTTGATAGGTTTTTTATTTGACATAAAAATTATTTATGCCACTGCTTTACCGAACGATTTGCAAAATAGTTCAAAAAATTTGGGTGTTATAATAGATACAGATTTGCGTTTCAAAGAACACGTAGGGCATATTATACAAAGAGCCTATATGTCACTGAAAATGCTTTACCCACATCGACATCTTTTGGAAGAATCTCTTAAGGTAAAATTGGCAGATTCTCTTATTTTAAGTCACTTTTATTATTGTGATATTATGTATGGACCATGTTTAGATAACGTAAACTTAAATAGAATTGAAAAAGTGCAAAGGAGCTGCTTACGTTTCATTTATGGTATAAGAAAATTTCAGTCCGTGTCGCACAAATTAGAGGATGCTAAGTGGTTGAATATGCAGGATAGACGTAGACTACATTCTTTGCAATGTTTGATGTTTTTGTTGTTAATAACTGCCCACCATACCTAACAAATAAAATTATTTATAGAACAGACGTTCATAGGTTGAATTTAAGATTTGGTGGACTTATATCTCCCCCACCTCACCGAACGGCTCTTTTTAAAAGAAGCTTTTCCTACAATATTTATAAATTTTATAATACCGTACCTGTTGCTTTAAAAACCCTTAAACCTAAGATATTTAGAAAGCGGATAAAAAGTATTTTAAACCAATTAGTTAATTAGGTTAATTTTTGTCGCATTTCTCTCTCTTTCTCTGCCTCTCTCTCTATCCCGTTTAGTTTTATTATTTTCTTTAATTCATGAACATTTAAGCTAGATGATGTAATTTACATGAAGTTGAACTTTGAACAGTTTTAATAGTTTTCAGCTCCTTTTTCTTCTTTTTGTAGCAGAAATATTGAAATGTATAATGTAAAGTGTAATATTAATGTTGTTTTGCAGAAAAGAGGAAATAAAATTATTATAATTATTATTACAAAAAGTTCTTCTTTCTCACATTTGATCAATGTGGTTCCATGTTTGACTGACGGGCCAAAACCAAGTCAGCACAAACGCTATTACCATTCCGTATTAAGGAATGACCTGACAATGTTACATGTTTTCAAAATCACTGACTTCTGAATGTTTCTGTGTATGTCTGTGTTGAGTCCTAATTGCACTAAATGTGGTGTGAATGTTATTGGTGTAAGGCCTGTGGCTGATATAATGAGGGGGACAATGATGACTTTTTCTTGTCTCCATAGCCTTTTTATTTCCGTTGCAAGGTCTGTGTATTTGGAAATTTTTTCTGTGTATTTGGTTTGGATGTTTGTGTCGTTGGGGACAGCTATGTCAATTAGATAGGTGTCTTTTCCTTTTTTGCACTGAAAAGTAATATCGGGTCTATTGGCGGAGACTGTTTTATCTGTATGGATACCGATGTCCCAGCAGAGCTTGTAATCTTCATTTTCAAGTATGGTTGTTGGCGTGTATTTGTAGTAGGGATCTGTGTTTTTTTATGAGTTTGTATGTTGTGGCCAGTGCTTGGTGAACTACTTTGGCAGCTGAATCATGCCTGGCTGTGTACTCTGTTCCGGCCAATATTTTACATCCGCTCGTTATGTGTTCGATCGTTTCTTTCTGCTGGTGGCATTTCCTACATCTGTCCTCTGCAATAGTCGGGTCTTTGATGATATGCTTTTGGTAGTTTCTGGTTAATATGACTTTATCCTGGATGGCAAGTAAGAAGCCTTCGGTCTCAGGGAATAGCTGCCCATCCTGTAAGCAGGTGTATGATTGTTTTTTTATTTACGTGGTCTTGTTCTATGTGGTATCTGTGTTTTCCGTGGAGTGTTTTCTCTGACCACGTTTTCATCTTTTCCTGTTGTAATTGGGTGTGACTGTGTGTGTCTGCTGAGTGGTCTGCCCGGGCTAAGTCGAGAGGTGTGTAGTTTTTGTCTGCTTTCACTGTCGCTGTGTGGAGGCTGGTTTGCTTGCTGTGAAAGAATTTCCTAAGTGTTTGTATTTGTTTTGTGTGTAATGATATGATGTCTATAATTCCTCTTCCTCCTGCCTTCCTCTCGATGGTAAGTCTTTCTTTGCATGCGTTGGGGTGTAATTTCCTGTATTTGGTGAATTGAGATCGTATAAGGATGTGAATATTTTCTGTTTGTGACCATTTGATGATACCAAATGAATATGTGAGTATAGGTATAGCGAACGTGTTGATGGCTTTAGTGAGATTCTTAGAGTCGAGTTTTGTTTGCAAAAGTTTCGTCAGTCTGTTTTTGAACTAGTTTCTGAGCTCTGTTTTGATGTGAGTGTGGTTGAGTTTGGTGCTTTGTTGGAAGCATAGATATTTGTATGTTTCTTTGTCGAACATGTTATCGAGTGTTTCATTGTTGATGGTTTCTGTCTCATAATGGCACTTCCATTGGCCTTTCTTGATGTGGAGCACTTTGCATTTACTTCTACCAAATTCCATATTGACATCTAAGGTGAATATTTCTGTGATTTTGAGGAGTTCTTTCAGCTGTGTTTGTGTGACAGCGTAGAGTTTTATGTCGTCCATATATAGGAGGTGGTTTATTTTATGTTGATTCACTTTTTGGTGTCTGATATTGAAGCCATGCTCTCTTCTGTTTAGTATATTTGAGAGTGGATTAAGACAGAAGCAAAACCATAGAGCACTGAGTGAGTCTCCCTGAAATATACCCCGTCTGATGTACAGCTGTTCTGTTTGGATCCGTTCGGTTTGTGTTTCTAGGCGTATTTTGGTTTTCCATGTTTTCATAATTAGCGCGAGAAACTGCCTGAGGTGTTGGTTGATTTTATAGATTTCTAGGGCCCTGATTAACCAGCTGTGGGGTATGGAGTCGAAGGCTTTTTTATAGTGTATGTAACCGATGTGAAGGTTTCTGTGTTCTTTTCTGGTTTGTCCCATAATCACGCTATCTATAATCAGCTGCTCTTTGCATCCTCGACTATTTTTCCTGCATCCCTTCTGCTCTTCTGTGAGAATATTGTTGTCTGTTAGGTGTTGTTCTATTTTATAATTATTATTATTATTATTGTTTATAATTGAAGACACGAGTGGAAGACGATATTTTGTCGTATTTTTTTCAGAAATCGTTTAATTTTATGGATGAAGATGTTATGTGGTAATTTATCATATATGTTGAAGCTATAATAATAGAAATCTAATATAAGAGAGATTTTGCAACGCTTATTTTGGTAGGCCACTGTCTTTATCTTTATTTGAAGCATGCGTCCACTGTTTGAAGCTTGCGCAGTAGTAAAGAGAAGAAATTAAATACAAAAGAATCAGCTATCATTATTTAAAGCATGCGCTCACCATTTGGAGCTTGCACAGTATTGAAACAAAATAAGAGAATCCTATATTAAGGATAACGATTTCCCTTATTTAGGAACTTAGAGAGATTATTTGAAGTTCGTTATTCTTTTTACTATTGTGAAAGGGCATGTTTTTTTTTTCGTACTTACGTATCCAAACCACTAAGGAAGTACAGTAAAGTTTAAGTTTTTTTTTATGGGTCTAACACACGTGCTGCAGGGAAGTCCCTAAAGCGCTACGGGAGCGACACGTGTGCGGAAAAAGCGATTCACGTTGTTCTTGAATCGCTGTAAACAGTACTCGGTGGAAAACACAGTTCCGATAATCTTTTATTGCAAATAACACTCACAACATTTAATTAGAGTTCAGATTATATCGAGATTTTGAAATCTTGGGCACAGTGGCATTACAGTGTGTGTAATGTTAATTTCAAATGAGATTTTATTTATCACACATTCATATTACCTCGGAAACATTGAAGGAAGTGATAGAAATATGCTAGACCCAGCTTTAATTTAGAAACTTGAGTTGACCCATCAAATACTAATAACCGGTGTGCTTAACTATGCCATGAATGAAAAAAAAATGTGAATACTAACCTAACCTTGCAATTTCTTCGAGTTAATATTGCGCATGCTTAAGATAACGATAAAGACAAAGGTATGCAAAATCTCTCTATTATAAGAAGATTTGGGAATGCATGAAGGAATTATGTGGTCAAAATTTACAGCAAAAAATATTTTACTTCAAATTTCTTAACGTTTAATTAACACCTTCTTCCACTCATGTCTTCGCTTATATATTCTAATACTGTTAGTACTTTGTCGTCTAAGTTTCGAATCTAATAAGATTGGGTGTGTAAAATAAATAAATACACTAAAATGAAACGGTCATAAAAAAAAATGTCTAGCAATAATAAAAACTTCTAGTAATCCTAAGAAATCTTAAAAATACAAAATACCTGTAATGGCTTCTTTTGGAAACTTCGTGACTGTTTTCAAAGGACGCAGTTCCTTCACATTTCTGAATACTAAATATACATCTACAATTTTGACAGTTTAAGCGGCTAACCTTTCTGCTGCACCCTTACGGGAATACAAATAAGAATTTTGTATTGTATGTAAATTTAAAATAAATTTTAAAAGAGGGTTGATCATAACACCCTGTTTATTTAGTACCACTACTCTTGTGATTTGGAAGCTAATGATGATATAAATGACAAGACAAAATAAATATTGAAGCGGGCATATTTTAGTCTAAAGAAATATCGAGAAAACTCCATCTTCGGATAGTGTTGGTTAAAATTAAATTTGATTATTTAAGTATTGACATAGGTACCTAAAATAATGAAGTCGGAAATGCAACCCAGAAGGGAGGAAAAATTAAAACGGAACACTTATAAGATCACTTCGGTGTCTGTCCGTCTGTCTGTCCGTCTGTCACACCCGATTTTCTCCGAAACTATTTGTCATAGAAAGTTAAAATTTGGTAGTAATATAGGAATTGATGGCCTCATCAGAGCCATGTAGTTTTGAAAGGTAAATTTTGACTTAAGGGGTTAGTTTTGGGGGGTGAAATCGGAAGTGAAAAAAAAAATTTTTTACTAGGTAATCGAGTGTGGTGTCAAATGAAAGCTTGTGAAAACACGAGTAAAAAAATATATATATATATATATATATATATATATATATATATATATATATATATATATATAATGTAATACTTGCGCGCACTTTTCTTTGTATTATTTTTAAAAAATCGCGAAAAATCGCTGTCCACCCGCCTTATCTCGGAAAGTACTTATCAAAAAATTTTGAAAAAATTCTGGAATATTCTCCACGGGGTGTAGATTGAACGAAAATTATCATGAGTGCATTACCTGTAATAATTTATCTGGTATATAAAAAAAACAGAAATTTCAAGGTCAATTTTCAGTAAAGATTGGAAATAAACTTTGTTGAAAACTTATTTGGGGTGTGTTTTGTGAAGTCACTGATCATTTTATATCACCGTAACATAAATTTTGACTTAAGGTAGTCGTTTTGAGGGGTGAAATAGGAAGTGAAAAAAAAAATTTTTTACTAGGTCATCGAGTGAGGTGTCAAATGAAAGCTTGTGAAAACACGAGTAAAATATATATATATATATATATATATATATATATATATATATATATATATATATATATATATAATGTATTCCTTGAGCACACTTTTCTTCGTACTACTTTTAAAAAATCGTGAAAAATCGCTGTCCCCTACCTTATCTCGAAAAGTAGTGATCAAAAAAATTTTGAAAAAATTCTGGAATATTCTCCACGGGGTATAGATTGAACGAAAATGATCATTACCTCTAATAATTTATCTGGTATATAAAAAAAACCAAAATTTCAAGGTCACCAGTTTTCAGTAAAGATTGGAAACAAACTTTGTTGAAAACTCATTTGGGGGGTGTGTTTTGTGAAGTCACTGATTATTTTATACCACCCTAACAAAATTTTTTTATTTTAAAAACAATCAACGTACGGAACACTAATTGTGCAAGTTCAACTTGCACTTGACCGGTTTTTTTAATATACCTAATGAAAAACTTTTTGGGGTTGTTGCAGTATCATATTATTTTATGCTTACTCTTGCGAACGGCTTGCACCTATGTTAGAGAGTGTGGATTCTAGCTATTTAAAATATTGTTGGATATGACGTTTTTTTTAATTTAGGCATCACCTAGTGTATTAATGAATCGTCCTTAGTATAAAAACAAGAAATGCTAGGTTTCACAAATGTACTAAAAAAATTTTTTTTTGTCAACGAGATAATGAGGCAACAAGGTTGTAATTATAGTAAAAATAATTAATTCAATTTTTTAAAATTTGGTTTAATGTATTAAAAAACTATATATGAGAGAAAGTTCTTCTGTCAATATTCAGATAAAATGTATATGACGTGCTGAGATTAAGTTATGATTTACAAATTTACAATAAACCAAAAGAAAGCTACGTAACTCAAACAAGGACAATTTCATAACAAAAACTTTGAAAGTTAAAAGATTTTAGCATTTTTTATTTGATAAATATTACGACTACAAAAAATAAAACCACTATAATCTTCGATTGATAACTTCAGTAGAACTCAAGAGACCCTGCAGTCTTTTCCCAATCATATCTATGTACATACGGTTCTTTCTCCCTATATGTAATGGAGAGACAATAAACCAAAAATCATGGTAACAAAAACTTGAATATGAAATCTGGCATGTTGTGATCAAATTGGGATAAAAATTCGAAATTTAAAACTATCTAGTGGTTTGAAACAGGCATCTTCAACTTGTTCATTAAAACTGGAACCCTAAACTTTACCTTATCGACCTTATAACGTGGTTTTAAGGTGACCCCAAGAATGAAGGCTGCGCCACTTCACACTTTGTAGGAAACGAGATAAATTTTTTTATGGCAATTCTAGGACGAATCGAAAAAACAGGAGACCAGGAAAAAAACTAGAACTTATCTAGTGAAATGCTTTCCGTCCAAAACTACAAAATAAACTTAATTTTGGAGTTAAAGTTACAATAAACAGTTGACCAACAAGCAAAATCGTGTTCTCTTCCGCCATCTGCTTCTGGGATAAAAAATGCCTAAAGTAAAAAAGAGAAACAGATTGAACAACATGTACTTTATTTTAAAAATATAAGAAATTAATTAAATTAAAAATCAACTCAAAGATCTAAAGTGTGGCTTCTAATTAATTAAACATCCTATGCAAGGCAATGCTGCGAGTTCGTATGTTACACTTGAATCTGTCTTGGGAAAGTCAGCAGCTACGAGTATGTTAGGGTTACACAAATTTTGCAAATAGTAAAAAATAATCTCTACAAGTTTTACTGCGATGTTAATTTGTTTTATCTTTTGTTTTTAAGCACTGCTTGATCTTTCTCTAATCGTGTATCGTTACAGTCGCGACAATGTGCCGTTAGAACGTATTTGGAAGAATAATATGAACCTATTCTGACAATTCGTATGTAAAATATTGTCTGTATTTTCTTTTTAATGATAATAACGACGACCTTTTACAGCTTCTAGTCACACCGTAAGCAAACTACTTGTTTTTAATAAAACAGAATATTAAAACTAGTGTTATCAATATTTTACATCAAGAATTGGCTTTATCAGCATTCTCTAGATGTGAATTTTAACTAGTGCAATAAATGTTAAACATTTTTCTGATTTTTTTTTAAATAGTCCCTCTCGACCAAAAGAGAGAGGGAATAGTTTTTTGTAAGCTACAAAATTGATAGACTATTATTAAAAAAAAAACTATTCCATTTCTTTGCTTTGGGCCTAGGCCAGAAACAGAACGCAGATTGCTGACGTCTTTAGAATTAGTTGCTTCCATTGAATATAGCCTTAGCGAGTCACTCACGTTGGATGTTTCTTTATTAACTCATCACGACTTCGATTCCCCACAATATTATTTTCTTTCTTCTTTAATTACTTTTGTTAATATCTTTAAACTTGTTATGAAAGTTAACTGCTTTTTTTATAAGAAGTGATTACAGAGAAATGCTCTCATGTTATGTAGACCACCAACTGTAGACGATTGCAATTATTTAAAATCCTCACTCATAAATCATTGTCAATGCCCTTTATACATATTAATATACAACTTTTTAGGCTATGGTCAATCAACGTTTTTACTTCTTGAAATAATATTTTACCACATCTGAAATTAATACATATATATATATATATATATATATATATATATATATATATATATATATATATATATATACATATACATATACATATATATATATATATATATATATATATATATATATATATATATATATATATATATATATATATATATATATATATATATATATATATATATATATATATATATATATATACATAGCATGTTGCAAAAAGCCTGCATCTGTATGTTAGTTGCTGGTTTCACATATTACTACTGTTGATACATAATCTTAGTAGTAAAGTATTTTTATGAAATCTCTCTTCTATTATTGCACAGGCATTCAAAAAATATTCTAAACTATAATAAATAACCGGTCAAGTGCAAGTTGAACTTGCGCAATTAGTGTTCCGTACGTTAATTACTTTTCAAATAAAAAATTTCGTTACAGAGGTATAAAACGATCAGTGACTTCACACCCCAAATGAGTTTTCAACAAAGTTTGTTTCCAATCTTTACTGAAAATTGATGACCTTCAAATTTTTGTTTTTTTTTATATACCAAATAAATTATTAAAGGTAATGCACTCCTAATAATTTTCGTTCAATCTACACCCCGTGGAGAATATTCCAGAATTTTTTCAAAATTTTTTGATAAGTACTTTTCGAGATAAGGCGGGTGGACAGCGATTTTTCTCGATTTTTTAAAAATAATACAAAGAAAAGTGCGCGCAAGTATTACATTATATATATATTTTTTACTCGTGTTTTCACAAGCTTTCATTTGACACCACACTCGATTACCTAGTAAAAAAATTTTTTTTTCACTTCCGATTTCACCCCCCAAAACTAACCCCTCAAGTCAAAATTTAACTTTCAAAACTACATGGCTCTGATGAGGCCGTCAATTCCTATATTGTTACCAAATTTCAACTTTCTATGACAAATAGTGTCGAAGAAAATCGGGTGTGACAGACGGACAGACAGACGGACAGACAGATGGACAGACAGACGGACAGACACCGAAGTGATCTTATAAGTGTTCCATACGGAACACTAAAAATGCAAGGTGTCCCATCAATAGATTCAAATTTGTGTGGTTTATTGCGCAAATACAATGGGCGGAGGAGCATAGTAAAGAAACAGAGAATATTTCTTTGGTCCTTGGCAGTATGGCCGCTCTGGAGCGTTTTCCTGAAGTGGCGTGCTTTTTACGTAGAACAGTTTTACAAAAACAAAAATTCCAATACTATCCAGCGTCATTTACACAGCGTACATGTGGGGTCCAGTTTCCATTTAATTAAAAAATGGGTGCAGAAGCTTGAAGAAGTCTAAGCTTCTGCAACAATCAGATCAAGTAGAAATAAAAACATGGAGTGCATTTTAGTGTCACGTCTCGAGAGTCCCAACCGCTGAATAAGTAAACGATTAGGTAAATGTGTACAGGAGTTCGTTACTACATAAATGCATGTATTAACATTTTTACCCATACAAGGTTTTAAGGAGGTTGGGGTGTTCAACATAAAATATAAAAACTATTTTGTATAGGTTTATTTGGACAGATTAATTAATTTAGAAATTTTCTATCAAAAATTTAAGGTCTTTAGGAAACTTTTTTTTATGGGTCTAGCACATGTATTATAGGGAAGTCCCTAAACCGCTCCAGGAACGACATGTGTGCGGAAAAAGCGATTCACGTTGTTCTTGAATCGCTGCAAATTATACTGGGTGGGAAACACAGCCCTGGGCAAATTATTCCAAAGGGATGATGTTCTCCATATAAACGACTGCTTGAAAAGCGTTGTACGCGGAGTACCAAGCTGAACCTCATACGCAACGTGTATTTCTAACATGCACCGCTCTGGGTGGAATTAAGCGGGCTACATCCTTCTAACACTTTCCATGAAAATACTTGTAGAACAGACTCAAGTCGTTAACCGTTTTTCGATGTTCCAGCGAATCAAGGCCGCCGGTCAGTTTCGGGTCTCCAATCAGACGAACAGCTCTTCTCTGAATAGAATCCAACAAATGTAGTGTGTATTTGAGAGCGGAGCCCCAAACATGGGAGCAGTATTCCATAGTTGGACGAATTTGGGCTTTCTAAAGAATTAACAGTTGTTGTGGAGTGTAAAGCTTTCTGGTGCGAAATAATATTCCCAACTTTTGAGAAGGTCTCCTTGCTATGCCTGCAACATGTTCATGCAAGGATATATTTGCTTCCAAATTAACGCCCAACAAATTGAGTGACGATGCCTTAACAGACACAAGTTCAACACAAAAGTGTTATATTTGCGGTGCCACCCCGTCTACTATGAACGAGGAGTCAAAGAAATATCCCAGCAACGAAGAACGCCTTGCATTTGGTTTATCTACTTTACATGCATGGATCTGCACGTTTGAATGTTTGCTTCACATCAGCTATCGTTTAGAAATAAAAAAGTGGCAAGTCAGGGGAGATAACGACAAAGCTATTGTGAAGCAACGCTCATAAGAGATACAAAAAGTGTTTAAAGATCGTATGGGTCTCATTGTAGATAAACCAAAACCTGGGTATGGTAACACAAACGATGGAAACACAGCACGTAGATTTTTTTCCAAGGCTGAATTGAGCAGCGAAATTACAGGATTAGACGTAAACCTTATTCGTAGATTTCATGTAATTTTAAGAACTTTGTCATCGGGATATGACATAAATTATATAGAATTCGAAAAGTTTTGTGTTGATACTAGAAAATTATACCTTGATCTGTATTTGTGGTATTCCAGGCCCGTTATTGTGCATAAAATTCTTGTACACAGCGCGGAAGTTATAAAGTCTTTTCTTTTTCCCGTTGGACAACTCTCCGAAGAAGCCAAGGAGGCAAGAAATAAAGACTGTCGTAGATTCCGTGAACGGCACACCAGGAAGCGGTCACGTATTGCCACAAATACAAATCTTTTGAGAATGCTTTTAATTACGTCTGATCCTGTTATCAACTCGTATAGAGAATTACCGCGAAGAAAATTTATTTCTTTGCCATTGGAGGTTCTGCAGTTGATTATCCCACCTTCATTGCCATCCGAAACACCATCGATAAGTCATCATCACGAATTAAATGAGGAGGATTATTTACTCTCTGAATATTCTACTGAATGGGAGAGCGGTGATGACGACTCATCTGATAGTGATTAGTAGGTTTAAGTATTTTTTTATTGTAATTATTATTCTTATTTTATTGTGTGTTGTAGTAATTCATGCCTTAGTATATAAGTTATTTAATATTATATTTCTTTTACTTATATACCTTGTTTTTGTAAATAATTGATATATAGATACTGTTATTGTACTAATTTATTTTAAAAGAAATAATATTTTGTAAATTAATAAATGTGGGTACTATCATTATGATTTTTATTTTTTTCCTAGGAATTTCTTTGTAAACAAACATGATTGTACTTTTCACACGTAATGAGTAGGTAGACGTATGTAGCTAATTAAAGAACAATTAGCGACAATAGTGAACAAATGAGACACCACTTCCGTCTTTGAGCTACATATTTCGATTAATACACATACAGTACACATTTTTCAACTTTTTTTTTCTTAAAATAGCTGGAATATACATAAACAATTGAAATAAGTGAAGAAATAATATTGTCCCGCTAGCTTGTACTAGTCGAGACACTGTGCGATGTTTAGACTATTGCAGGTAATGTCCCGGCGATAAGATCGGTTCCAGACGGCGACATTAACAATACCCTGAGCAGTTGCCTAGTAATACCGAGAAATATTGCAAATATAGGGAAAATATGCATCATTACTAGATTTTGGGTAAAATATGCAATAATCGGTGAGAATGGTCTAAATATACAAATGCATATGAAAATATGCAAATGCATATAATCCGGTCTCTACTGATTTTAATTGGTATTTTATTAGTTATTTCATTTGCCACAACGAAAAAATATCAATTTAGTTAAGTATCTTTTCTCCGTTATTATCATACTGAAACAGAAGAAATTTCGAGTTTATCATCCATATCCACAATTAAGCATACTACAATGATTGTTCCTAAAAAAAATTCTTTTGCAAAATTTACAAGATTTGATACATATAAAATGTCCTATAAAATCAGAACCCGCCGTTGCCGCTGATTATTATTGTAAAACCTCCATAGCCGTCATTGTGTTCCACAAGCCAGGAAAATCGATTGGCTTAGTTCTGAAAAATCTGATGGAAAAGCTTAAAACTTGATGTTTTGAGAAAAAAATAAGTTACGGTAAAAATTAGTATTAGTGTCTGTCTTGTCGGCTAGCGGACTTTCAAGGTTTGATAACATCTTAAATTGAAAAAGTTTGTAATAGCCTAACATCTTAGTAGTTATTTCTAAATTAGCCGCAAGACGCAGTTGTTGACTGTGCTAATTAATATTTCTATATAAATACGAAGGTATATTTCTACGAAATGACGCGAAATTTTGTTAAGTCGTATAATTCTTGGTAAGTGTGATTCCTGTAACGATTGTATTGTAAGCTTCAAACAGATGCAACGTGCAGCTGTTTGTCAGCAGATATCGTAAGTACACGTTTCGTAGAAATTGATAAAGCCGAGTATGGTGCAGTGAAAAAACGTTTTTAGAAAAGTAGACTGTACCTGAAATAGAAACTGAACTAAAGGAAGTTCATGGGAATTCTGCATTATCACTCAAGACTATTTATTACCGGATCAGTAAATTTAAACGTGCATTGTAGATGGCGCACATTCAGCACTTCCGATTAACGTTTTTACTGTCAATAAAATTCATGGTATCGTGATTGAACATCGTTGCATTGCTGAGATGATAGGCATTTTATATGAAAGACTACATAATATTCTGCATAAAAATGCAAACGCTGCAGGCGCGATGGGTGCTACGTTTGTTCACTCCAAACCAAAAACGCATGAGGAAGAATATTTCAAGATCGTGTTCGGAAAATTTGCAGCCTAATTCGAAGGACTTCTAAAATTGTTTTCTGAAAGTAGACGAACCGTGGATCTACCATTACACCCCGGAAATTGAACGGTAGTCAAAATAATGGGTTAGCGAAGGTTAAAGTGCACCAAAAAAACGAAAATAGTTTCATCGACGCACAGTGTCTCGACTAGTACAAGCTAGCGGGAAAATATTATTTTTTCACTTATTTCAATTGTTTATGTATATTCCAGGTATCTTAAGCTATTTTAAGAAAAAAAAAAGTTGAAAAATGTGTACTGTATGTGTATTAATCGAAATATGTAGCTGCAAGACGGAAGTGGTTTACTAATGTGTCTCATTTGTTCACTATTGTCGCTAATTATTCTTTGCGTGTCCCGGAATGGATAAGTTAGGAAACTAATTTAAATAAAAATCGAAATTACCAATACATATAGTATTATGGAGAATACGTCAATTTGATATAAAAATGACACATTTTTTTGTTATAATAAATGAAAAAAAATGCCATTAATAGGAAATTTAACGATGTTAGACATTGAAATTTCGCGATTATTTTAAAAAAATTTCAAATTTAATTAGAAAGCTTTAACTTTATGAAAAATAATAATTATTGGAGGTACTTGAAATTTAAATATTCTAAATTCCATAGTTTATACAATTGAAACATATGGTGCAAGTAAATAATATTAAGTTTAACTAATAATAAATTTGCAATGGGTATTAGTTTTTATAAATATGTGCAGCTTCAGTGTTAACATTATAATGTTCCTTATTGTCCTTCGATATATGTGTACTGTCTGTTGATACTGTGTTGTACGTTAGACATTTATCACACTTTATGGTTAGTAGTGATGCTAGACCACAGAGTTTTTCATTAGTAATATAAAATAATGAAAGTGTTTCATTACATGAAGAACATTTTAAGTTCTCTCCTAGTGATCGCATGTCAACAATTCGACGACCACTGTCACAGAGGTTAGGAGACACTTGATTTTCTGTTCCGTTTACCAATACTTTGTTGGCTTAATCTTTAATTATATACAGCCTCAGTAACGCTTCCACATAAAATTCATTTTGCTATTTTTATCAATATTTGTTGATTTTTTTGTTAATATCAATTTGTTTTTACTTGTTTAAAACAGCTGATCACAACCTATTTTTTTAACTATTAGAATATTTTTTTTATTCTTTTATTTTTTTCATATTATTTGCGTTGATAATTTTTTAAAAATTATAAAATATAATTAATATTTATTTTCCATATTTTTTTTTTCTTTAAGATTGTATAAAACATCCAAAAGTTAATCCATTCATGTTAAATTATTTAATAAAATTAAATAAACAATATATAAGACGTAAATTCTTTCGATAATGAATTTATTATTATAATAATAACCATCGTTAACTTTATAAAATTTTTTAATTATATAATACAAAGCATTTCTAAATGACAACACTCAAAACTTGGGTTGGGACTATCCCACCTCGACCTCCTTAAAGTGAAATTTCTCAAACTATTTATTATTTTGTACTTTTTGAATATTCTTTTTAAATCATTGATCAGATTTTTTAAAGTTTTTATTTCATTACATGTATACATATATATTTTAATTTCATTACTTTTATAGTTTATTAAGAGTTGTTTATATCAGTACCCAGATAAAGTCATTATTTACCGATTATTATTAATAGGTTCTCAGTTAGTATCCACATCACCGACAGTATATCGTAAACTCTGTACTTGTGAAATTCAGTGCCTGTATATACGACTCTAATAATTTGCAAAATACTATTTTGGTGGAAATAATTATTCAAACTAGAAAGTTAAATTTCTAATCGTCCCTATTAAGCTTACAATTGTGTTGGGATTTTGGAATTTTTGGCACAATAATACTATACAACAGTTATTACCACAACATTAAATAATTTATTTTTGCACTCAACAGTAGTTTTCCTAACCCTATTAGCATCAACGGGAGCGATAATTAACTAAAACCTCGACTATTTACAATAAAATTTTAATTTACTCACCGAGCTCAGATGGAGGTAACCACTACAGAGAACTATGAGGAATAGGTCCTTGGTCCTTATTTAGATAATTTTTACATTGCATAATCTTAATATTTTCGTATGTATCTAATAATTCCCTATCAGATATATTTTTATTAATCTCCAATTACCTACTGTTACTGTATGTTTGTATTCACAAGCATGTACGGCAATGCTTGATTTTTCTGATCTACCATACCGTAAATTTCTGATCTACCATATCGTAATCGACCTTTTTGTTCACCCCACGTACTTTTTGTTAAAATCATTACTTATCTCATATATTCTACTTCTTTCACGGTCTTGAATTTTATCCTTTGGACGTCCTAAGATATTTTTAAGTTGTCTCACTTCAGACACCGTATTATAAAATATATTTTAATGACGCTAGATGCCAAAAAAGCGTCTGGCGCTAATGGAATACCTTCTATAATACTCAAAAAATATGCAAGCGGACTAACTTCAGTTTTCTGTAGACTTTTCCACTATACAAAAGGCAATATTTCCTTCCTATGCGCTACAGTTCAGCCGATATTCAAAAAAAGGTAAGAAGACCTTGCCAAATAACTACCGACTAGTCGCGTTGCTTTCAATAATATTAAAAGTTATGGAAAAGGCTATCAATCATCATCTTTTAAAATATCTAGAATAATTTAATATTTGTAGCGATCCTGAATATGGCAAATAAAGATCAACAGGAGATCTTCTAACTTATATAACACATGTTTGGAACAACGCAATTGAATATTTCGAGAATCTTGAGCTGTTGCACTTGATAAATCCAAGGATTCGACCCTTTGTATGTCTAAAAGATTTTATTTATGGCTCTCAGGTCTAATCAGAAAGCGTTCTATACTAGTAGCACTCGACGGATTCCTTTCTAACACCTTCCCTATCAACGCCGGTGTGCCCCAAGGCTCCATACTGTCTTTTATTTTCCTTCTCATGTACATTAACGATCTGCTGCTCAAAAATTCAGTCTACAGCTTTGCAGATGATAGTATGCTTATTTGGTTAATGTAAAAAACCTGAAAACCCGCAAGACTCATATTTCAGCACTTTACTTACTGTTTTCTTATTTGTCAAATCCATCCCCAGACGCGTTTCGCCGTCTCGTCAGTCGGGCGAAGATTGACAAACAAGAGAACAGAATTTACTGGTACTTACCCAAGGAGTTACGGAACACGATGGCAGGATACAACGATTCCTCGAAATACGCTACCTGTGTTTAAGGGTTGACCGTGTCAACTACTCTGTCGGCTTGAAAACTGCTGTGTCAACTTTCGATGGAGTATTAAGGGTGCGTACTTAGTACAATTCGACTTTATTCAAAGGGAAAATGACTAAACCATGAACAAAAAAGTGTAATGCGGCCAGTTTATGTTATTTACAATGGAATGAATCTTGAGGAATATATAAACATTAAATATTAAAAATTAAATGTTAAATAACATTGAATATAAAGAATTCCATAGGAAAATATTTTTAGTAATTGATATTAAATTCAAATATATTTTTTCTAATTATATTTTGTTTTATAAGCAGGCAGATATTAACTTTTTAGGACTGAGAGATGTTACTTTGTACTGTATCAGTTTTTTATGAGTTCAATTTTTTATTCGTTATTTTAATTTGAGTTTTATTGATCCCACATATTAAAAAATATATTTCTTCTTTCTTTCTTTCTCTTTTATTGAGCTCTATCCTTCTTTGGATAATTTACTCAGCTTTGAATCCGTCTCGTGCTTAGGCAGAGCACCGGCGACCCATCGGTGATGAGTTACACATTCTCGAGTTTGGATCCGTTCTACAGGTGGAGAGCAACGTAGTCTTGCTCTAGGCGATATTGCTTCCCAAAAAAAATATTTATTTGTCTTTAAAACTTAATTTCTTTTTTGGCACTGATAAAGGATCTCCTACTACTGGTTTTGGGTATAATCTTTTCTGTCAGATCGTCTGTCTGATTACGTGATTGACACAAAAAACACGGCCTCACGTGTTCACCTACTGCTCAAATCATCTAACCTCAACCGACGTTATAGGAATCACCCCTCACAGCTCTTAGCAACCCTATGCAATTCGAACCCCTACCACGCAATTTGTGGTCTACCGATCCACACTTTGAAGCCCCAAAACGCCCGAACTTCGCCTTCAGAAGCCCCAACCGGGAAAGTGAGTCCGCGTGCTACGAATTGTCGACCGGAAGTCAAAAAAAAAATATATTTAAACCATACAAGGATTATTGATTTTCTAGCGAACTTTTTGAACTTAACTGCTACTAAACGACCACTCTTCTTCTGTCATATACAACGACGCACGTCAGCGATTCCTTATCCATTCCAGTCATTATTATATAATATAAATATAGCTAGAGTGACTTCTTCAGCCTATTTCAATGTAATCATAGTCTCTATAGTACAACAAAAATTTCTGATTTTGTAAAGCCTCGGATGTGATTTTCGCCTTAACCAGCGTAACCATTTGACCTGCTCTTGGGCTATAAGCTGTAGAATGGAGTATCGAATTCCTCTCAATATAAGTCCTAGTATCTTACGTTATTTTATCATATTTATAAGTTTACCTTCGCATTTTCTATGGATTTTTAAATCAATTATTCAAAGGAATGCTTTAAGAGTGTGGCTCATCAGGCTGGTATGCCTGTAGTCCTTGCAATTTTTGAGAGTAATTTTCTTAGAAATGATACCAAAGATGACTTCGGTCAAACTGTCAATATTTGTCCAAAATCGTTTATTACTTGAAACGGTGGGTTGTCAGTTGTACTTCCAATTATTTTGGAGATTCTCTATAAACATACTTATGACCTAGGCTTTTATCACACTCTTCAACTCGTTAGTATCTAAAAGAAACTTCTCTCTGTTTCTTAGTTAGAGTATTGATACATTGATACAAACCAGATATACATTTTATCTTCTTAAGCAAGTTAAAGAGCATTTAGTTTGTAATGTCCATAATATATGATCTATTTAAAATTTCATTAATAAAATATATTTAACTAGCAGTGCCCGCGGCTCCGCTCGCGTGGACTTAATTCCCTACTATCGTCACTACCTATTCCTTATGTTACCTAACGTAATAAAATATCTGCCATTATTTCCCCTTATTTCTCCTTGTCTCCCATTATCTCTACATAATTTCCATTATCTAGGCTTATCTCCCATTATTTCTCTTTATCTCCCATTATTTCTCCTTATCTCCCATTATCTTACCTTATCTCCCATTATCTAGGCTTATCTCTGCTTATCTTCCATTATTTCTCCTTATCTCCCATTATTTATACTTATCTCCCATTATCTCACCTTATCTCCCATTATCTAGGCTTATATCGAATTATATAGAACATATGTATAAATTATAAAAACATGTAAATCTGATAAGCAGTTCTCAAGTGATAAGCGCACTAACAGACAGACAGACAGAGAGACATTGCATTTTATATATATTATATTATTATTTGCTACATGATATTGTTCCATATTTAATGCTTTAGGCAGTGTAATGCAAGAAAACGCGCTAGCGGCAAACTTTTCTCCGACTTGATTCACTATTATCGTCACTGCTTATTCCTTATGTTACCTAACGTAATGAAATATATTCTATAACCTGGCCAGAGAACATATGTATGTTTAAGTAAAAGTAACGTATATCTGTCTGTTTGTCCGTTTGTGCGCTTATCACTGGAGAACCACTTATCCGATTTATGTGCTTTTTTTTTAAATATGCTAAACCATTAAATATAGAACAATATCATGTAGCAAAGAATATCTATAATATATATAAAATACAACGTCTCTCTGTCTGTCTGTCCGTCCGTTAGTGCGCTTATTACTGGAGAACCACTTATCCGATTTACGTGCTTTTTTGTTAAACATACATATGTTGTCTGGCCAGGTTATAGGATATATTTTATTACGTTAGATGACATAAGGAATAAGCAGTGACGATAATAGTGAATCAAGTCGGAGAAAAGTTGGCCGCTAGCGCGTTCTCTTGCAATACACTGCCTAAAGCATTAAATATGGAACAATATCATGTAGCAAAGAATATAATATATATAAAACGCAACGTCTCTCTGTCTGTGTGTCTGTCCGTTAGTGCGCTTATCACTCGAGAACCCCTTATCCGATTTACGTGTTTTTTTTTTAATTCATACATTTGTTCTCTAGCCAGGTTATCTATAATCTTCTATCTAGAATATATAAAATGCAACGTCTTTCTGTCTGTCTGTCTGTCCGTTAGTGCGCTTATCACTTGAGAACCACTTATCCGATTTACGTGTTCTTATAAATTTAAAATATGTTCTCTATATAATTCGATATAAGCCTAGATAATGGGAGATAAGGAGAGATAATGGGAGATAAATCGAGATAAGGCTCGATAATGGGAGATAAATATAAATAATGGGAGATAAGCAAAGATAAGTCTAGATAATGGGAGTTATGGTGAGATAATGGGAGATAAGGAGAAATAATGGGAGATAAGGAGAAATATTGAGAGATAAGTCGAGATAAGCCTAGATAATGGGAGATAAGGTGAGATAATGGGAGATAAGGAGAAATAATGGGAGATAAGGAGAAATAATGGGAGATAGGGAGAAATAATGGGAGATGAGCAGAGTTAAGCCTAGATAATCGAAATTATGTAGAGATAATGGGAGATAAGGAGAAATATTGAGAGATAAGGGGAAATAATGGGAGATATTTTATTACGCTGGGTAAATTAAGGAACAAGCAGTGACGATAGTGGTGAATCAAGTCCACGCAAGCGAAGCCGCGGGCCCGGCTAGTTTTATATATATTAAAGATATTCTTTGCTACATCATATTGTTCCATATTTAATGGTTTTGCATGTTTTAAAAAAATCCTGTAAATCGGATACGTGGTTCTCCAGTGATAAGCGCACAAACGGACAAACACACAGAGAGACGTTGCATTTTATATATATTATAGATATCCTTTGCTATATGATATTGTTCCATATTTAGTGGTTTACGCAGTGTATTGCAAGAGAACGGGCTAGCGGCAAACTTTTTTCCGATTTAATTCACTATTATCGTCACTGCTTATTTCTCATGTTACCTAACGATATAAAATATAGCCTATAAGCTGGCCAGAGAACATACGTATAACAGACAGACAGACAGACAGAGAGACGTTGCACTTCATATATTATAATATAAATTATTATTATTATACAACCTGGCCAAAGAATATATGCATGAATTTAAAAAAAAGCCACGTAAATCGGATAAGTGGTTCTCGCGTGATAAACGCACTAAGGGACAGACATACAGATAGAGAGACATTGCATTATATATATATATATATATATATATATTATAGATTATATATATTCTCTGCTACATGTTATTGTTCCATATTTAATGGTTTAGGCTGTGTATTGCAAGAGAACTCGCTAGCAACAAACCTTTTTCCGACTTTATTCACTATTATCGTCACTGCTCATTCCTTATGCTACCTATCGTAATAAAATATAGCCTATAACCTGGCCAGAGAACATATGTATGTTTTAAAAAAAAAAGTACGTAAATCGAATAAGTGGTTCTCCAGTGATAAGCGCACTAACGGACAGAGAGACAGACAGAGAGACGTTGCATTTTGTATATATATTATAGATATAAATTAGATATCTCAACCACGTAGCATTTAGAAAAAAAGTCTTTATTTTTATTACTTATTTCTTCGTTTATGGAAAATACAATGTCTTATTGTTGACAAAGCATTATTGACGAAACAGAGAAAAAGATAATTCTATTAAAAATACAGAAACACACATATCATATTTCTTTCATTTAAAGCAAAATGACTCACTTAAGGCCTAGTTTTTGATCTGTCAACCCTAACACCCTAAAAGTACATTTGAACCCCTCTAAATTCAATGAATTCCCTACACAAACACTTAATCTGTGTGCAATGCAATGTAACTAATTCAGTTAGCAGTGTAAAGAACATGGTAATACAAAGTGATAAATGTGTTCAAGGAGGGAAAAGTTTGATATTTTGTGGCTTATGATATTCTTGATATAAGGAGCTTGTAGTAAAAGCACATTTCCTAAAGACACACATGTCCTAAGTTTCCTTTAAAAATTATTTATTTTTGTACGTGGGATACTGCGAATATTTTTAAAAACCAATATTAAATGGCGTGAGAATATCATCTGAGAAAAATTTAACATGTTTTGAATTGACAGATTAAAAAGACTAAGATGGGAATGTAGAATCTTTGGCACAATGATACTACTCAGTATATATCACTACTACACCAAATACATTATTTTTGCACTCGACCCGCGTTTCGCTAACCATGTTAGCTTCACCAGGAGCGATGATTGACGAAATCTAAACTACATGTGTACCCTACCCCATACTTTCGTATGCGTTCAACAATCTCCTATCAGATACATTTTTTTTATTAATCTTAGATTTTCTAATGTTCTCTTCAAGGGCATGTTCGGCAATGCTAGACTTTTATGTTCTACTATATTGTAAGTGTGCTAAATAATCTTTAAATCGTGTTTTAATTGACCTTTTAGTTTGGCCAACATACTTTTTGTCAAAATCATTACAACTAATTCATAAATTCCACTTTTTTCACAATTAGGAATCTTATCTTTGGGATTTCCTAAGATTTTCCTCAGATTGTCTGATGACTTGTAGACTAAGATGAGGCATACCTTATTAAATACCTTATTGTGTCCCTTGCTATATTTCGGATTATATGGTATGGAGACATACTTGGTGTTATTTTCTTTGCGTGTAAAAAATGTAGAATTTTAAATATTAAACCTAAACTTATGACTATTTATTAGCTTATTTACTAAGTCATTGTCATAACCATTAACTCTAGTTATATTTCTAATACGATTCCTTTCTTTATTAAAGTTTACTCTATTCAGAGGGAAAGTGACCAAACGATGAACTAAAAAATGTAATGAGGCTAATTTGTGTTGTTTGCAATGAAATGAATCGTTAGGAATATATATATCCGTTACTATGTCCTTCCTATAGATCTCAAATTCTAATCTATTATTATTTTTAATAATTAAAATATCTAGAAAAGGCAATTTTCCTTTGTTATCAACTTCGTAAGGGAATTTAATGGAATCATACCGGCTACTTAATTTAGAAATAAAATCATCAATATTTGCTTTCTTTGTATCAAAAATCGCGAATATATCATCAACATACCTATACCATACCCTTGGGAAATATTCGAATTCTTGACTGACTTCGGTTTCAAACTTACTCATGAATAAATTGGCTATGAAAGGTGATAAGCAATTACCCATAGCTGTTCCTTCTTTCTGACATAAAATTGAATGTTATATTAGAAATAATTTCGTTCCATATAAAGTTTAGATAAGTTAAATATTCACGAAATGTCCTCCTCAAATCATTCATTCTAAGTAAATCTTCGAGATATTGTAAATTTTGTGGAATTGGCACACTTGGAACAAGGACTGACATTCAAAAGAAATTAAGACTTCACCTTCATTAAGAATTAGATTTTTTGTTTTATTAATGAATTCCAAGTTCTTTTGATAACTTGAGAATTTAGCATTAAATACTTTCGCAATGAAGGAATTCATTTAAAAAAATTTCTATTTCTTAATGAAGGTGAAGTCTTAATTTCTTTTGATGTCAGTTCTTTGTTCTCAAGTGTGCCAATTCCACAACTTTAAAATATCTCGAAGAATTGCTTAGAATGAATGACTTTGAGGACGAAATTATTTGTGAATATTTAACATTATCTAAACTTTGTATGGAACAAAATTATTTCCAATATAACAGTCAATGTTATGTTCAGAAAGAAGGAACATCTATGGGTAATTGCTTATCACCTTTCATGGCCAATTTATTCATGAGTAAGTTTGAAACCGAAGCCAGTCAAGAATTCGAATATTTCCCAAGGGTATGGTATAGGTATGTGGATGATATATTCGCGATTTTTGTTACAAAGGAAAGCAAATATTGATGATTTTGTTTCTAAATTAAATAACCGGTATGATTCCATTAAATTCTACGAAGTTGAGAACAAAGGACAATTGCATTTTCTAGATATTTTAATTATTGAAAATAATAATAGATTAGAATCTGATATCTATAGGAAGGACACAGTAAGGGATAGATATATTCCTAATGATTCATTTCATTGCAAACAACACAAATTAGCCTCATTACATTTTTTAGTTCATCGTTCACTGTCACTTTCCCTCTGAATAAAGTAAACTTTAATAAAGAAAGGAACCGTATTAAAAATATAACTAGAGTTAATGGTTATGACGTTGACTTAGTAAATAAGCTAATATATAGACATAAGTTTAGGTTTAATATTCAAAATTCCACCTTTTTTACATGCGAAGAAAATAACACAAAGTATGTCTCCATACCATATAATCCGAAATATAGCAAGGGACTCAATAAGGTATTTAAAAAGGTAGGCCTCACCTTAGTCTACAAGTCATCAGACAATTGAGGAATATCTTAGAAATCCCAAAGATAAGATTCCAAATTGTGAGAAAAATGGATATATGATATTAGTTGTAATTGTGACAAAAAGTATGTTGGGAAAACTAGAAGGTCAATTAAAACACGATTTAAAGAACATTTAGCAGACTTAAAATATAGTAGAACAGAAAAGTCTAGCATTGCCGAACATACCCTTGAAGCTGATCATATTGTAACATTAGATAAATTTAAGATTAATAAAAAATGTATCTGATAGGAGATTGTTGAACGCATACGAAATTATGGAAATTATAAAATGTAAAAGTAGTTTAAATAAAGACAGAGGGCCTTTTCCTTATAGCCCCTCTACTGGTTACTTGACCGGAACTGATGGCCTTGCCTATGCCATTAGTTCCGCCTGAGTAATTCAAGGGTTAGGCTACATAGGTATAAATGGGGTAGATTTGTAGTTTAGCTTTCGTCAATCATCGCTCCTGAAGAAGATAACATGGTTAACGAAACGCGCGTCGAGTGCAAAAATAAAGTATTTGCTGTAGTGGTGATATATACTGAGCAGATTAAAAAGAAGCTAACCAGCTTCATTTACGTATTAACTAGTGATATAAAAAATGGCATTTTCTCGTGAACATTTTCGAATGATAATTTTGTACAATTTTCTGTTCTGCGACTTTTGATTTGGCTGTTGGGAGAAAGCATCATCACTAATTAATTAGTTTTCTGTTTTGCTACTTGGAAGTATAATCTCAGCGACGAATTTCGTGAAAAGTCATCAATTTCTGTTGTTGCATGAAACATTGATGACATAAAACAAATAATACAAATGCAACAGCATGTAACATAGTGTAAGATCCACTTATCCATAGGCATTCACATGAAATAAATACATGAGATTTTCCATGTACATTTGGCTTTGGAAAAAGGTTCGGCTCGTGGGATTGTTAATAATTTGACCGAAGCTCAAGAAAAAGCTCGTATAAAAATGGAGCCAAAAAATTATTAATAAATTCAACTGGTATACTCCAAATCCTGTTTACGATATTTTAACTGATGGTAAAACTTTACTTATTCCTATGAACCCGAATCTAGAAGCCAGTCTGCTGTTTCGATGTTGAGATCTTCTAACTTATGTAACACATGTTTGGAATAACGCAATGGAACATTTTGGAGAATCCTGAGCGGTTGCACTTAATATATCCAAGGCATTCGACCGTTTGTTGGCTAAGTTACGCTTTTATGGTATGTCTGAAAGATTTTGTTTATAGCTCTCGGGTCTCCTCAGGAAGCGTTCTATACTAGTAGCAGTCGATGGATTCCTTTCTAACACCTTCACTATCAACGCCGGTATGCCTCGAGGCTCCATACTGTCTTCTGTTTCCTTTCTGATTTACATTAACAATCTGCTGCTCAAAAATTCAGTCTACAGCTTTGCAGCTGACAGTATGCTTATTTGGTTAATGTAAAATAACTGAAAACCCGCAAGGCCCATATCTCAACAGTTTAATCACTGTTCTCTTATTTGTCAAATTCGTCCCGAAACGCGTTTCGCCGTGTCACGTCTCGTCAGTCGGGCTAGGATTGACAAGTAAGAGAACAGAATTTACTTGTACTTATCCAAGTAGTTCAGGAACACGATGGTAGGAAACAAGAATCCCTCGAAAAGCGCTACCTGTATTTAATGACCCTGTCATCTACTCTGTCGGCTTGAAAGCTTCTGTGTCAGCTTTCGATGGTGTATTAGGTATGCATACTTAGTACAATTCAACTCTATTCGAAGGGAAAGTGACTCAAACATAAACAAAAAAGTGTAATACGGCCAGTTTATGTTATTTACAATGGAATGAATCTTTAGAAATATATAAACATTAAATATGAAAAATTAAATGTTAAATAACACTGAATATGAAGAATTCCAGAGGAAAATGTTTTTAGTAATTGATATTAAATGCGAATATATTTTTCGCTAATTATATTTTGTTTTATAAGCAGGTAGATATTAACTTTTTAGGACTAAGAGATGTTATTTTAGATTTTTTATCAGTTTTTTATGAGTAAGTTCAATGTTTTATTCATTTACTAGCCGGGCCCGCGGCTCCGCTCGCGTGGATTTGATTCACTACTATTGTCACTGCTTATTCCTTATGTTACCCATCGTAGTAAAATACTTCCCATTATTTCCCCTATCTCCCAATATTTCTCCTTATCTCCCATTATCTCTACATAATTTCCATTATCTAGGCTTATCTCTGCTCATCTCCCATTATTTCTCCTTATCTCCCATTATTTCTCCTTATATCCCATTATCTCGCCATAACTCCCATTATCTAGAGTTATCTCTGCTTATCTCCCATTATTTCTCCTTATCTCCCATTTATTTATACTTATCTCCCATTATCTTACCTTATCTCCCATTATCGCGGCTTATCTCGACTTATCTCCCATTATTTCTCCTTATCTCCCATTATCTGATCTTATCTCCCATTATCTAGGCTTATATTCAATTATATAGAACATATGTATAAATTTATAAAAACACATAAAACGGATAAGTAGTTCTCAAGTGATAAGCGCACTAACGGACAGACAGATAGACAGGCAGACAGAGAGACGTTGCATTTTATATATATTCTAGATAGAACATTATCGATAACCTGGCCAGAGAACAAATGTATGAATTAAAAAAAAAAAAGACGTAAATCGAATAAGTGGTTCTCGAGTGACAAGCGCACTAACGCACAGACAGACAGACGTTGCATTTTATATATATTATATTCTTTACTAATAATATTGTACCATATTTAATGCTTTGGGCAGTGCATTGCAAGAGAACGCGCTAGCAGCAAACTTTTCTCCGACTTGATTTACTATTATCGTCACTGCTTATTCCTTATCTCACCTAACGTAATAAAATATATCCTATAACCTGTCCGGAGAACATATGTATGTTTAATAAAAAAAGCACGTAAATCGGATAAGTGGTTCTCTAGTGATAAGCCCATTAACGGATAGACAGACAGAGAGACGTTGCATTTTATATATATTATAGATATTCTTTGCTATATATTGTTCCATATTTAATGGTTTAGCATGTTTAAACAAAAAGCACGTAAATCGGATAAGTGGTTCTCCAGTGATAAGCGCACTAACGAACAGACAGACAGACAGAGATACATTGCATTTTATATATATTATAGATGTAATAAAATATATATCTATAACCTGGTCAGAGAACATATGTATGAATTTAAAAAATCACGTAAATCGGACAAGTGGTTCTCGAGGGATAAGCGCACTAATGGACAGACAGACAGAGAGAGAGACGTTGCTTTTTATATATATTATAGATATAGATTATTATTATTATTATTATTATATAACCTGGCCAAAGAATATATGTATGAATTTAAAAAAAGACGCGTAAAAGTGGTTCTCGCGTGATAAACGCACTAATGGACAGACAGGCAGACAGAGAGACATTCCGTTATATATATTATAGATTATAGATTATAGATATTCTCTGCTACATAATACTGTTCCATATTTAATGGTTTAGGCTGTGTTTTGCAAGGGGACGCGCTAGCGTCACTGCTCATTCCTTATGCTACCTATCGTAATAAAATATAGCCTGTAACCTGGCAGGGAACTTATATATAGGCCAAAGAATATATGTATGAATTTCAAAAAAGCCACGTAAATCGGATAAGTGGTTCTCCAGTGATAAGCGCACTAACGGACAAACAGACAGACTGACAGACAGACAGAAAGACAGAGAGACGTTGCATTTTATATATATTATAGATTCCTATGAGCCCGAACCTAGAGGTCAATCTGCTGTTTGGGTGTTCCGAAATTGACCTAAAGCAACGTGAGTTATTCGTTCTCGTACTGCTTCATAAAAAAATGATCACTGCTTTTTTTTCTAAATTCCTGGTCATGTCGCTATTGTCGGTTTACAGAATCAAAGGACTATTAATGCTGATTGGTATACAATAATTTGTTTGCTATATTACGTAAATCAAACCGAAGACCTCGTATTATCGTATTATTTACAGATAAAAAATTGGAAATAATGTCGCACTGCTCGTTTAATCCTGAATTATCACTTAAGATTTCTTATTGTTTCATTTTATGAAAAATAAAATGGTCGAAGAGCTTTTCTTGGGAGCAGAAGAAGCAGTTAATGTATTTATACAGCACGTTTGTGAGATTCCCACTTCTGAGTGGAAAAAAATGTTTCCAGAATTGTCTCAATTTTCGCAAAAGCATATAGACTAGTCCGTAATTCAGCGTATACCGGCCAACTTATATTTTTCCATAATTTTTCTAAACACTTTCGCATTAACCTACGTATAATAATCATGGTTATGTTTCGATATCTGAAAATGCTACTAATAGAAATTATTTATGCTGTTCATTTTTAATGACTGGAAAAACCGTCCTGTTTTGAATATGAGAATAAAAATTGTCGCCGGCCTCATACGATAGATTGACTTTGTTCTTCTTAGGTTAACTCCTCGCCTGTTGAAATGGTTGAGCTGAGATGGGCAGCCAGATTTACTAAAAGGGTCTTAAACTGTGACTCTACCTAGCTGTCATTAAATTTAAAACTTCTAGTGGTCCAGTTAATTTTTGTTCTTAACGCTGTTATATTTCACAGTTAATAAATAATTGTTTTAAAAGACATTTTTCAATCAAACTTTAGAAATAAAACCTTAGAACTGGCATGACAGAATTAATTACTTTTAGAATCTTAAAGGAATTTGTCAATTTTGTCTGTTAAATCATCAATAGCAACAAATTTTCTGGTCTAGTACTACTTAACTCTCTAGTTTTAGTTGGCTTACTGGTATTTTTGTATTTTTAAACCCCCTAACTGCCAAATTGAGCCTTTATAGTAGAACAGATAGAGAAAATGCAAAGAAACTATGTTTCTCTGGATTGGTTTAAATACTTATTTTACATAACAGTTATCATTACTACAGTGAATACTTATTTTTGCACTCAATGCGCGTTTCGTTAACCATGTTAGTATCACTAGGAGCGATGGTTTACTAAATCTGAGAATAAAAACTAGACTAAACTTGGAATTACTAGAGTAAAACTAGTTGCACCTGAATTATTAGTTCCTGTCGAATAATCCGTTGAGTGAACTGTGAGGAATAAGTCATCAGTCCTGATTTAGACTATTTTTACAGTTTATTATTTCAATATTTGTGTACGTGTCTCAGAATTTCCTATTACATACTTTCTCTATTAACCTCAAATTATCTAATGTTACAGTATAATTCTATTCAAGAAAATGTTCGGTAATACTTGATTTTTAAAATCTACCGTAAAGTAAATCCCAAGATATAGGAGCCTGCCTTTTTTACTTTTTCAATAGTGCACTAAACGACCCTATTATGGTTTTGTGCGTAGTTGTCAGGTATTACGATAAACGTATTTTTATTTTACCTGCTTTGTATACCGCCCTCACTTGCACCTGCAATCCTATTGGATCTATTTTTACCTATATATTTACCACCTGGCAACCCGGTTTGGAGCCCTTTAAGTATTTGATAATATAGGCCCCACGACCACAGATCCCCATTAAGATTCGAAAGATACTTTTTATTATTTTTATTTTTAGTTTTACTTACAACTTACAACGTAACGGTTCTAATTTAATTATATGGCGTCCGTGGGAAAATTGCAATAGTGGCTATCGCAATATTGTCGAAGAGGACCTTCAATATCATTCCTACACAATTAAGATAAGACAGATACTCTCTGAAGATACCAAAACAAAGTGAGTTGCTCGGTGCTGCTGCTTATTTGATCTTTCAAACATGAGCGGCGGACGCATCAGATTCTTCTCCGACAAAAAAATTCTCTTTGTTGTTGCTATAAACAAGTTTCGGCATTCCAATGTGATATCATTAATGACCGCTATTGAGGCAGCGTTCGCCAATATGATCACTGGTGAATTATAGAGGGCGGGTTGGCCCTTCGGACCAAGAATTGAGGCCATTATTCAAGCTACTGGGGGTAACGATAGAGTAATAGGGAGGTACCTGCAGTTTACTTGGCCCCCAAAAGAAAAGATTTATCTTAAAAGGTCATTTCAGGATGTTGATCTTGAGAGAGTTATTAGGGAAACATGTGAAGCTATAACTCCTGACGTAATTAGAGATAGATAAATAGGAAATATTTATCACTCGACGCTAAACAAACAGAGAAAAATGTTTACGACCGTTTGGTAAAAAGAAATTTGAACAAACAAAGTGCTTTGCAAGAACCCAGTGAACTAACAAAAACCCCAATTTCTACGATTAAGGGTATTGTAAGAAAACCATCACTCAGGAACAGGAAAAAACGCATCATGTAGACGATGAAAAAGACGTCATCAGGAGAAAAATATATTCTACGTATGAAGAGCAGTTAGCCGACACTAGACAAAATAAAATTAAGACTGGTGCAGGACGGGACCAATATACATTGTGGCCGATCCACCTTTCACAGAATTCTCTTAAGAATGGGATTCACGTTCCGAAAAATCAACAAAAGGCAAGTAGTGATGGAATCACAAAGATTACGAATCTTGCAACATACTTATTTACAAGAAATTAAAAAGAATCGATCAGAGAATTGGCCAATAATTTACCTCGACGAAACATAGTTCGATACCCATGACAATGTGTAAAAAAGGTGGGTTGATAGCAGTACAAAAAGTCAGACTAACGCACCTTCAAATAAAGGTAAACGAATAACCATTTTGCGTGTTAGATCTAAAAAAGGCTAGATTTCAAATTGTGTATTATTATCTGCAAAAAACATAAAAGATTCTAGTTTGGACTATCACGGGGACACGACCGCAGAACTTTTTGAAAATTTGTTTCAAAATTCCTTTGCCAAATGTTCCCGAACAGAGTGTTATAGTTATGAACAATGCAAGTTACCATAGTCGCCTACTAAATAAGGTTCTTACTGCAGTCAACACCAAATCGGAAATACAGGAATATATGTTAGAAAATGACATTTACTTTGACTTTAGTTACAAAAAAAGTGATCTTTTGGAAGTTTCGAAAGACTATAAATTGAAAAAGAAATATGTTTGTGATAGTATGGCTGAGAGAATGGGACACACTGTTTTGCGGCTTCCTCCGTATTGTTGTGTGTTTAATCCAATTGAACATATTTGGCATCAATATAAATCAAAAATAAGGGCACAAAATGTTTCTTCTACTTTAAGCGTGTCAGTGGTTGAATTAGTAAAAAAGTTATAAATGATATACCTTGTGAAAGCTGGAAGAATTCCATTCAGCACGGTGTTAAAGTTGAAGATTCATATATTTCAGCTGATGACAGTGATAGTGAAACCGAATTAGGCATAAGTTAAAATATATTTTTATTTTTATAATATGTCCCCTGTTATAAACCCCATTCATTCAAACTGTATATTTGTACTTCTTATCCATTTGTTTTTACATGCATCTATAAATAAACATCTCCAAAAAACACTTATAATTTTATTTATTTGCATTAATGAATAAAATTCTTAAGTCCATCTCTGCAACCTATCATAAACAAAAGGTCAGAATTTTTATATTGCCCACTTAAAATGGCAAAAATCGGGATCTTATATTTTGGGACAGGCTATAGCTTCTATTTAGAAAAAAAAAACGACTAATTCAAGGAAATAAGTTCAAACATTTATCTTAATCCGTTTGAATAATGATCTATCAAATTTACACCGTTTATTATTTTATTGATTGTGTTTATTTGAAGCACACACGCCTCAACCCGAGTAATGTTACTTGTTATAGAGTTACATGCTTTATTAGTTTTATGTATTTCGCAGAAAACTATTATTATAAGCCTGTTTAAACCCCGTAAAATAAATAATGAATATTTACGCAGAGAGTATTCTGTAAATGTGCTTAACTACCTGATTTAATTAGTATTGTTTTTTTTGTAATAAATTATTGGAGCAGCTGCAAAAATTTAAGGGAGTTGAAGTGTAATAATAAGACCAATTGAGTATGACACGAGTAAGAAATAACATATGCGTGTAATTTAAATAACAACGCTCAAAGTTTCTTCATTATTTCAACAAAAAATAACCGGTCAAGTGCAGTTGAACTTACGCAATAAGTGTTCCGTACGTTGATTGCTTATTAAATGAAAATTTTTGTTACGGAGGAATAAAATGATCAATGACTTCACAAAACACCCCCAAATCAGTTTTCAACAAAGTTTGTTTCCGATTTTTACTGAAAACTGATGATTTTTTTTTTTTTATATACCAGTTAAATTACACAAGTCTGCAAAAAAAATTGAGAGCTGTTTTGATTTTTTTGCGTAATTCTTATGTTTTTGGGTGTACTGAATCCGAAAATGACTTTCATTTTGTCATAGAACGTCACGTTTTTCTGACAATGTAGGTATCTATGTTAAACAAGTTATCATCTTAAAATAAAAGATAAAAGACTAAAAAATTTTTTTTAATTTATAATTGCGTAACAAAACTTATTTTTTTATCTAAAATACATTCATTAGTAAGCACTAAACACATTTCTTTTTCCCAGTGAGACTCCTTCTGGTACATTTTCGCTTGTAGGAAGCATCTGGAAGGTCTCTCTGAAGCATCCAACAGTAGTCTGCCATCATTGAAACGCTCCATCTTCCCTGGTATCTTTTTTCCATCTCCTTAATATCTTAGTGAAATCGTTCACCTTGCTTTTCACTCAGATCTCCTAAATTTTCTGGAAAGTAGTCGAGGTGGGAATGAAGAAAATGTACTTTTAAACTCATTAAGCAACCTGAAGGTTGAAATACTTTTAACATTTTTTTGACGATTTGTTTGTAGTTAGGGTCTTTGTTATTGCCTAACAATTTCTCTATGACCTCTTTAAAGGCAATCCACCCTTCTCTTTGAGGATCCGTCATGGTTGTGATGAATTGTGGATCAGTCATAAGCCGTCTAATATCTGGTCCAACGAAAACTCCTTCCTTCAACTTTGCCTCCGAGAGGCCTGGAAACTTTCATATTAAGTATTTGAAGCCATTTCCATCTCTCGGAAGTGACTTTACAAATTGCTTCATCAATCCCAGCTTTATGTGAAGCGGTGGTAGAAGAACTTTATGAGGAGGCACCAAAGTTTCATGCAGGACGTTCTTTTCGTCAACTTTAAGCTCCCTCGGAGGCCAACACTTTTTGGTCCAGTGATTTGCTCGGTCTCTACTATCCCATAGACACAAAAAGCAAGGGAATTTGGTAAACCCAGATTGTTGTCCGAGCAACATGCCCAAGATTTTTAAATCACCGCACACTTGCCAACCGTGGTCTTTATATTTTAATTTGCAAAGAACCAATTCCAAGTTCTTGTAGGTTTCCTTGAGGTGTACGGAATGACCGACAGGAATGGAAACATAGAAACCGCCATTGTGAAGCAGAACTGCTTTAAGGCTTCTTTTTGAAGAATTTATGAAAATACGCCACTGTGCTAGGTCGTATGAGATCTTAAATGTATCCATCAAACTTTCAATATTGGTACAATAAACCGACTCGTCCTCTTGGGCAAAATAGGAAGTGAACTGCTTCTCACGATATCTAAACCAGGAGGAAGACACTCCCGGCAAAAGTAAGTTCCTGCTTTTGAGCCTTGATCCAAGCAACTCAGCAGCGTTTTTGGGAAGATTCAAGTCTCTTACCATTTAGCTCGCCCTGGGAAAACAATTTCGGACTGCTGTCATCTTCAAATTGAAAACTTGACTTGTCATCGGGTTCAGGTACAGTACCATCTTCGTCAGAACTTGGAATCTCTTCCAAGGTAGCAGGGGCCTTGGGCACTGGTATTTCGGTCCCATGAGGGATGGGACGAATAGCTGATTGCAGATTGGGGTATGAAATGGACTGCTTCCATTTTGAATTATACTCTTTCACATTACACGAACAAAAGTAACAATTATCACTATGGTTCTTTTGCTCGCGCTATACCATAGGAATCGCATATCGGAAAGCTTTTTTCTTGCCCTCAAACCAATTTCGAAGGTCTTCAACACATCGTTTGCAGACTTTATGAGGTGCCCAAACTTTATCCTGATATCCAAGTTTTAAGCCAAAATACGTGAAGTATACTTCTTTTACAAAGTCCGTAATATTAAGTTGTTGCTTTAATACCATATATTCGCCACAAAATATAACAAAAACCGTCAGACGAATTCACACACTTCCGCACAGATGACATTGCACTACATTGAACCAAGATCTATAAAACAATGACGAGTTAACACGTAATTGTACCGCGCCACTTTCTACACTATCGGAGCGCGCACGTTCTGGTTACAACGTTTTTATGTTTGTTAATTTAGCTCACACAGGGCGTTCTTTATTTAGAAAGTGATGATAGTTACGGCCTGTATACATTTAAAAACAATAATCAAAATAAAATTGTACCTATTTATTTATGACTTCAAGTTACCCAAAAAAAACCCCTTTTTTATAATAAAATTTTGCATTTTGCAAAATAACCTGACGTTCTGGAATTTTTTTTGAGTATTTTTTTAGTTTTCAGAACACCTAAATACATAGATATCAGTTGAAAACATCCAGACAGCATTTTTGTTGCAGACCTGGGTTATTAAAGGTAATGCACTCGTAATTTTAGTTCAATCTACACCCCATGGAAAATACTCCAGAATTTTTCCAAAATTTTTTGATCAGTTTTTTTCGAGATAAGGGGGGACAGCGATTCTTAGCGATTTTATATATTTTTGAACTCGTGTTTTACAAGCTTTAATTTGACACCCCACTTTTTTCCACTTCCGATTTCATTCCCCCAAAAATCAACTCCTTAAGACAAAATTTAACTTTCAAAACTACACGGTTTTTTGATGAGCTCATCAATGTCTAATAGTTTCGGGAAAAAAATCGGCTGTGACAGACGGACGGACGGACGGACGGATAGACACTGAAGTGATCTTATAAGTGTTCCGTACAGAACACTAAAAAGAAAATTTGTCAATGTTTTGGCCCTTTTAACGTACTATTCCTGGCTTATTATCTGGCCCGAGGAAATTGGAAAAGATAACCGAAATGACCCGTAAGATGGAAAGAAAATTCTAAGATTCGAGTTTCTACAAATGTTCTCAATAAACAACGCAGAGTCATTTCCATTTAGAATTTCGAAACGGTTCTAAAACCAAAAGAAGGACGACAAAATTCAAATTACAAAAACATAGCAGAATAGTAAAATAATTTTAAAACGTTTAAAAAAATTAAAAGAAATCAAAAGTAAAAGTCGCACGGTTAATAGATACTTTTGTAAAGTTTCCCCTAGCATCCAAATCTGAGGCCGAATGTATTATTTTGAAAGAAATAGTGCGTTAAAATATCCAAAAAGGCAATAAATAGTCAATTTAGAGCTAAAAATGGCCTGCAAATTGCAATTTAATTTTCCTTTATGTCCATAAAAAACTCCGATTCATACAGAAATCAGTTTCTTGAGTAAAATTTTCCGTAGAATCCGAATCTGAGGTTAAATGTACTTTCTAAATGCATTGGTACCTTAAAATAGCCAAGAAAAGGGAAAAATAGTCAATTTAGTGCTAAAAATGTACTTAAATAATTCGAATTAATTTTCCTTTCACTAGAAAAAAAAAATTAGGATGCATACATATATGAGTTTCTTTTGTAAGATTTTCCGTAGAATCCGAATTTGAGGCTAAAAAAATTTGTAGGTGACATATGCTCCTGCCCCTCCTCGATACGCCAGAGGTACCAATTTCACAATTAATATTAATGAGTTAGGATTCCTTACTCATTAACCTGTCCACCCAAAAATTTCAGTGACTAGGACTATGTAAAAATGGACAAAGCAAAAATAATGGCGGCCCAGATTTTAAAAATACACAAGCTTGTGCCAGGCGATCCTTCAAGGAAATTGCGCCCGGTAATTTGTATTTTTCTTGGCGATTTTAGGTTCTAACAAATTAATTCAAAATGGGTACTTAACATTCTGGTAAAATTGTGGCAGGAAGATCTCAATTCTTCATTTAACCCAACATTGTCAGTGCTTAAATCAGCCAATAGTTCTTTTGTGCCGTAATTAACTCTCCTTGTTAATAGAGATTGACCAAATACCTTGATTTTTTCTGTTTTAGCCTTTAACTAAAAACGAACCACAGCTAATTATAAATAACCGATCAAGTGCAAGTTGAACTTTCGCAATTAATGTTCCGTAGGTTGATTGCGTTTAAAATAAAAAATTTTGTTACGGAGGTATAAAATGATCAGTGACTTCACAAAACACACCCCAAATGAGTTTTCCACAAAGTTTGTTTCTAATCTTTAATGAAAACTGATGACCTTGAAACTTTTGTTTTTTTATATACCAGATAAATTACCTTTAGGTAATGCACTCGTGATGTTTTTCGTTCAATCTACACCCCGTGGAGAATATTCCAGAATTTTTTCAAAATTTTTTAATAAGTACTTTTCGAGATAAGGGGGGAGACAGTGATTTTTCACGATTTTTTAAAAATAATACAAAGAAAATGCGCCCAAGTATTTATATATATATATATATATATATATATATATATATATATATATATATATATATATATATATATATATATATATATATATATATTACTCGTGTTTTCACAAGCTTTCATTTGACACCACATTCGATGATCAAGTAAAAATTTTTTTTTTTTACTTCCGATTTCACCCCCTAAAACTAAGGCCATCAATTCCTATATTAGTAGTAAATTTTAACTTTCTATGTTAAATAGTTTCGGAGAAAATCGGGTGTGACAGACTGTCAGACAGACAGACGGACAGACAGACGGACACCGAAGTGATCTTATAAGTGTTCCGTACGGAACACTAAAAAAATCGTCATCGGAGAAGGACATTCTTGCGGGACTAAACAAAATGGGAAAAAAAGAACAAACACTAACAACAAAACTTTTGAAACAGTCTACAGGAACTGTTTGAAAAAACACAAAATATGTTTGTTTTATTTATTGAAAACAGAACTGTTTTTTTTAAAACTGACCGTTTGGTGAAACCCAGCTTAATAGGTATGCGTACTTAATAAAATTAATTGTATCCTACCATAGTGTTCCGTAATTTAGCCAAGAAAAGGAAAAAATAGTCAATTTATTGCTAAAAATGTACTTAAATAACTCGAATTAATTTTCCTTTCACTAGAAAAAAAAAAAATTAGGATGCATACATATATGAGTTTCTTTTGTAAGATTTTCCGTAGAATCCGAATTTGATGCTAAAAAAATTTGTAGGTGACATGCTCCTCGATACGCCAAAGGTACCAATTTCACAATTAATATTAATGAGTTAGGATTCCTTACTCTTTAACCCGTCCACCCAAAAATTTGACTGACTAGGACTATGTAAAAATGGACAAAGCAAAAATAATGGCGGCCCAGATTTTAAAAATACACAAGCTCGTGATTAAGTCACTAAGTTCCTGAGGCCAATATAAAAAAAAAAAAAAATATAAGTATGCATGCATGTAAATATAAAATGTAGCTATTGTTAATTTTTTACAGCCTTGAAAAATTAATCGTGTTCATTAGCCAACGGAAAATAAATTAATAACCATAAATAGTTATTCTCACTGTTTCCTTATTTTTATTTTGTTTAATAACCAAAGATAATAATTAATTTCTAACTAACCTAGGAATTGATTTATGCTATTAAGGAGTACTTACACAGTGCGACAGTTAATATTCTGACTGGGATGGATGAACTAGTAGCGTCATTTACAAGTGTTTTCTGCAATTTTAAAGCTGTTTCCTGTCCCAATTTTAATTTTAAATTTTGCCTTAAAATACTAACAGACGACTAAGATATAGTAATTTATTTAACAGTCAATAAATTTCATTGTAAAAATTATTATATATATAGTAATAGTTAAATTTCACAAGAAATTGACAATAATGCCACATAAACAATCAAGAGATTAAAAAACCGGTCAAGTGCAAGTTGACCTTGCGCAATTAGTGTTCCGTACATTGATTGGTTTTAAAATAAAAATTTTTGCAACGGTAGTATAAAACGATCGTGACTTCACAAAACACAACCCAAATGAGTTTTCAACAAAGTTTGTTTCCAATCTTTACTGAAAATTGATGACCTTGAAATTTTTGTTTTTTATATACCAGATAAATTATTAAAGATAATACACTCGTGATAATTTTCGTTCAATCTGCATTCCTTGAAGAATATTCCAGAATTTTTTCAAAATTTTTTGATAAGTACTTTTCGAGATAAGGCGGGTGGACAGCGATTTTTTAAAAATAATACAAAGAAAAGTGCGCGCAAGTATTACATTATATATATATTTTTTACTCATGTTTTCACAAGCTTTCATTTCACACCACACTCGATAACCTAGTAAAAAAATTTTTTTTTCACTTCCGATTTCACCCCCCAAAACCCCTTAAGTCAAAATTTAACTTTCAAAACTACATGGCTCTGATGGGGCCATCAATTCCTATATTATTATCAAATTTCAACTTTCTATGACAAATAGTTTGGGAGAAAATCGGGTGTGACAGACAGACGGACAGACAGACACCGAAGTGTATAAAGCACCAATTTAAAAAAAAAAAACAGCTTGAAGGCGACAAACACGCGCAGTTACCAAGATCAATTCGAACAGCAGGAATGATTTAAAAAGTTTATGACCCATGATGGCAATGTATCATTCAAAATGATAGAAGCAGCGTTAAATATTGCCAGGAAAACAATTAGAATTATACTGAAAGAAAATCTAGGCAAGACAAATTGAGATCAAAAGTTATTACGAGTGTAATATTCCACGACAATCGCACAAATGTCCGCACGAGACTCTAGAAACAGTACAAGCCGACAGAGTGATTGACCCGACTTGAAAGCTGCTGTGTCATGGAGTAATGGGTATGCGTACTTAATAAAATTCGTTGTATCATACCATCGTGTTCCTACCTTCTGGGATAAGTACCAGTAAAATTTGTTCTCTTGTTTGTCAATTCTAGCCTGACTGCCGAGTCGTGACACGATGAAACGCGTCAGAGGATGGATTTGACGAATAAGAGAACAGTATGTAAACTGCTGAAATATGAATTTGGTCCGTTTTCAGTTATTTTTATATTTATATGTCTGAGGAGGATCCCTCGAAAAGTGCGACCTGGTTTTAAGCATTAACTGTATCAACCACATTGTCAGCTTGAAGGCTACTGTGTCAGCTTTCGATGGAGTAAAGCCGGCTTTCTACCAAACGGAGATAGCACGAAACACAAACAAAAACTGTTTATCTCAACAAAAAAAAATTAACAGTTTCCAAAACATGTTTGTCAGAGAACAGTGTTTTTAGTAAACAAAACACTTTCCCATCTCGAGTCGGTACATCAAAAGAAAAAATTTGGTCGTGTTTTTTAGTCGGTTTGGTTGGAACACCGGATGTTTACATGATTACATCGCTTTCCGTTAGCTCGACATATTAAAAATAATAAAAGTAAAACAAAATAACCCGTCAAGTGCAAGTTGAACTTGCACAATTAGTGTTCCGTACGTTGATTGTTTTTTTAAAATAAAAAATTTTGTTAGGGTGATATAAAATGACCAGTGACTTCACAAAACACACCCCAAATGAGTTTTCAACACAAGTTTGTTTCCAATTTTTATTGAAAACTGGTGACCTTGAAATTTTGTTTTTTTTTCTATACCAGATAAATTATTAAAGGTAATGATAATTTTCGTTCAATCTGTACCCTGTGGAGAATATTCCAGGATTTTTTCAAAATTTTTTGATCGGTACTTTTCGAGATAAGGTAGGGGACAGCGATTTTTTCACGATTTTTTAAAAGTAATACAAAGAAAAATGTGCGCAAGTATTACATTATATATAATTTTTTACTCGTGTTTTCACAAGCTTTCATTTGATACCACACTCGATGACCTAGTAAAAAATTTTTTTTTCCACATCCGATTTCACCCCTCAAAATGAATCCCTTAAGTCAAAATTTATGTTACGGTGATATAAAATGATCAGTGACTTCACAAAACATACCCCAAATAAGTTTTCATCAAAGTTTATTTCCAATCTTTACTGAAAATTGATGACCTTGAAATTTCTGTTTTTTTTATATACCAGATAAATTATTACAGGTAATGCACTCGTGATAATTTTCGTTCAATCTACACCCCGTGAAGAATATTCCAGAATTTTTTCAAAATTTTTTGATAAGTATTTTCCGAGATAAAGCGGGTGGACAGCGATTTTTCGCGATTTTTTTTTAAAATAATACAAAGAAAAGTGCGCGCAAGTATTACATTATATATATTTTTTACTCGTGTTTTCACAAGCTTTCATTTGACACCACACTCGATTACTTAGTAAAAAATTTTTTTTTTCACTTCCGAATTCACCCCCCAAAAGTAACCCCTTAAGTCAAAATTTAACTTTCAAAACTACATGGCTCTGATGAGGCTATCAATTCCTATATTACTACCAAATTTCAACTTTCTATGACAAATAGTTTCGGAGAAAATCGGGTGTGACAGACGGACAGACAGACGGACAGACAGACGGACAGACAGACGGACAGATAGACGGACAGACACCGAAGTGATCTTATAAGTGTTCCGTACGGAACACTAAAAAGAAAATAAAACGGGGGTTTACGAATTATGCTGTGGCACTTGCAATATAAAACGTATATAGAACAAACAGGCAGATCT
This sequence comes from Pachyrhynchus sulphureomaculatus, assembly GCA_019049505.1. Classification (NCBI taxonomy): domain Eukaryota; kingdom Metazoa; phylum Arthropoda; class Insecta; order Coleoptera; family Curculionidae; genus Pachyrhynchus; species Pachyrhynchus sulphureomaculatus. The sequence goes on along the minus strand of CM032455.1, from coordinate 14,612,111 downwards.
TTTTATAAAAGAATAAAGGAACATAAACAAAGCTATAGAATGAAAAATAACAAATCTCGTTACGCTAAACATTTAACAGATGAAAATCAATGAAGATTTTAAAATTTTGCATAATGGAAAGAAAGGAAAATTACTGAATTGTTTAGAACAGGTACAAATTAACCAGAGAAAATTATTTTTATTATTCAACGATCAATTAGATGGGGGAGGGTCTCCTTTATTGAACTTGTTCTAGGAATTAAGGTAAATATTGTTAATGAATTTAGTACTTGTAATTAGGTAAACTATATATTCGGTATCATACTTTTTTAGTGTAAATAATATGCTTAAAATTTATCCAGTAATTTAGCCAAAAACCTATATATATATATATATATATATATATATATATATATATATATATATATATATATAGGATTTGTCCAAGTCTGCAAAATATCCATTAGTGTCTGCAATCACCTCCTCGTTTGAATAAAATCTTTGTCCCGCCAGCCATTTCTTCAAATTGGGGAACAAATAGTAGTCCGAGGGAGCCAAGTCTGGAGAATAGAGGGGATGTGAAACGAGTTGGAATCCTATTTCCATTAATTTTGCGACCACAACTGCTGAGGTGTGTGCTGGTGCGTTGTCGTGATGGAAAAGGACTTTCTTGTGGGCCAATCGCGGGCGTTTTTTCTTGCAGCTCGGTTTTCAAACGGTCCAATAACGATGAATAATATTCACCTGTAATAGTTTTTATCCTTTTCCAGATAGTCGATGAGGATTATCCCTTGCGAATCCCAAAAGACAGTCGCCATAACCTTTCCGGCCGAAGGAACGGTCTTCGCTTTTTTTGGTGCAGATTCCCCCTTGGTAACCCATTGTTTAGATTGTTGTTGGGTCTAAAGAGTATAGTAATGTATCCATGTTTCATTCACAGTGACGAAACGACGCTTAAAGTCCTCCGGATTCTTCTGGAACAGCTGCAAACCATCCTTGCAACACTTCACACGATTCCGTTTTTGGTCAAGCGTGAGCAATCGCGGCACCCATCTTACGGATAGCTTTCTCATGTCCAAATATTTATGCAAAATATAATGTACCCGTTCAGTCAAGATGCCCACAGCACTAGCAATCTCACGCACCTTAACTCTTCTGTCATCCATCACCATATCATGAATTTGATCAATGATTTCTGGAGTCGTAACCTCCACAGGCCGTCCAGAACGTTCAGCGTCACTTGTGCCCATATGGCCAGTCCGAAAATTTTGAAACCACTTATAAACTGTTCTAATCGAAGGTGCAGAGTCACCATAATATTTATCAAGCTTCTCTTTAGTCTCCTGAGGCATTTTGCCTTTCATAAAGTAATGTTTAATCACCACAGGAAATTCTTTTTCGTCCATTTCTTGAAAAACGCTCGACTTCCTTGATTCACACGAATGCCAAACACAAAGAAATAGACCAATATGGCTGAAACTTGGTGTGCGTTCATTCAAGAGATGCTACTAACTAAACATGACCTCGATACGCGCCGGTGGTGCCATCTCTCGGACTTTGCACGGACTTTTCAAAACCAGCCTCGTATATATATATATATATATATATATATATATATATATATATATATATATATATATATATCGAAATGCTATTGACGTTATAAAATATTAAAATACTTCAGCCCCCTTGAGCGTCTCTCTGGGATAAACTTGAAAACAATAACCTAATTTTTGGATTCCTAGATTTCAGAGACCCAGAAAAGGATATATAACACGATAATAGAAACAACCCCCTCTAATTTCCTCCTCCACCTCTTTTGTCCCGTATATGTTTTACTCTAAATATTTACGCATAAAATTTGTTTAATACTCAACAAAAAACCAAGACACACTTCCATATTACTATTAAAAACCTCTTAAAATTTATCGACCCTCACCTCTTTAGCACAAAGAGATATCATTCAAAAACTATGTCATCTCCTTGTTAAGTTTTATCTATAGTCTTTCCAGTAAGAACCTGACCGCTCGTAGGCGCAATTATCTTAGAAAGTTGGCCAATTGCCTCCGGCATCAGTAATCGCCTGACATCTTCGAGGCATGCTGTCGACGAGATTTTCTGCATACTCTGCAAATTTTCGAATCTCATGAGACAACTGACTGAATGAGGAACAGACAGTGAAGTATAAGTATTTCCGTTATGTAACAGCACACCTTTTAAACTAGTTTTTGATGAGTCTATAAAAAGCCCCCAATCTTCCTTCTTATATTCAATGCCATTCGTTCATTAGACTACCAATATCATGGCAGTAAACCAAATCCTCTTCCTGCTTGAAAAACTGAGCAAACTGTTGATCTTTTGTTCTATAAGCAATTCTGTCTTTTCCTTAGTCAAACTCAAATCTTTCACTAAATCATTTAAATCACCTTGTGTAAACAACTGTAATTTTAAATTTTCTAGAGAACATTGAAACTCATCATCATCCGGTCGACTTTCATTAAATTCGGGAATGGACTGCAAAACGTCATCAATCGACTGAGGTGACTTAGGGATAGGAAGTCCCGGTCCATGTCCGACCGGCCGATTAGCTGAAGTAAAATTAGGATAGACAATTACTTTCATATTTTTGGTGTTATATCCAGAAACATTAACGCTGCAAAAATAACAATCATTTGAATGATTTTCTTGCTCTCTCCATACCATGGGTACTGCAAATCTTTTCTTTCTTATACCATTTCCTAAGATCCTCAACACAAACATAACATACTTTGTGAGGAGCCCAACATTTTTCTTGATTACCGATTTCTACACCAAAATATGCAAAGAATACTTTTTTTACAAAGTCAGTAATGTTTCTTGATGTTTTTTAACTACAAACTCACCACATATATAACAAAAAATGTTGGAAGAGTTTTTACAACCACGATTAGCTATACTTGGAGTGTGAATTAAAGCACATGGGTTAAACACTGCAATGCGAGGTTATATTAGTTGGAAGAAAACAAACAGCTGTGACATTTATCGGAACTGCCAACCTAATAACATTCGATTTTACTGCCAACCTTATAAAATTCTCATTTTATTGTCAACCTAATAACATTCGAATGATAAAAAATAAACTTTTCACATTTTGAATATTAAAATGTGAAAAATTGGTGAGTGATACGACTTTTTTATTATTATTTTCGGACTCAGCACACCAAAAAACCTAGGATTCAGGTAAAATTATTAAAAAAGTTTTTTTCATCGTTGGCCTGCGAATCGCCGGACATCTTCGAGGCATGCTGTCGACGAGATTTTTTGCATACTCTGCAAATTTTTAGAATCTCACGAGACAACTGACTCAAAGTCCTCAGAGTCTTTCATCTGAGCTTTCTCTTTACAAGGGACCAAACGTTTTCAATAGGGTTGGCGTCCAGCAATTGTGAGGGTCACTCTAGTATTTTATCGTGGACCTAAGCGAGCCGCTTCGCGACGTGATTTTCGTCCGGCAGCGGTTTCTTCAACGTGCTTCGAAATTTAACATCATGAGCGCGAATGGTCTCGTGGGACACATTCAAACCGAAATTTCTTAATTTGGCGCTTCTTTAGACAGCAACAATTTCGGGTCCCGTGAAAACAAAAACACGATTCGCTTTTCGACTTCGGAGTGACTTTGCCTACCACGCCATGTTTTGGCAAGTCGTCGACGTTTTTTCATCTCGTTGAATCGATTTACCCACTTCCTCGCAAACGATACCGACTTTTGAATATATTTAGCTGCAGCGAAATATGTAATTTTAGGCCCGAGCCGATGCGCAAACTAATGCCTCATTTTGGATTTTATGTGATTTCGGATTCGGAAGTTCGGAATCGATTAATACTTTAACTAAAATGCGTCGTAGACAAGGGTTCCTTCAACCGATTTTTTGTTAAAATCGCGTCTACCAAAAATGAATTATCGCGAACACGTTCTTACTTGGCACACTATATGTATCAAATTTAAAATTAATATCTCATTTCGTTCGAGAGTTATCATTCCAACCAACGCAAATGAGTGTCTATGTATTTCGTAATCTAAGAGAGCTAAAACGTGAAAAAAAGCAAAAATCTCGAAGTGTGATTTTTTTCGCGAATGCAATACTTTCCTTTACAAGGAAAGAAATAAAGAAAATAACCTGCCAAGTACAAGTCGGACTTGCGCAATTAGTGTTCCGTACGTTAATTGCTTTTAAAATAAAAAATTTTATTACGCAGGTATAAAATGATCAATGACTTCACAAAACACATCCCAAACGAGTTTTCAGTAAAGTTTTTTTTCAGATTTTTATTGAAAACTGGTGACCTTCAAATTTTTGCTTTTTTTATATACCAGATAAATTACACAGACCAACAAAAAAAAATATTTGTAAAAACTTTTTAAACCAATACATCTAAGTGACCAAACATTACATTCCCCACTGATTCTATTCCCCACAGAATCAACAAATTACTCATCCAGCACAATATCTCCCCCCTCATTACAACTACCCCCCTCCAAACCACCTTTCCTCCCTGGCTCTCCCCTCTCCCCTACATTGACCTAACTTTGCACTCCTATAAAAAATCAAAACATTCAAACATATTCTTTAACAAGCTCTTTCTTGACAGACTATCCAATATCTATCCCAATCATTTACTTTTCTTCACAGATGGATCAAAGACGGAGAAGGGAATTGGGGCTGCCTTCTTTTTTTGATAATATCGTCCAAATGTTTAAATTACCTAAACATATCTCTATTTTCTCCGCAGAATTGTTGGCAATAAAGGAGGCTATCAGATATTCCCTCCAAGCAAACATCCAACAACCAACTCTCATAATTTCTGATTCCCTAAGCGCTCTCAAAGCCATCAATTCTAGAAATCTCAATTTCAACTATATCAGGCAAATTCTGGATCTGATGTACATGGCCACCTTGAAAAAACGTACCACATCCTTGCTTTGGTTGCCCAGTCACATAGGCAACCCTCATAACGACAGAGCTGATTATCTTGCTAAACTTGCCATAGAAAGGGGCAGTATGAACATGGAAGAGAATCACTACTCTGATTTTAACATCTTCATAAAACACCTACACAGCTCTCTCTTCCAACTCAAATGGGACTTGGAAGATCCCAACAAAAAATTATGGTCCATCAAAACCAATGTATTTCCTCCCCTTAACTCCACAGAATTGAACCGAAGACATAATGTAATAATGAGAAGACTGGCATTGGGACACACCTACTCCACGCATGTATATCTATTAAAGAGAGATCCCCCTCCACTCTGTCCTAAATATGACTCCCCCTTATCAGTGTTACATCTAATCGAATCCATTCAACATCAAAACTTGAGAGACACCCACGGCATCCCATCCAACATCACCATCCTCATAAAATCTTTTGTCCCACTTAAAAAAAACATAACCAATTACTTAAAAGAATTCAACTTCATAGTCTAATCTATTTATACCAAACTAACTCTAGTGGGCGCTAAATGATCTTAGCTGTCGATGCGCCCTGCCCAACAGAAACAAACAAAAACAAAAACAAAAACATCTAAGTGTTATGTATTTTTGGGTGCTGAAACCGTATCTGGTAACAGGTTTTTTGTATCACCCACAGTTCTCTCACTATATGACATCGATTGAATTTCAAAATAGAGAAAATTTGATACATAAAAAATAAAAACTTAAACCGTAATTTTATTTGATTAGGCTACAATTTTTACTCACGATAACATATTTCTCTTCAATGCGTATACTTTAGGTGCTTATTTTTTTGTATTTCCTTTCCCTTTTCTCTGTGAAGTTTCTTGTATAGCTTTTTCTCCGATGTGATGCATTTTGTTGTTCCCTATGAGGTAACCAAGGGTAATCACCCATCATGTTGATGTTCCACCGTCCTTGGTAACTTTTCTCCATCTCCTTTATGTCCTGATGGAACCGTTCTCCCTGCTCTTCACTCACATCGCCTAAGTTTTTAGGAAGTGGACTTTAAGACTTATCAGACAACCCAGATTTTTGAACTTGTCTATCATATTAGCTACGATAAGTTCATAGTTAGGGTCTTTCACATTGCCAAAAAACTTAGTCACAACTTCTTTAAATGATATCCAAGCCTCCTTTTCCTTTGTAATCATCCTTGCTTCAAAGTAGGAATCGAACAGAACATCATTTTACGAATATCAGGCCCAACGAAAACTCCTTCTTTCAGTTTGGCTTCTGATAAATGAGGAAATCTTTTACACAAAAATTTAAAACATTCACCATCTTTAAGTAAGGCTTTCACAAATTGTTTCATTAAGCTTAACTTGATGTGTAGTGGTGGTAGAAGAATCTTTTTTGGGTCTACTAAAGTTTTATGCAAAATGTTCCTCACGCCAGGTGTTACGGTTTTTCTTAGGGGCAATTGTTTTTTGGACCAATGTTGATCCCTTGCTCTGCTGCAAGGGATCAACATTGGTCCCATTCCATATTTTATATGGGCTTGCTGCCCATATAAAATATGGAAACTTTGTAAATTCCTTTTGTTGACCAAGGATCATGGAGACAACTTTTAAATCTCCACATAGCATCCCATCGTGAGCTGGGTAGTTAATTTTCTGTAAAATCAATTTAAGATTTTCGTAAGTTTCCTTCATATGGACTGAATGAGCAACAGGCAGTGAAGTATAAGTATTTCCGTTATGTAACAGCACACCTTTTAAACTAGTTTTTGCTGAGTCCATAAAAAGCCTCCAATCTTCCTTCTTATATTCAATGCCATTCGTTCATTAGACTATCAATATCATGGCAGTAAACCAAATCCTCTTTCTGCTTGAAAAACTGAGCAAACTGTTGATCTTTTGTTCTATAAGCAATTCTGCTTTTTCCTTAGTTAAACCCAAATCTTTCACTAAATCATTTAACTCACCTTGTGTAAACAACTGTAGTTTTAAATTTTCTAGAGAACATTGAAACTCATCAGCATCCGGTCGACTTTCATTAAATTCGGGAATGGACTGCAAAACGTCATCAATAGACTGAGGTGACTCAGGGACAGGAAGTCCCGGTCCATGTCCGACCGGCCGATTAGCTGAAGTAAAGTTAGGATAGACAATTACTTTCATATTTTTGGTGTTATATCCAGAAACATTAACGCTGCAAAAATAACAATCATTTGAATGATTTTCTTGCTCTCTCCATACCATGGGTACCGCAAATCTAAAAGCTTTCTTTTCTTTCTTATACCATTTCCTAAGATCCTCGACACAAACATAACATACTTTGTGAGGAGCCCAACATTTTTCTTGATTACCGATTTCTACACCAAAATATGCAAAGAATACTTTTTTTACAAAGTCAGTAATGTTTCTTGATGTTTTTAACTACAAACTCACCACATATATAACAAAAAGTGTTGGAAGAGTTTTTACAACCACGATTAGCCATACTTGGAGTGTGAATTAAAGCACATGGGTTAAACACTGCAATGCGAGGTTATATTAATTGGAAGAAAACAAACAGCTGTGACATTTATCGGAACTGCCAACCTTATAAAATTCTCATTTTATTGTCAACCTAATAACATTCGAATGATAAAAAATAAACTTTTAACATTTTGAATATTAAAATGTGAAAAATTGGTGAGTAATACGACTTTTTTTATTATTATTTTCGGACTCAGTACACCAAAAAACATAGGAAACAGGTAAAATTATTAAAAAAGTTTTTTCATCGTTGGCCTGCGAATCGCCGGACATCTTCGAGGCATGCTGTCGACGAGATTTTTTTTGCATACTCTGCAAATTTTTAGAATCTCACGAAACAACTGACTCAAAGTCCTCAGAGTCTTTCATCTGAGCTTTCTCTTTACAAGGGACAAACGTTTTCAATAGGGCTGGCGTCCAGCAATTGTGAGGGTCACTCTAGTATCTTATCGTGAACCTAAGCGAGCCGCTTCGCGACGCACTATGGGACAGAATCGTGCGTACCGTCTCAAAAATCTGTAACTTTGTCGTTGATTGAAGTAAATAGCTAAAATTTGGCACGTAGTATCTCTAATGTATATACTATCAAATAATGGTACATTCGTTGTTAATTTTTAACCGACTTCACGTGTGTATTTTTTTTTTTTTTTTTTATTGTTTGTTCCAATATTACTCCGCCATTTGTGAACCGATTTTAAAAATTATTTTTTATTTGAAAGGTATTGCTTGCAGTTGGGTCCCATAATTTTTTTTTGGAAATCGGACGGACAAAATGTCCGTCAGAAAAATTAATTTTTGAATATCTCGGCCATTTATAAACCGATTTTCAAAATTCTTTCTTCTTTTTGAAAGAATTTGTCAACAGGCTGAACACATAAAAAAATTTCGGAAATCGGACGGATATTTTGTCCGTCCAAAATATTGATTTTTAGATAACTCTATTGAAAATTTATGAAAATCGGAGGAAGGAAGTCGGTTTTCTTTTTTGCGAGAATTATTTTATTTATAATATATAAAAAAAAATACAAAAATAAAAATGACACTTTTTCATACAAAAACATAGTTTAGGTTCTTTCTACCATTGAATGATAATTATACAGTTTAATGATATACACTATTATTTCGTATTTTTGTTAATATTACATATGAAAATAGCATATAATAAATGACAAACATCTATTAATCCACTACATAAAATAGAGAAAAAAAAAGTAATTGATATACAAACTACAATTTAAATATCTAAGTGTTTCTTGGCTTCGTCTAACAGTTCCTTGGCAACAGTGACTGATGGTTTTCTGATACTTGATATGTGTGGGTCTGATGTAAATAAAAGACCATGAAATACATCTTCATTCGTTGCGGACCTAGAGCACTTTCTATCGTGACATAATCTGAAATTTTTTAATCTTTATTACGAGATTCTTGGGCATCCTCAGATAAATTACCAATAGGCAGAACAGCAAAATGTCTAATTATACTTTCCCCATGTATTAAGATCTTATGTACTGAAGAAGGCATGTTATACCATATATATTGTGTAACGTACAATTGTGCAGTAGCGCGAATATATTTACCAAATTTTTCTGGATTTACAGCAATACCGCATGCCAAAGTCTGAAGAATAACATAAAACCTTTTAATAAGATCCTCATTAACTCCTGTTATTTCTGAAGAGCAGTAGTAGTTCTCAAAAAAAACGTCGAGCTGTATTGCCGTCATTGCTATTTCCACTTCCTTGCCGGGGTTTATCAACATGCAATCCCGTTCGGCTTCGAAATAGACTTTGTACAAGTTTTTTCTTGTCTTCTCTACTTTTTTTTATCTTCCGGAGTTCTCGCAGCCCATTTTTTAAACGAAAGATTATATGAAATATGTAAAACTAACTCCATGCACCTAATCCATGCATGCAACGTCGACAAACCGTACTCGTAAGCATTCATATTATCTGGCTTTGATTCAATCTTCTCCAATTTATTCATATCGCTTGGTTTAGCCCGACACACCGTACACACAGCTCCAGAACTTGTGTCAGTTAGAACTTGTGTAACTTTTCCATCCACCATAGTTAAGAACAGCTCGTGACTTATTTCAATTAGCTGATCCCCCATGTGTATCTCAGAAATTTTCAAATTATTAATTTGACCCCGAATATCACCGACCACCGAACGGATTTTCTCGGGCATTTCTTTTGCAAATTCCATCACAATTGGTCGGCAATATCGAATAGAAGAGCAAGCCGGATTTTGCCAAAGAACCTCTTTTGTTTCTGTATCAATCAGCTTTATTGGTACCAAAGACGCTACAAATAAGTTTGCATCTGAGACCAAGTTACTTTCATCTGTCAAAATTTGTGTATATTCACTTTGTCCCGATGAACCATCACATCCCTACTTGGTAAACAATTTAAAATTTCTTCTTGTTGGGTTGTAAATATTTTCAATTTTTAAGATACGGGCAGTAGTGTGATCCAGCAAATCTTGTAGATTTACTTTAGCGCCTGTATCGGTTATTTCAATGCTGGAGGGTGGAGGATAACACAGTTTTTTTGCGTTTGTTAATATATTATATCACGGCAATATATCGAATTTTTTGTTAATCAGACTTGCTCGAAGTAATCCGTATTGTGATTTCGAAAGATCTAAATCAGCAAAAAGAGTTAAAGCTTCATCCGCCGTAAAATATGTTGCATTGCGAGTTTCATGCAACAATTTTTCCTTTATGATCTTTTTTTCATCTCTATCACAATTCCGCATCATTGCAACAATAAAAGCTTCTTCCAATTCTCCTTCCGCAATCCTGGGACGTATGCGTTATGTATATTTTTGAGTCCATATTCTTGAATTAACTCTATATTCTTCCTTTTTTTCGATTTCTCTGACAGATCTTCATAAGACTTTGATGGACGTCCACATTCTCCAGATGTTGTAGGTTTGATATCCATTGGTATTTCGTCGAACTGTACCTTAAATTCACCGTCTAACCACGTTTTATTTTTATTAAAGAAACGTTCTTTAGTTCGGCTAGATGTAGTCCAGCGATTGTTAAAAGCTGATATAAGCGATTTTTGAATACTTTTCACAACTAATTCACTTTTTGAAGACGACAAATGATGGTGTTCTTCTAAGTATTTTTGAATATCTTCTCTTTTTGTCCCATGGTCAATGAAAAATTCGCATAATACTCGTCGAGGCACAACAAATTCACTCATTTTGTTGTATAGGTACTTCGCAAATATTGTTTTTTTACCGAGGTTGGTGAAGACTCTATGTCGAAGCACAATAAAGTACTGGTAAATGACAATTAAATCAATAACTTTTATACTTCAATTCCGTGAGAAAAATATTATTATCTGCGGGTAGTCACATATTTATCGCGTTCTTATATGATATGATACGATTTCCAATAACAGTATTTCCACCTTACCTAAACTTTAATTTAGGTAGTAATCTATCTTTTTATATATAAAACACAAAAATGTTTCTACCTACCCAAGGCAGCTCTACCAGGTAGTAGCAGTTCGACAATAGCAACAAAGCCGAAAAAAATCACATGTATTTTATTAGTAGAAAATTCACCACATTGTCAAAAATCACGAGAGTTTCTCTCAAAAAACAACCACTTTATGTATGTATGTAGTTCAATGCGGTAGTTTGTAAACAAAATTTTGACAACTTGCTGGGATGTAAACAATAGTCACCTGTTCTTGATATTACCTGGTAAAGCTGCCTTGTACCTACCTACCTACCTACATATCTACCTGCCTACCTATGTCCGCTATAGACGCTAGTAGACAATATTATTTAACAATAAAATGTCAGAAATAATCTATTTTTCGAAAAATCTCCTGAATCAAATCTTAAAAAATTTTTTTAAATATTTTGCATTTCCCTCCCCATCAGGTATTTTTCGTCCCATTTAAAAGGGGGCAGATTCGGACAAATAATATTTTTTCTTGCCTTGACTTTTATATGAGCTGCTCTATGTGATGGTATCAAAATTACGACATCGGCAGACATCGCTAACTGTCAAAAGTCTATTTAAAGTTTCTAATAAGGTTAGGATATTTGATACTGGAAAAACAATCGTGTACCTCTCCAGTTTTTACATAAATGTCTACTTAAATGCTTTTTAAATAAGGTACTTAATAACCATTCTAACCATGTATCACACTTACATATTTGCATCGAAAATAATGAAAATATGACCATGTAAACTGATGCAATTCTGTTCTACATAATCGACATTATTTTGAGCGTCAACTTGCAAGTCAAGTTTTATTAAGAAAAAAATGAGAAATAATCCATTTTAAATTCTATATAATATGTATTAGACATTCAGTTAGATATGTGCATTAACAAAATATTCAATATCGAACATTCGCAAAACCTATTTTTGAGACGGTACGCACGATTCTGTCCCATAGTGCGACGTGATTTTCGTCCGGCAGCGGTTTCTTCAACGTGCTTCAGAATTTAACATCATGAGCACGAATGGTGGGACACATTCAAACCAGAATTTCGTAATTTGGTGCTTCTTTAGGCAGCGATAATTTCGGGTCCCGTGAAAACAAAAACACGAATCGCTTTTCGACTTCGGAGTGACTTTGCCTATCGAGCCATGTTTTGGCAAGTCGTCGACATTCTTCATCTCGTTAAAACGTTGTGAAGAAGTGGGTAACCACTCACAAACGATACGACTTTTTAATATATTTAGCTGCAGCGGAATGTGTCATTTTAGGCCCCTTTGGATAGGAACAAAGAAAGACTGCCTCGAGTCGATGCACAAACAAGTGCCTCATTTTGGATTTTAGGTAATTTCGACAAAAGTTTGGGATCGACTGATACTTTTATTAAAATGCGTCGTAGACAAAGGTTCCTTCAACCGATTTTTTTGTTAAATTGCTGGAATCGCATCTACCAAAAATGAATTATCGCTGACACTTTCTTACTTGGGACACTATATGTACCAAATTTAAAATTGATATCTCATTTCGTTCTAGAGTTATCATTTCAACAGGCCGATAGAAAGACCAACAGAAATGAGTGTCTATGTCTTTCGTAATCTAAGAGCGCTAAAATGTGAAGAAAAGCAAAAACCTCGAAGTGCGATTTTTTCACGAATGCAATACTTTTCTTTAGCAAGGAAAGAAATAAAGAAAATAACCGGCCCAGTACAAGGTGGACTTGCGCAATTAGTGTTCAGTACGTTGATTTCTTTTAAAATAAAAAAATTTTATTACAGAAGTATAAAATGATCAGTGACTTCACAAAACACATCAGTAAAGTTTTTTTTCCGATCTCTACTGAAAATTGATGACCTTCAAATTTTTATTTTTTTAGGTACCAAATAAATTATTAAAGGTAATGCACTCGTGATAATTTTCGTTTAATCCACACCCTGTGGCGAATATTGTAGAATTTTTTAAAAATTTGATCAGTACTTTTCGAGAAACGGCGATTTTTAGCAATTTTTTAAAAATAATACAAAGAAAAATGTGCGCAAGCATTAGATCATATATATTTTTGAACTCGTGTTTTTACAAGCTTTTATTTGACACCCGTCACGGTCACCGTAAATCCGCCGTTAGGTTCTTCGGACCATAAACTGCTTTCGGCATCGAGTATCCTACCAGTCAGTAACAGAGAGGCGCCTAAACCGCGCAAGCTTTGGCACTACAGATCTGCTAAATGGGAAGATCTCATGGAATATTTTCGAACATTCCCTTGGTTGGACGTTTGTTTTAGATATGACGACCCATCTGGCGCTGACGGAATACGTGCGAGGGAACTAACACCAGTTTTCTGTAGACTTTTCAACCTATCCTACAGAAAGTGAATATTATCTTCCTGCTGGAAATGTGCCACAGTTCAGCCGATACCTAAAAAAGGCAAGAAGACCTTGCCAAATAACTACCAACCAGTCGAACTGCTTTCAATAATATCGAAAATCATGGAAAATGCTATCAATCAGCATCTTCTAAAATATCTTGAAGGATTCAACATTATTAGCAATCACCAATATGGCTTTCGTACACATCGATCAACAGGAGATCTTCTGACTTATATAACACATGTTTGGAACAAGGCAATTGAACACTTTGGAGAATCTCGAGCGGTTGCGCTTGACATATCCAAGGCATTTGACCGTGTTTGGCACGATGGAGTGTTGACTAAACTACGCTCTTATGGTATGTCTGAAAAGTTCTGTTTGTGGCTCTCATGTTTCCTCAGAGAGCATTCTTTATGAGTATCAGTCGACGAATTTCTTTCTAAAACCTTCACTATAAACGTCGGTGTGCCCCAAGGATCCATACTATCTCCTACTCTCTTTTTCATTTACATTAACGATCTGCTGGAAAATACCGGAAACCCAATCTTTGCAGATGACGGTACGCTTATCTCTTCATTCACTTTGAACGCTCGGACATACGCTACTCAGACCAATATCTAAAGACAGCGGGAAGTCGTTCAATTTAACAAAGACCTGGAAGAAATTCTATCTTGGGTGACAGTAATCAAGTGGAATTTAATGCTACAAAAACCCACTCCACAACAACTCTTAATTCTTTACAAAGCTCAAATTCGACCAATTATGGAATACTGCTCCCATGTTTGGGGCTCTGCTGCCAAACATACATTTCATTTGTTAGATTCTATTCAGAGAAGAGCTGTTCGTCTGATTGGAGACCCGGAACTGACCGGCGGCCTTGATTCGCTGAAACATCGAAGAACGATTGACGACTTGAGCCTATTCTACAAGTATTTTCATGGAAAATGTTCGAAGGATGTAGCCCGTTTAATTCCTCCCAGAGCGATGCATATTAGAAATACACGTCGCGCTAATACTTCACGTCCGTATGAGGTCAGCTTGTTACTCCTCGCTTTTGAAGCAGTCTTTTATATGGAGAACATCATCCCTTTGGAATAATTTGCCCAGGGCTGTATTTCCCATCGAGTACAATTTACAGCGATTCAAGAACAACGTGAATCGCTTTTTCCGCACACGTATCGCTCCTGTAGCGCTTTAGGGACTTCCTTGCAGCACGTGTGCTAAACCCATAAAAAAACCCACTCGATGACCTGGTAAATTTTTTTTTTTTGATTTCCGATTTCACCCCCAAAACTAACCCCCTAAGTCAAAATTTAACTTTCAAAGCTACACGGTTCTGATGAGGCCATCAGTTCCTATATTAGTGCCAAATTTTTTCTTTCTATGTCAAGTAGTTTCGGAGAAAATCCGGTGTGACAGGCCGACAGACGGACAGACAGACGGACAAACACCGAAGTGATCTTATAAGTGTTCCGTACGGAACACTACAAATAAACTGAAAAAAATCTATCTAATTTAATTTATGCAGTGCTAGCCTGAAAAACTAATTGTCGCACTGTGTATTTTCTTAAGATTGGAAGGTAATAAAACACATTTTAATATTATACATAGGCTTAGGTTAAATGAGAATCGTGACTTTAAAATAAAATTATTTACATATGTAATTCGATATTTAATAATTATGCAGATGAAATTATGGAAGAGTAATTGGGTGGTCTTCTACCAGGTAAATTACCGATTATGTTTGGTTATTTTGTAATTGCTGGTTAATTACCATAATTTATTGGTAATAATGAAGGTATTGTCTCGAAAAATCTATATTATTAAACCACAAAATAGTAGTAATAAAAAATAAATAACAAAACAATGTTTTGTCTAATTGAGCGCTTGCATAATATATGTAAAAGTTGTCGGTCAGCTTTTGGTTAAAGGCAATAATAAGGACTAACATGTAAACGTCTAGGTATTTTTTTGGCCAATTTCACAAACTCGTCTCACACACATATTTAAAAATTATTTAAACTATTGATCTGTAGAAACTAGGATTGATAGGAGACTCTAACAGATCATTATGATATCGACATAAGTATAGTAAAGTGCTTTTATATTATTCGAAATTAAACCATATGTGAAAAACAGTCAAGTTATTTGATTACTTAACTAATTTTTCCAAATAATATTGAGAATTTTAAAATCATGGTGAATAGATATAACATTCATATTCATATATTTTTACTCTCATATGGTAAACAAATCACTGAAACCATGTGGGTAAATATGCCCAGGTGTTTTTCGTGGAGCGTGCCACTTGAGTCTATACATTTTAACTTAAGCTGGAGAAAAGTAATAAAAAAACCTGTCTTACGTAGACTATTTGGACATCTATACTCTCTGTGTAATTTTCTCCGTAGGATGATTTGCTGTCAATTTTATTTCTTCTTGAAAATTATGATTAAATAGACCCATAAAATGATGTTTACGACAGTTAAATCTGGTCCATCTGATGACTATCTTAATTTTCTAAATCTTACTTACTTAACTCAATCCTTATGCCTTTCTACCCCTTGTTAGGAGCGTAAGGCCCATGGAGTTGAGTTATTCTATATCTGTCTTTTCCATATTTCCTTCTATATCCTCCCATCCTGTTTAAATTGCCGATTGCCTCTTTTGTTTCTTCTGTATTAGTTTATTCTGTATAAGTTTCGTATCTTGTTCCAGTATGATATCTCTATGTTGATTTTTACATGCTTTTTCTTTTAATTTTTTGCATCTATTTCCTTTTCTCTCTGGTTCAGTGATTCCTACATAGTGCATTTGTTGTTCTTCGGTGAGTTCATTCTCTTTTACGTTCATACCCTTATTATTCCGTGTTCTCAATCTAAAAACTCGATAATTATTTCCCATTTCATTCTTCCTATCTATTTCTTTGATTATATCTTCTAATTTGTATTCATTTTACTAGTTCTCTCTTCTGTATCCTTTATCTTTGCCAGGGTCGTCGTCAATCTACCTATCTCTCTCCTTTTTTTCATATTTTTATCTTGATGGTCGTAGTATTCCTTGTTTGTTCTTTCAGTTTTTCTTCCTCAATGTCCCATTTATATTCTCTTCCTTCGATTACGATTTTTTGATATCCTATTTTCACCCTTTTGAATTCTTTCTCTCGTTCTCTGCTATATATTATATAAACTCTCTCTCTCTTAGGTTTCTCAGTTTGTTTTTATTTTTCATTGCAGCCTCCTTATCTTCCGTGTTTCCAAGTTCTATCTTGTATATAGTCGCTCCCATTTTTATCACATCTTTAATCTGTACTTTTGTGTCCATAATTCCTGACGTATTTTTCCAGTCTACTCATCTTCAAATCCATACTTCTCATGTTTTCTCTAATTATCTTACTTTCCTCTTTCAATTCATTCTCCTTTCTTAGTTCCTTCAACTCTTGTTGGTATCTCTTCTAATCTTGTTTCATAACCTTTATATCTGACATTAGCTCTCTGATCATTTCTATCAAATTGTCTATCTTATCTACTCTTTCCTTTTTCTATTTCTGTGGTGTTCTTATCAGCTTTTTACTCTTCTTGAATAATCCCATTGGCTCTTCTTTTTCTTCGACTCTTCCTCTTTTCGAGTCTCCTGAGGTATAATCATCGCTATCCCTTGTTCTTTCTGTTATGAAAACTTTACATGTGTTCCTCGTATATTCCATTTTCAACCACGGGAGAAAAAGGAAAAAAAAAAATTGTTGTTTATATTTCTTATCACCGTAAACAGTAAAATGATCAAGGGCATCGCTTTTTCCAAATTTATGAATCCATAAAGGGAAGGTTCCCTTTAAAAAATCCGTAACTTCGAGAGTTTTGCTTAGAGGAGCGCCTTTCTGCTGCCATATTTTTCCTTGTTATTATATGTTAAAAAATTTTCAACACAACGTTATTCTTTCCAAGTATGCTGCCCCATTTAAACTTCTATTAAAAATACATTTCTTCTTCTTTGCATGACTAGGATTGCTCTTTTTTATCTGCTGTTAATAAGATTAATTAGTCCTAATTAATTCTTTAGTATACCGCCCCAAACCCGAATAGATTTACGACCAGAATGTTTTTTTTCACGTATCGTTCGAGGATTTTTCTCAATTGAACAGTGAACAATTTTTCTATTCACTACTTTCCTTTAGTAAGGAATATATAATAAAAGACTGTTTTTAGTCAATTTCCACTGGTTTATTTATAATTGTGATGACGCTGTCGATGCAGCTTCTTCGGATCTACATTTTACACTGAAACCAGTGTAAAATATAGATCCGAAGAAGCTACATCGACATCACAATTATAAATAAACCTGTGGAAATTGACTAAAAACAGTCTTTTATTATATATTGATAATGAATTTCCATCAAGTAGAAGCTACAACCATCCCAAATTTAGTAAGGAAAGTAAAAATAATATTATTGGATAGTTGTCCATCTTATTCCATACGTTCCATTATCTTCTGAATATTTTAAATCCTATAATAAGATCTTCATCAGCATGTGTTATAGAATCTTCTGGATTTTCTAAAGTAATAAAAACAAAAATTGATTTTCGTTTAGTTTCCATAATACTGAGATATGAAGAACTTGCAAAAGCATTTAGAATTCTTCATTTTCGGAGTTAAGTAGTCTTTTTGTTTAAACAGTGTTTTAGTTCAGATGTGGTTACATATTCTTGAAAACGTATTATGCTAAGGATTTCCTATTTTTTTTTTTATGGGTCTAGCACACGTGCTGCAGAGAAGGCCCTAAAGCGCTCCAGGAGCGGCATGTGTGCGGAAAAAAACGATTCACGTTGTTCTTGAATCGCTGTAGATTGTACTCGGTGGGAAACACAGCGCTGGGCAAATTATTCCAAAGGGATGATGTTCTCCATATAAAAGCTTATACATTAATACGTCTATTGTTTTGGAAAGCAACTAATACTTCACGCGGAGTCTCAGCTTTCGTAAAAGTTTTTACAGGTCATTTAATTCGTAACTGCGAAAAGTGATAAGAATAATTCCCTTTCTATTACTAAGTTTAGTAAAAACTAGCTATCTTTTGAAATACGGCTACAGTAAGATGACGCACTATCCAACAGAGTTTGGGTATTGTAATTTGAAGTTTTTCATCATCAAGATTGGCTACTACAGAATTACTATCATCATTACTTTCTATGAGAATTAGTTTTTGTTTGGAATTCAAAATTATTTTGTTGTAATCTTAAAAAAATTCTAAATACATCTTTAATGGGGTACATAAAGAAACATTTCCTTTATCATCGGTCATAAACTTTTCTCGTAATTTGGCTCTGGATACCATCCTCCATTTTCTAACTTTACACTTTCATTTTGATTATAAACTATGTGGCCTTTAAGTGTAGAAGTTGTTCAGATATCTCGAAAAGAATCAATAGTAGCACCATTTAAAACATAACGTAATGCTTTAAATAAGAATTCTGGTGCAATGTTGATTAATATGGTATTCTTTTAATGGAGTATTGTCTTCTTTAGGTCCTTGTAATTGTAAATAAATCTTACTTTTGCAAGATAGAGGATATTTTCCTGTTTGTTGCAGAGCAAATCTTATTTCTTTATTGGATCGTAATAATAGAAAGTACAAAGGAACATCTCCCATAGCGTTCAAATATTCCATTTTTATTTAAATTTTCGTAAGTTTGATTTATTACTAAATAAAAATCAGTCCGTCCTCTTTGCTTGAAAAGCGTTGTACGCGGAGTAACAAGCTGAACCTCATATGGATATGAAGCACCAGCGCGACGTATATTTCTAACATGCACCGCTTTGGGAGGAATTAAGCGGGCTACATCCTTCGATCACTTTCCATGAAAATACTTGTAGAACAGACTCAAGTCGCCAACCGTTCTTCGATGGTCCAGCGAATCAAGTCCGCCGGTCAGTTCTGGGTCTCCAATCAGACGAACAGCTCTTCTCTGAACAGAATCCAACAAATGCAGTGTATGTTTGGGAGCGGAGCCCCAAATATGGGAGCAGTATTCCGTAGTTGGTCGAATTTGAGCTTTGTAAAGAATTAACAGTTGTTGTGGAGTGAAAAGCTTTCTGGTTCGAAATAATATTCCCAACTTTTGAGAAGCTCTCCTTGCTATGCCTGCAACATGTTCATGCCATTACGTATTTGCTCCCAAACTAACGCTCCACAAATTGAGCGATGATGCTAGGGGAATGGAGTGCCCCGACATAACTATGTCGGGTTCAGCAACGTTAACTTTTTTAGAAAAAACTGCCGCCTGAGTTTTTGTAGCGTTAAATTCCACTTGGTTACTGTCACCCCAAGATAGAATTTCTTCCAGGTCTTTGTTAGTTGAACGACCTCCTGCTGTCTGCGGATATTCGTCTGAACAGCCGATGTCCGAGCGTTCAAAGTGAATGAAGAGACAAGCGTACTGTCGTCTGCAAAGCTGTAGATTGGATTCCCGGTCTTTTTCAGCAGATCGTTTAATGTAAATGAGAAAGATAGTAGGAGACAGTATGGAGCCTTGGGGCACACCGGCCTTGATTGTGAAGATGTTAGAAAGAAATCCGTCGACCGCCACTCGTAAAGAACGCTCTCTAAGAAAACATGAGAGTCACAAACAGACCTCTTCAGATATACCACAAGAGCGTAGCTTAGCCAACAGTCCATCGTGCCAAACACGGTCAAATGCCTTGGATATGTCAAGAGCAACCGTTCGAGATTCTCCAAAGTGTTCAATTGCGTTGTTCCAAACATGTGTTATCTTGTACAATATCATGAAAAAGTATATTAGCGTTTCTAGAATTAGGAGTTACAAAAAAATATTCTATGGGGCGATGTATGTTAAAGACATAGTTTCCGTGTGCGATTACTTCTGTTTAAATTTCAAAAAAATCATTAAAACCGCTACAACTTTAACATTTTATCTTATTCTTTAGATCCGCAAGTTCGAGGAATGGCCCATTTATAAGCATTTAGCTTGTAGAATATAACTACCGTCAGAAAGTATTTGCCCACCAAGAAATTTCAATGTAACTGCCAAAATTTAATACCAAATTAAACCCTTTTATTATATTAGGTAAATTTAATTGTTCTTAACAAGTGTCCATCATAAAATTGTTTAGATAAGCCTTTTTGGTGAAATCACAAATAAAAACCAATTTGAACAAATTTCCAAGTTTTGCATGATAATCGTTTTGAGGCGATTTCTGAGAATTCCAGTTGAAATAAGAACCCATTTCAAGTTTCTAGGGATTATGGAAATTCCTAGTGACATTTGATGATAAAAACTATGCTACAAATACGATTGTTCTTTTAGAAATTAACCATTCCCAAACAGTACTTTGTCATTGATACAGGCTCAATTGTTTTGTGAAAATGCCAAAAAACGAAACAAGTTTCCGTTGAATATCGGGCTCTAATAATTGCGAGATATCAAAATGGTCATTCGAGTCGACAAATCACGAGTGAAATGCGGATGCCAAGGAGAACCAAAAGCGTTCAGGAAAGCCTCGAAAAACGACTTCTGTTGAAGACAGAGCTATAACAATGTCCAGCAGACGTAATCGCCGCCTAACCGCACCAGAAATTACGGTTCAAGTAAACCTGGAGCGGCCTATCCCCATCAGCGTGACAACCCTGAAGAACAGGTTAGTAAAGGGGGACTACACGGAAGAGTTACAGTGAGGAAACCACTTGTTAGGTAAATGAATAAACGTAAACGATTAGAATGGGCCCGAGAACATGAAAAATTGGACATCAGAACAATGGAATTACGTCCTTTGGAGCGACGAATCTAAATTCGAAATTTTCGGTTCAAATTGACGAGTTTACGTGCGGCGCCGGCGGTCAGCTGGAGAGAGGATGTTGGAAGCCTGTCAGTTGCCTACAGTAAAACATGGTGGAGGTTCAGTAATGGTTCGTGGTTGTTTTGGCAACGGTAAAGTTGGAAAAATCTTTAGGATAGAAGGAATGATGCGGAAAAAAACAGTATCAAGAAAATTTGCTAACTTAAATGCTCTTCCGGAAAAGATATTTTTCAGGGGAAATTTATTTTTTAGCATGACAATGACCTTAAACATTCTGCTAAACAAATTAGAGAACTTTTGGACCAATGGAAATCCGATGACGTCCTGGAAGTGATGACTTGGCCTCCACAATCACTCGACTTGAACCCCATCGAATTGCTGTGGGACCATTTGGACATGTGGGTTCGAGAACTCAATCCAACATCAGAAAATCACTTGTGGGAACTTTTACAAGCAGAATCGGTTAAAATAACCGAAAAAACTCTGAAGAAACTACTGAACAGAATGCCGAAACTACTGAACAGAATGCCGAAACTCTGTAAAGCGGTAATTGAAAACATAGATGAGAAAAATCCTAGAAAATCATGAATATTTTTTTCTGATTTTCTAGGCTTACAGTCAGTTACACATAATGTGAAAATAAATAATAATTCCTTATAATTAAAAAAATATATATATATATTATCTGGGTTTTTGTTTTCGGACTGAAATAACTAGGTGGGCAAATACTTTCTGACGGTAGTGATATCATTGTTAAAATATTCATTATAAAAAATTAGTTTTTCATTTTGTGTTCAATTTCAGTTAATAATGTAGGTATATTTTGTTGATAAAATATATAAAATACCAAAATATTCATCTAACAAAGGCTCTATAAATGAACATAATGCCATAGGTAACACTTCAAACTCAACAATGATGTTTAAATGTACCATTGCCTTTTTATACTTCTTTAATCTCTCATTGTACGCGTTAAGCCAACACGAATATCCCATTGAAATGTTCCGCCAAAGTGGACCCAACTTTGACCGTTTTGTAATCACGCCTTTCGATTAAATCCACTTAAATAAATCTTTTGAATGGTTTCAGCTTTTCAGTGATGATTATGCTTGTTTACATTTTGGTTTTTATTGTATTATAAGCGATTTAATGTATTTTATTTGTCATAATCATGGGTTTTATTTGAAGGTGTATGAGCTTTTAGGTAATTTAGATATGAGAGGAAGCTATTAGGGAACATTTGTTTAATGTGATGAGCAGTTTTGTTTAATTTAAGCCAATCTATAGTTTTTACTAATATCTTAATTTAAAGAATTTATGTTAGCTTCAACACCAACAAAAACACTTTGTGTAAATTTGATTGTGATTTTCTAATTAGGCAAAACTTTAGATAACAATGAATTTATGACATTACGATATTAGTTCAAATATGGTAAATCCCAAGATATAAGATCCTGCTTTTTGCTTTTTCACTGGGGCAATAAACGACCCTATTAAAGTTTAGTGCATAGTTGCCAGGTATTACGATAAACGTATTTTTATTTTACCTGCTTTGTAAACCGCCGTCACTTGTGCCTGCAATCATATTGTTTTCTTGTTCTTTGTTAAGATAGTGAACAAATTTCCATTACAAATATTTATAAGCGGACGCATGACAGGCCGAGAAGTTAAGGTGGGCATTCAAAAAGTTACTACGAATACTAAGTTGGGAATGTGGAATCTTGGCACAATGATACTACTCAGTATATATCACCACTATACCAAACACTTTATTTTTGCACTCGACGCGCGTTTCGCTAACCATGTTAGCTTCATCAGGAGCGATGATTGACTAAAGCTAAACTACAAATCTACCTATTTATACTTAGCCTAACCCTTGAATTACTCAAGCGGAACTAATGACATAGGCAAGGCCGTCAGTTCCGGTCAAGTAACCAGTAGAGGGGACTATAAGGAATAGGCCCTCTGTCTTTATTTAAACTACTTTTACATTTTATGATTTCCATACTTTCGTATGCGTTCAACAATCTCCTATCAGATACATCCTTTATTAATCTTAGATTATCTAATGTTACAATATGATTAGCTTCAAGGGCATGTTCGGCAATGCTAGACTTTTCTGTTCTATTGTATTTTAAGTGTGCTAAGTGTTCTTTAAATCTTGTTTTAATTGACCTTTTAGTTTGCCCAACATACTTTTTGTCACAATCATTACAACTAATTTCATAAATTCCACTTTTCTCACAATTAGGAATCTTATCTTTGGGATTTCCTAAGATATTCCTTGTTGGCTGAACTCTTTGCTTCACATTCTACTGTCGATTTCCAAGGAAAAACACCACCTACTATTCCCATATTGCAGTCAAGGATGCCCGATGTTGTCTTCAGACAGCGCATCATAAAGCGTATTTTAATGAAGCTAGACACCAAGAAGGCTTCTGGCGCTGACGGAATACCTGCCATAGTTCTCAAAAACTGTGCAAGGGAACTAACACCAGTTTTCTGTAGACTTTTTAACCTATCCAACAGAAAGGGAATATTTCCATCCTGCTGGAAATGTGCCACGGTTCAGCCGATACCTAAAAAAGGTAAGAAGACCTTGCCAAATAACTACCGACCAGTTGCACTGCTTTCAATAATATCGAAAGTCATGGAAAAGGTTATCAATGAGCATCTTCTAAAATATCTTGAACGATTCAATATTATTAGCGATCACCAATATGGTTTTCGTAAACATAGATCAACAGGAGATCTTCTGACCTATGTAACACATGTTTGGAACAACGCAATTGAACACTTTGGAGAATCTCGAGCGGTTGCTCTTGACATATCCAAGGCATTCGACCGTGTTTGGCACGATGGACTGTTGGCTAAGTTGCGCTCTTATGGTATGTCTGAAAGATTCTGTTTGTGGCTCTCATGTTTCCTCAGAGAGCGTTCTTTACGAGTGGCGGTCGACGGATTTCTTTCTAACACCCTCACTATCAACGCCGGTGTGCCCCAGGGCTCCATACTGTCTCCTACTCTCTTTCTCATTTACATTAACGATCTGCTGGAAAAGACCGGGAATCCAATCTGTAGCTTTGCAGATGACAGTACGCTTGTCTCTTCATTCACCTTGAACGCTCGGACATCGGCTGCTCAGGCGAATATCCGCAGACAGCAGGAGGTCGTTCAACTTAACAAAGACCTGGAAGAAATTCTATCTTGGGGTGACAGTAACCAAGTGGAATTTAACGCTACAAAAACCCAAGCGGCAGTTTTTTCTAAAAAAGTTAACGTTGCTGAACCCGACATAGTTATGTCGGGGCACTCCATTCCCTAGCATCGTCGCTCAATTTGTTGGGCGTTAGTTTGGGAGCAAATATGTCTTGGCATGAACATGTTGCAGGCATAGCAAGGAGAGCTTCTCAAAAATTGGGAATATTATTTAGAACCAGAAAGCTTTACACCCCACAGCAACTGTTAATTCTTTACAAAGCCCAAATTCGACCAACTATGGAATACTGCTCCCACGTTTGGGGCTCCGCTCCCAAACATACACTGCATTTGTTGGATTCTGTTCAGAGAAGAGCGGTCCGTCTGATTGGGGACCCGGAATTGACCGGCGGCCTTGATTCGCTAGAACATCGAAGAACGGTTGGCGACTTGAGTCTGTTCTACAAGTATTTTCATGGAAAGTGTTCGAAGGATGTAGCCCGCTTAATTCCTCCCAAAGCGGTGCATGTTAGAAATACACGTCGCGCTGATGCTTCGCATCCGTATGAGGTTCAGCTTGTTACTCCGCGTACGACGCTTTTCAAGCAATCTTTTATATGGAGAACGTCATCCCTTTGGAATAATTTGCCCAGCGCTGTGTTTCCCACCGAGTACAATTTACAGCGATTCAAGAACAACGTGAATCGCTTTTTTTCCGCACTCGTGCCGCTCCTGGAGCGCTTTAGGGACTTCCCTGCAGCACGTGTGCTAGACCAATAAAAAAAAAAAAAAGGAAATCCCAAAGATAAGATTCCTAATTGTGAGAAAAGTGGAATTTATGAAATTAGTTGTAATGATTGTGACAAAAAGTATGTTGGGCAAACTAAAAGGTCAATTAAAACAAGATTTAAAGAACACTTAGCACACTTAAAATACAATAGAACAGAAAAGTCTAGCATTGCCGAACATGCCCTTGAAGCTAATCATATTGTAACATTAGATAATCTAAGATTAATAAAGGATGTATCTGATAGGAGATTGTTGAACGCATACGAAAGTATGGAAATCATAAAATGTAAAAGTAGTTTAAATAAAGACAGAGGGCCTATTCCTTATAGTCCCCTCTACTGGTTACTTGACCGGAACTGACGGCCTTGCCTATGTCATTAGTTCCGCTTGAGTAATTCAAGGGTTAGGCTAAGTATAAATAGGTAGATTTGTAGTTTAGCTTTAGTCAATCATCGCTCCTGATGAAGCTAACATGGTTAGCGAAACGCGCGTCGAGTGCAAAAATAAAGTGTTTGGTGTAGTGGTGATATATACTGAGTATTACTACGAATGGTTCGTGTTATATGTATAATCGAAAACTCTGAAAAATACGTTATTTTTCTACAATGTCTATTTTTATTACAGATAATATTTAGATAGCAGGTTAATTTATAAATGTCGTTTGAAATATCCTCCTCAACGTAATCATTTAAAATAACTAGAAGTAAAGTAAATCCCAAGATATAAGGTCCTGCCTTTTTTCTTTTTCAGTGGGGCAATAAACGACCCTATTAAGGTTTTGTGCATAGTTGCCAGGTATTACGATAAACGTATTTTTATTTTACCTGCTTTGTATACCGCCCTCACTTGCATCTGCAATCATATTGGATCTATTTTTGCCTATATATTTACTACCTGGCAACCCAGTTTGGTGCCCTTTAAGTATTTGATAATATAGGCCTAATAACCACAGGTCCCCATTAAGTTTCGAAAGATAGTTTTTATTATTTTTATTTTTAGTTTTACTTACAACTTATAACGTAACAGTTTTATTTTAATTATGTCGCGGTCGTGGGGAAATTGCAGCAGTGGCTATCGTAAGAGAAAACATTTATCACTTGACGCTAAACAAATAAGGAAAAATGTTTATGACAGTTTGGTAAAAAGAAATTTGAATAAAAAAAGTGCTTTGCAAGAAACCAGCGAACTAACAAAAACCGCAATTTCTACGATTAAGGGTATTGTAGGAAAACCATCACTCAAGAACAGGAAAAAACGGAAAGATTTACAAATACA
Source organism: Pachyrhynchus sulphureomaculatus (assembly GCA_019049505.1). Classification (NCBI taxonomy): domain Eukaryota; kingdom Metazoa; phylum Arthropoda; class Insecta; order Coleoptera; family Curculionidae; genus Pachyrhynchus; species Pachyrhynchus sulphureomaculatus. The sequence continues at coordinate 14,585,755 of CM032455.1, read as the reverse complement.
TCATGTAGACGATTCTGAAAAAGACGTCATCAGGAGAAAAACGTATTCTATGTATGAAGAGCAGTTGGTGCCGACACTAGACAAAATAAAATTAAGACTGGTGCAGGACGGGACCAATATACATTGTGGCCGATCAATCCTTCACAGAATTCTCTTAAGAATGGGATTCACGTTCCGAAAAATCAACAAAAGGCAAGTAGTGATGGAGTCACAAAAATTACGAATCTTGTGACATACTTATTTACAAAAAATTAAAAAGTATCGATCAGAGAATTGATCAGTAATTTACTTTGACGAAACATGGTTCGATACCCATGACACTGTGCAAAAAAGGTGGGTTGATAGCAGTACAAAATGTCAGACTAACGCACCTTCAAATAAAAGTAAACGAATAACCATTTTTCATGCTGGATGTGAAAAGGGCTGGGTTTCAAATTTTCTACTATTATCTGCAAAAAAACATAAAAGATTCTAGTTTGGACTATCACGAAGACAAGACCGCAGAACTTTTTGAAAATTGGTTTCAAAATTCGCTTTTGCCAAATGTTCCCGAACAGAGTACTATAGTTATGGACAATGCAAGTTACCATAGTCGCCTACTAAATAAGGTTCCTAATGCAGCCAACACCAAAACGGAAATACAGGAATATATGTTAGAAAATGACATTTATTTCGACTTCAGTTATAAAAAAAGTGATCTTTTGGAAGTTTTAAAAGACTATAAATTGAAAAAGAAATGTTTGTGATAGTAGGGCTGAGAAAATGGGTCACACTGTTTTAGGCTTCCTCCGTATTATTGTGTGTTTAATCCAATTGAACTTATTTGGAATCAAGTTAAATCAAAAATAAGGGTACAAAATGTTTCTCCTACTTTAAGCGTGTCAGTGGTTGAATAAGTAAAAAAAGTTATATGATATACCTTGTGAAAGCTAGAAGAATTCCACTCATCACGTTGTTAAAGTTGAAGATTCATATATTTATGTAAATAATATGAAACCAGTGATAACAGTTATAGTGAAACCGAATTAGGCTTAAATTAAAATATATTTGTATTTATACAATATGTCCCCTCTTGTAAACCCCATTCATTCAAACTGTATATTTGTATTTCTTATCCATTTGTTTTTACATGCATCTATAAATAAACATCTCCAAAAACACTTATAATTTTATTTGTTCGCATTAATGAATAAAATTCTTAAGTCCATCTCTGCAACCTACCATAAACAAAAGGTCAGAATTTTTATATTTCCCACTTAAAACGGCAAAAATCAGGATCTTATATTTTGGGACAGGCTATAACAACTTTACAAAGCTAATTAAGGTTACTCTACTTTTATGTTAAGGCTAAAAATTCTAATAATGGAATGTTTTTGCTTTCTCCGCTATCTCTGAGATTTTGGGATTTCTCCGTCGATTCCGTCAGTCCCTCTTTTTCCAAATATATTGTCATTGTCTTTATGGACTTGCAAGCAAGGCATAGCCTCTTACCTATGTTAATGATCGTTTTTACTACATGGTATAAAATCTTACTTATTCTAACTTAACCTAAGCATTTACAATAGTGATCCTGTACTAACTTCTAACATGTGAAAATAGCATTTATTACTAAGCTTTTTTAAATACAGTCAAAATATTTTGATAGCGTAAATGAAACAAGACGAATTAAGGAGTCGAAATACATTTATTCTTCAGTATAATCTCCCTTAAGCTTAATACATTTTCTCCAGCGATTTTCCAATTCATTTACCCCATCTCTAAAACGGTTTTCCGGAAAACCTTCAAAATACCCGTCTACACATGCTATTACCTCATCATTTTTTGAACAACGCTTCCCACGTAGATTTCTTTTGAGGCTTGGGAACAGACGGAGCCAGATCTGGCGAATAGGGTGGATATTCCAACAATTCGTGCTTTAATCTGACCAGTTTTACCGTTGCCACAGAAGCTCTATGAGCAGGTGCATTGTCATGATGAAAGATGATTTTTTCTTCTGCAAACCGGGCCTTTTCTCATAAATTTTCTCATCTAGCTAGTCCAAAAGGTTGCAACAATACTCTCCCGTGATTGTTTTACCGATTTGAAGGAAGGTAATCAATTAACAACATTCCTTTTGTCTCCCAGAAAACTGATGCCACCACTTTGGTTGCTTTAGAGCTGAACCACCAGGCTCAGTCCACTGTGCAGTTTGTTACCGCTGTTCAGGATTATACTGGTAAACCCAAGTCTCATCCGTAGTTACAAATCGACGCACAAAATCAGTTTTATTCTATTCTGAAACGAGCCAAATATTGTTTGGCTCGTTTCAGAAGAAAGAAGAAAGAAAGCTGAACTTTATACAGATGTGAAATATTAGCGCGAAGTATATTCCTAGCATGCACCACTTTGGAGGAATTAAACGGAGTACATCCATTGAACACTTTCCATGAAAATACTTATCGAATAAACTCAAGTCGCCAACCGTTCCTCGATATTCCAAGGAACTAAGGTTGCTGGTCAGTTCTGTGTCTTCAAGTGAATATACCTTTTCTGAATAGATTCCAATAAATGCAGTATATATTAGGGAGCAGAGCTTCAAATATGGTAGCAATATTCCATCCTTGGTCGAATTTGAGATTGATCCAAAATTAACAGTTATTTAAAGCTTTCTAGATCAAAATAGCTTTTAATAAGTTTTCTTTGATATGCTTGCAATATGTTTATGCCAAGCCATATTTTCTCCCAAATTAACCCCCGGTAAATTGAGTGACAATACTGGAGTATCCCGACATAACTATATCGTTCAGCAACGTTAACTTTCTTAGAAAAAATTGCCGCCTGGGTTTTGTAACGTTACTCCAATATGCAATTTCTTCTAGGTCTATTCAATGAAGAAATAAGCGTACTGCATTTAGGACATTGTTTGTGAAGGTGTGAGGAGAAATCCGTCGACTGCCACTCGTAAAGAACGCTCTCTGAGAAAACACGAGAGCCATAAAGAGAACTTTCCAGACTCACCATGAAAGTTTAGCTCAGCCAACAATCCATCGTGTCAAATACGGTCGAATGCCTTAGATATATCACGTGCAACTCCTTAAGATTCTCAAAAGTGGTCAATTGCCTTACTCCAGACATAAGTTATATAAGTTAGAAGATCTTCTGTTGATCTTTGTTTACGACAGCTATATTAACGGTCGCTAATAATATTCAATCCTTCAAGATATTTTAAAAAATACTGACTGATAATCTTTTCCATGACATTCCATATTATTGAAAGTAGTATGACTGGTCGCTAGGTGTTTGGCAAGGTCTTCTTGCCTTTTTTAGATAGCGACTGAACTGTAGCACATTTCCGACAGGAAGGAAATATACTTTTTCTACAGGACAGGCTGAACAATCTACATCTCTCGCGCATTTTTTAGTATTTCAGCAGGTATTCCGTTAACGCAAGAAGCTTTTAGGTGTCCAGCTTCCATAAAATACTTGTATGTTAGTTTCGTTGATAATTTCTTGGCATCTGTTCGTGATACGAAACAAAGATATTTCGAGTTCGAGGTGTTGTAGGTTTTTCACGCCAAATAAAACATCAACGTTGAAAGTTTTACTAATTAATCAATCTCAACTTTTCACGGTTACTAAAATGTAACCATTCTCAATCCAATCTGGAAGAATGGAATCTAGCTTTGTGGTTCCACTTCGAACTCAAATATCGAAATTGTCAAAAGTGTTTTCCATAATCACGCAAGCACCATAGTTTGATTCAAACAATGTCATCACACATAATTTAATAATTATATCAATGAGAGAAGTTGCTAAAACTAATTACAAAATTTACAGAAAAAGACCAGTGGCCATCCTAACATTGCTTGCTCATAAAGGTTTACAACCTAGAATGAGATGTAGACTCAAGTTATTCTGTCCAAACAATATTCTTGCTGCCTAGCGGTAACGGCTTGCTAAATTCTACTATCACTCTGTGGCCCTAAACAATTTCCGATAGAAGGTAGGAATGCCTTCAAAAATAGGCTTACAGCAATCAACGATACAAATTGTTGTATCTTAATAATGCTTCGAGCTAAAACTAAAATAAGTACTTTGTTCTCTTCCCTGGCGATCTTAACTCGGCTGATCAGTCGTGATACCACGAGATGCGTCTCGATATGGGTTGACAGATGAGACAACAGTAAATAACTGCTGAGGTATGAACTTTGTCCAACTTTAATAGTTGATATTGATTTCTATATACGTGGGATCGAATCCTAATGATCACACTGCCTAGCGATAATTATTCGCAACTCACTCAACAATTCCTCTATCGATTTGTGACTTTAAATGACCTTCGGCAAAGGGCAGATATGCCTTCAGAAATAGGTTTACAACAGTCAAAGATGCAAATTCTATCTTACTGTTTTTTTGCGCCAGTAATTTGATAAGTACTTCGAATTTTGTTCTCTATTGATCCTAGCTAATGATACGATAAAACCAGTCCTGAGATGACTAAACAGATGAAAGAACACTAAATAACTGCTGAAACATGGACTTTGTTCAAGTTTAGTAGTTGATATTGATGTCTATACTTAATAGTTTCGTCGCGATTGTGAAAAATTACTTATGTGGTGAAGCACCGGAAGATTAGTTTAGGTAAGTAGTAGATAATGGTATTTCTCTAATATGTTTTATGTCGTTTTTTACTTCAATAATATAAATCGTGTAGTTAGCACGAGCGAAGACACGGACACATTTTAGATGAAATATGGACATTTCTAAATAAAAATGCATTTTAATTATGCATAATTAAGGCATAGAGGTTTAATACTGTAAAATCGTTTGCCATCTCACAATAATTCGGTTAAGTGCAGGCATTAACTCCTATCGAGTCAGCCTATTAGAAAAAAGCTTAGTATATATAACGATAAAAATAAATTCTTAACTACATAGTTTTTTATTTAACGAGCAGTTTATTCCTTATTCTTAAATAAACACGGAATGGTGAGAAATGTAGGTAGTTTTTCAGGTTCAAGATTAAAGTATGTTAACCATTACAAAAGTCGTAAAAGCCTCAGATGTTCAGATGTTCCATTCATAAAGATAGATCTTTCTTTAGTTCGGAGATATATAGGAGCCGTGTAACAGACAGTTGCGTATCAATAAACATATCTGTGTAAATAAACAAATGTCAAACTTGTTTCTTTTTTTATGGTTTATCGGTAACTTTAGTAAACTTAAGAATAAACAGCATCGAGTAAGGGCGCCATGACAAAGTCGTAAAAGGGATATTCCACCCTAATTTTAAATAGGACGAGTTTAGACTTAAGGAAACAATTGAATATATTTATGGGGGACACGACGGGTGTAATGTAACAAGTTAGGCGTTAAAAACAACAGAAGCTATTCAAAATTACACTTGCAATAGGTACACATAAAATATGGAAATATTTCGAATGAAGTGTAATAGGTCAAACGCACTGAAAACAGGTGTAAGTTATAAAATTTAAGAAAAACATGAAAGGAAGTCTGTCCGAAATTTACCGTACCAAATTATGATTTAAGGCTTAAAAAGGTAACGTTACAAAACCCATGTTCCAAATATATATACTCCTGTACATTGGTTAATGTGCTATAATTCATTTTAAAATTTTTATTGCTGTTTGACGTAATTTGTATTTTATCTAGGTTCATTTTAAGGCCAACCTGTTCTGCGGCTTTATTTAATTTATTTAATGCTTCCGGGGAATATCACCTTATCGTTGGTTGGAGGGCTCAGTAACCTTCAATATCCAGGAAGTGATGCCGGCGGTAGCGTAGCTACTAGTAGGGCCACCCTTGCCGGTAAGGTCTCCAAGAAATGAAGGTGAAGCTAAGAATGTCCACAACAGATTGACCCAGCATGGGCGGCTGTCAACAGCGTCTGTTTTCTCCAGGTTAGGAGCGACTGATATTTAAATTCGCTAACCCGCAGTGGCATTTCAAATCCTGAACCGAAATTTACCGTACCAAATTCTGATTTAAGGCTTAAAAAGGTAACGTTACAAAACCCATGCTCCAAATATATATACTCCTGTACATTGGTTAATGTGCTATAATTCATTTTAAAATTTTTATTGCTGTTTGACATAATTTGTATTTTATCTAGGTTCATTTTAAGGCCAACCTGTTCTGCGGCTTTATTTAATTCATTTAATGCTTCCGGGGAATATCACCTTATCGTTGGTTGGAGGGCTCAGTAACCTTCATTATCCAGGAAGTGATGCCGGCGGTAGCGTAGCTACTAGTAGGGCCACCCTTGCCGGTAAGGTCTCCAAGAGATGAAGGTGAAGCTAAGAATGTCCACAAAGATTGACCCAGCATGGGCGGCTGTCAACAGCGTCTGTTTTCTCCAGGTTAGAAGCGACTGATATTTAAATTCGCTAACCCGCAGTGGGATAGCGTAGCATTTCAAATCCTGAACCTTTCATGTAAAAATGTCAGTTTACAAAACCTACCAGAAACGGCCCCCAGGTGGGTAGAGCAAAATGCTCACAATCCTACACTGGCAAAGGGCCAGTCAAAAAACTGATATCATCCGATCCAAAAGACAGGTGAATGTAACTCCCTAAAATCAAAATTTTTATTACGGAAGTATAAAATGATAAACGACTTCACAAAACACATCCCAAATGAGTCTTCAACAAAGTTTTTTTCCGATCTTTACTGAAAACTTATGACCTTGAATTTTTTTTTTATATACCAGATAAATTATTAAAAGTAAGGCACTCGTGCTATTTTTCGTTCAATCTACACCCCGTAGAGAATATTTCAGAATATTTTCAAAATATTTTGATTATTACTTTTCAAGATAAGGGGGGACAGCGATTTTTCGCAATTTTTTAAAAATAATACAAAAAAGGCGTGCGTAAGTATTACATTATATATATTTTTGAACAGGCTTTCATTTGACACCCTACTCGACTCGACAGTAAAGAAATTTTTCTTTTTACCTCCGATTTTACTCCTCAAAACTAACCCGTTATGTCAAACTTTAACTTTCAAAACTACACGGCTCTAATGAGGCCATCAATTCCTATATCATTGCCAAATTTCAACTTTCTAAGTCAAATAATTTCGGAGAAAATCGACAGGCTGCATGTAATATGTCTGTAGTGATGTCTTTTAGGATGGAGTTCATATTAGTGATTTTTTTGTTTGAAGGGTTTAAATGGGTTCCATAGGTTGTCCAACCGGCTTTGTTGAGATTGAACTTTCGGAAGGAGGGGAACGAGAGGGGGAAGATGGATTTCGGATAATGATTGGAAAATGATCACTTCCGTACGTATCCCCTAAAATCTCCCATTGAGTTTTGTGGGTTAGGGATTGGCTGCAGATTGATAGGTCAGTATGTGAAAAGGAGCCCGTAGAGGAACATATGAAAGTGGGTGAATTTTGGTTCAGTATGGATAGATTATGTTCAGTAATTAAGTTGTGTATAATTTGTCCTCTAGAAGAGGAGACTGACGATCCCCAGTTCGGGTGATGGGCGTTAAAGTCGTTTAGAATTAAGAAGGGAGGTGGTAGTGATAGTATTAAGTTAGTCAGACTAGTGGAAGAGATTGATTGTTAAGGGGGCAAGTAAACACTACAGATTGTTATTGGGGATTCCAGGCAAAAGTTTATTACACAGGCTTCTAGGTCAGTATCTAGTTGTATTGTGGTGTAGTCATGTGAGTTGTGGATGAATATTGCAACTCCGCCTGATGCTTGATCTTGATTAACTCTGTCTTTGCAAATGACGGAGTAATTTTTTAAAGATGCTGATGATGTTTGTTTAAAATGTGTTTCTTTTAGGCATATTATAGATGGTTTGTAATAAGAGATTAGGATTTGTAGATCCTTCTTTCTGGTGTTGAAACTGTTTATGTTCCATTGATGTAATGGATCGAATGTTAATTTGGATGAAGTTATTTTCTTTGAGGCCATCAATTCCTATATCATTGCCAAATTTCAACTTTCTAAGTCAAATAATTTCGGAGAAAATCGACAGGCTGCATGTAATATGTCTGTAGTGATGTCTTTTAGGATGGAGTTCATATTAGTGATTTTTTTGTTTGAAGGGTTTAAATGGGTTCCATAGGTTGTCCAACCGGCTTTGTTGAGATTGAACTTTCGGGAGGAGGGGAACGAGAGGGGGAAGATGGATTTCGGATAATGATTGGAAAATGATCACTTCCGTACGTATCCCCTAAAATCTCCCATTGAGTTTTGTGGGTTAGGGATTGGCTGCAGATTGATAGGTCAGTATGTGAAAAGGAGCCCGTAGAGGAACATATGAAAGTGGGTGAATTTTGGTTCAGTATGGATAGATTATGTTCAGTAATTAAGTTGTGTATAATTTGTCCTCTAGAAGAGGAGACTGACGATCCCCAGTTCGGGTGATGGGCGTTAAAGTCGTTTAGAATTAAGAAGGGAGGTGGTAGTGATAGTATTAAGTTAGTCAGACTAGTGGAAGAGATTGATTGTTAAGGGGGCAAGTAAACACTACAGATTGTTATTGGGGATTCCAGGCAAAAGTTTATTACACAGGCTTCTAGGTCAGTATCTAGTTGTATTGTGGTGTAGTCATGTGAGTTGTGGATGAATATTGCAACTCCGCCTGATGCTTGATCTTGATTAACTCTGTCTTTGCAAATGACGGAGTAATTTTTTAAAGATGCTGATGATGTTTGTTTAAAATGTGTTTCTTTTAGGCATATTATAGATGGTTTGTAATAAGAGATTAGGATTTGTAGATCCTTCTTTCTGGTGTTGAAACTGTTTATGTTCCATTGATGTAATGGATCGAATGTTAATTTGGATGAAGTTATTTTCTTTTTGTACCCTTTCCAGATAATAGAGGATCTGTTTCCATTAGGGAATCTGGGATTTACTAGGAATTACTATAGAAATTGGAAATGAAACTTAAGTACTTTTTTATACCTACGAGGGTTGTATGATAAGTACCTGGCCTTGACAAGAAGAAAACATTTTTGTGTGTAAAATTTATTTTATTTTTCGAAATAGTTTCCTTTTAGCTCAATACATTTGGTCCAGCGTTTCTCTATCTTTTGTATCCCAGTTAAAAAATACGATTTCCCCAATGCTTCAAAGTAGGAGTTTGTTTCAGCAAACTCCTCATCATTTTGAGCGAAATTTTTTTCCGCCGAGTCATTTTTTCATATTCGGAAATAAAAAATATTCGTTGGGGGCTAAATCTGGCGAATATGGTCGATGCGGAAGCAGTTCGTATCTTAACTCATGAAATTTTGCCATGGTGATGACATCAGTGGGCACGCGTGCATTGTTTTGATGAAAGAGGGTTTTTTTTCGTCAAATGCAGACGTTTTTCTTTCACGGCATGGTTGAAACGATCCAATAATTTGACATAATACTCTCCATTAATCATTTTGCTTTTTTCAAGGTAATCGACGTGGATTGTGCCGCGTCATTCCAAAACACGATGATCATGAGTTTGTTGGCCGACAAAGTAGCCTTGGCCTTTTTTGGCGCCAGTTCGCTATGGAAAACCCACTGTATGGACTATTTTTTGGTCTCTGGCGTGCTGTGATGAATCCATGTTTGCTTAACAGTTATGAATCGATGCCAAAAATTATTCCGATTGCGTTTTAACATCGTCAAACATTCTCTTGAAGTTAACACACGTGCGTGTTTATTGTCAATTGTGAGCAATCGTGGTACCCATCTTGCGGAAAGCTTTCTAAATGCATATCCAAATGACCTGTTAAAATGTTCTGCACTCGTTCAGTGGAGATGCTCACAGTCTCAGCAATCTATGGTCGATGACGAAGGGGCAGAGTCTCCATAAACTTCCCTGGGGTCCGCTTTTATCTCATGGTTTGTTTTCTCTTTCAAAAACAACATTTTATCACTGTTCGATATTCAATTTTTCCATTGTTGTAAAATCATAAAAGTTGTTGTATTTAAATCGCTGCCACTCATAAACTAAACCACAGAGAGACTTGAAAATCTTGTGAAAGGTTATGTTTACAAAAAAAATAATTTTTAATTAATAGTGGCCTGGCAGAGCTTAAAAAACATTTTTAATGTTCCGTACGGAACACTTATAAGATGACTTCGGTGTCTGTCACTTCCGATTTTCTCCGAAACTATTTGTCATAGAAAGTTGAAATTTGGTACAACAACAAACTTTGTTGAAAACTCATTTGGGGTGTGTTTTGTGAATTCACCGATAATTTTGTACCAATTTTATTTTAAAAGAAATCAACGTACGGAACACTAATTGCGCAAGTTCAACTTCCACTTGAACGGTTATTCTTTATAATCACCATGACAGACGGACAGATAACACACCGAAGTAATCTTTTAAGTGTTCCATTCGGAACACTAATAACAGCACTTTTACTCTAAAAGGTTCCGTTCAAAGGCCGTAAGCAGTCACACTGTAAGAAAGCTGCCCTGTATAATCAAAAAATATTTTATAATGTGATATATTAAAAATTTATTTTAAAAGACGCGATAATTTGAAAACGAAAAAGGAAACAATAATTGTAAGTGACTGTATGACTGACGAGACCAATACTAAAAAAAAGTTTATCTTCATTGACCCAAAGTTTTATTTAATATGTAGATGAGAGCGAGGCCAAAATACATAAAGACACAGGAAGAGATTTAAATCGACATCTTTATGGTACACGATATACTTTCCCCACGATATACCCGACAAATTCATTTCGATTATCAGCTCTACAGTAGGCAATCAATCAAATATAACCAAGATTTATTTGGCTTAACTTAATGAGACCGGTCAGGCTTGGTTTTAGAAAAAAAAAGCTCTTAAGACCATCATTTACCCGACTATTAGTAACATTTTTTTTGTTTATTTTTATCGGCTGAATAATTAATTATGACAAGGAACAGAAATATTCTAAACTCGATTTATTGAACGATAGAGATTAAAGATAAATGATATACCTGAGGTGCAACCCACAATTATTGAGTAATTTAATGCAGTGTGAGAAAATATTTTGAATACCGGTAGTACGAGTTTACGCTTATATTAATTTTAGCTACAATGTGCGTTTAAATAAATTGAAGCCATTTTACCATGCAGTATACTATAGCGAATGGGGAAAGAAGATAGTTCCAGATATACAGTCCCTGGCCATATTATTAGACGCACTGTATTTTTTTTAGTAATTTTATGTTTCTTAAGAGTTTTTTATGCAATAATGGTATATTTAAACTACAATATTATTGATTTTTATTTAAAAGAATTGTTGTAGACTACATATTTGTATTTATTTTTAACATATGGCAACACTGTGTTGACAAAGTGATACATGAACGTAAACAAGTACAAATCTGTATCAGTCGCGATCGGAATCGAGTCAGGTACGGACGTGTTTCTGTGGCTTTATGGACTGTGATTGTTTGTTTAACAGTTTTATACTACTCAGTTTATTAGTTTATTTTGTATGCAGTGTTTTAAAAAAGTAATTGGACTATTTTCATTATGGGTAGAAAAGGCGATCTTTCACCACGTAAAAAAGCTGAAGTGAAGGCCCTTGTGATTGCGAAAACATTTACAAACCGAGAAATATCACGAAGATTGGAGGTTTCTGAAGCTAGTGTACGACGCATAAAAAAGAAAATTGAGTCAGGGAAAGAATTAAGCCCGACAAGAAAGAAAAGATGCGGTAGCGCACTGTTCGAAGAAAATTGAAAGAATTAGATTTTAAGGCCTGTCGCCCCGCCAGGAAGCCCAAGTTAACAGCTGCAATGAAAGCAAAGCGCCTGAAGTGGGCCAAACAATGGCAAGACAAAGATGTGGACTCCTGGAAATCGGTAAGATACAGCAATTTAATCAATAATTGATACATTATTATCATTTTCAGTTAAATAAAGCAAATAAACATGGAAGTTTATATATTTTTCCTATTTTTGACAGGTCTGCTTCAGTGACGAAAGCACATTCGAAATTTTGCAGAATAAAGCTCAGTATGTGCGTCGTCGTCATGGAGAAAAGTTTTATCCTGATTGTGTCGTCCCGACGGTTAAACATCCCACCAAAGTGATGATTTGGTCAGTCATCAGCGGCAAGGGCACTGGACGTCTGTACGTCGTCAAAGGAATAATGAGGCAAGATCAGTACAAAGAAGTATTACAAAATCGGTTGATTCCGCAGCTCAGAGAATGGTTTCCAAATGGGGAACCATTCACTTTCATGCAAGATGGAGCTCCCTGCCACACTGCTCGGTCTGTTAAAGCTTTTTTGGCAGAAAAAAAATATCCCTCTGTTGGATTGGCCGGGTAATAGCCCCATTGAAAATGTGTGGGAGCTGATGGAAAGAGAAGTGGCTAAAGATGTGATTACCAACAAAACCCAGCTCCTAGAAAAGATTATTCATGTGTGGAATCATCATCCTCAAATGCAGGAGACAATACAATCTTGCATTAATAGCATGCCGCGCAGAATTAAAGCTTTGATAGCGGCTAAAGGTGGCTCAACTAAATATTGACTTTTACTAACATTAATTTCACTTTTCTTTAAAACTTAATAAACTTATGCTTTTCTAAATCAATGCTGTTTTATTTATGTCAAAGAAATAGGTAATTGATTGGATAATATAAAAATAAAAAACAAATCAATTTAAAATAATAAAACGGTACAATATCACTCGGTAATTAATATTTTACATGAAATCTTGCAGTGCGTCTAATAATTTGGCCAGGGACTGTAGGTACTGCTAAGTCGAAAGATACAGGGTGTGCTTTAAATCGTGACAATGAACTATATTTTGCTTACGGAAGTCCTTCCGTTAGAGCATTTTTGCATATGGAGCGGTTCCGAGTTACTAGACATTATCGAGTGTATTGTTTAAAATACAGTAGAACCCCGGTTATCCGAGGTAAAGTGGGGGGGCACCCTCCTCGGATAACTGAAAACTCGGATAATCCGGATTTGTTTTTTATTCATCCAAAAAATAAACACCAATACTTTAAACCGATGTATTAACGTTTTTAACATATAAATAGGTACATACATTATAAAACAGTGAAATAAGTATCTATGCGCTTCTGTTGCATATTACATCTTCTTTTTCTCGCTGCAATGTTTCTCTATTTATTAAGAAGAAGCAAATCGGCTGGGGTTGCCTCTGGTTGTTGTTCGATATACCTCAAAGCTTTTTCCAAAAAAGCAAAACCTTCTTGATGAGAGATCTTAGTGGGAGACTGTTCATCCACCGCCGCCTCGTCATCGTCATCGTCATCTGATTTTTCGGTTTCCTGAAAGGCATTCGTTATTTCTTCAATACTCATTTCTTCTTCTAAATCATCTGCCGTAATCCATTCAACAACATCACTCTTGTCACATTTTCGCAACCTTTTAATTTTTGCATTAATTCAAATAAACTTTTTCCTTTTTCTTCTATCTCGCCGTCAAAATTTGAACAGGATATTTCCCCATGGCTTCTCAATTTCAAAACTAATTCATTTAATGGAGTATCATCTTCACTGTCATTATAGTCCTCAAAATCAATAACTTTTGACCAAGATTTTTGAATAGTGGTAGTACGCACAGAATCCCAAGCTTGACTTACCCAGTAAATAACATTTTTCAGTGTAACCTTTCTCATCCCATTGATAATATCGTCTTTTTCTGTGTATTAAGCGATATTACTGCAAGGAAGAGATTAGAGGGGTGTTCGTTACTCTCATGAGAGGAAGCGAACTTCTTTTTCTAATTTATTCAGAATAGGTATAAACACTGGAGCTTTTATTAGTTTTCTAATATCCCGAGCCACAAAAATTTCCTTTTTAATCTTTGCATCGCTTAGTATTGAAAACTCTTTTCTTAAAAATTAGAAACTGGGATCAACTTTGTTCATTCGTTACAGAAAATTTGTAATCAATCGATATTTAATATGTACTGGCAGCATAACTTGTAGATCAATTAATGAAGAATATTTTACTTTTTTATTGTCCAGGTATATAGGTTGTTCTTAGGGACCAATCTACTCAAATAAAGTGCCAATGCTTGACGGTCTCACTCACAAAACAAAAACAAAATTTAGTATTTCCTAGCTATAATCTCAGAAGTAGAGCAAATCACTTTTAAACTGCAGTTATACTGTAGCTATATTTTTTGTATTCCAGCTTCTTTATATCTTCTGACTTATGTAACACATGTTTGGAACAACGCAATTGAACACTTTGGAGAATCTCGAGCGGTTGCTCTTGACATATCCAAGGCATTCGACCGTGTTTGGCACGATGGGCTATTGGCTCAGCTCCGTTCTTATGGTATGTCTGAAAAGTTCTGTTTGTGGTCATATTTCCTCAGAGAGCGTTGTTTACGAGTGGCAGTCGTCGGATTTCTTTCTGACACCTTCACTATCAACGCCGGTGTACCCCAAGGCTCCATACTATCTCCTACTCTCTTTCTCTTTTATATTAACAATCTGCTGGAAAAGACCGAGAATCCAATCTATTGCTTTGCAGATGACAGTACACTTATCTCTTCATTCACTTTGAATACTCGGCTACTCACAGCAGGAGGTCGTCCAACTTAACAAAGACCTGGAAGAAATTCTATCTTGGGGTGACAGTAACCAACTGGAATTTAACGCTACAAAGGCGGCAGTTTTTTCTAAAAAAGTTAACGTTGTAGAACCCGACATAGTTATGTCGGGGCACTCCATTCCTCTAACATCGTCACTCAACTTGTTGGGCGTTAATTTGGGAGCAAATGTGTCCTGGCATGAACAAGTTGCAGGCATAGCAAGGAGACCTTCTCAAAAGATAGGAATATTATTTCTAACCAGAAAGCTTTACATTCCACAACTGTTAATTCTTTACAAAGCTCAAATTTGACCAACTATGGAATACTGCTCCTATATTTGGGGCTCCGCTCCCAAACATACACTGCATTTGTTGGATTCTATTCAGAGAAGAGCTGTTCGTCTGATCGGAGACCCGGAACTGAGAGGCGGCCTTGATTCGCTGGAACATCGAAAAAACGATTGGCGACTTAAGCCTATTCTACAAGTATTTTCATGGAAAGTGTTCGAAGGATGTAGCCCGCTTAATTCCTCCCAGAGTGGTGCATCTTAGAAGTATACGTCACGCTAATACTTCACATCCGTATGAGGTTCAGCTTGTTACTCCTCCTACAACGCTTTTCAAGCAGTCATTTACAGTCCCTGGCCAAATTATTAGACGCACTATATTTTTTTAGTAATTTTATGTTTCTTAAGAGTTTTTATGCAATAATGGTATATTTAAACTACAATATTATTGATTTTTATTTAAAAGAATTGTTGTAGACTACATATTTGTATTTATTTTTAACATATGGCAACACTGTGTTGACAAAGTGATACATGAACGTAAATAAGTACAAACCTGTATCAGTCGCGATCGGAATCGAGTCAGGTAAGGACGTGTTTCTGTGGCTTTATGGACTGTGATTGTTTGTTTAACAGTTTTATACTACTCAGTTATTAATTTATTTTGTATGCAGTGTTTTAAAAAAGTAATTGGACTATTTTCATTATGGGTAGAAAAGGCGATCTTTCACCACGTAAAAAAGCTGAAGTGAAGGCCCTTGTGATTGCGAAAAACATTTACAAACCGAGAAAATATCACGAAGATTGGAGGTTTCTGAAGCTAGTGTACGACGCATATAAAAAAGAAAATTGAGTCAGGGAAGGAATTAAGCCCGAAAAGAAAGAAAAGATGCGGTAGAAAACCAATTTTCACTCCACGGTCAGAGAGATGTTTGAAGAAAATTTGTGTAGAAAACAGATTTGCTACCACAAAGATAATAAAATCACAACTCCAGGATGCTAGCGTAAATGCTTCTGAGCGCACTGTTCGAAGAAAATTGAAAGAATTAGATTTTAAGGCCTGTCGCCCCGCCAGGAAGCCCAAGTTAACAGCTGCAATGAAAGCAAAGCGCCTGAAGTGGGCCAAACAATGGCAAGACAAAGATGTGGACTTCTGGAGATCGGTAAGATACAGCAATTTAATCAATAATTGATACATTATTATCATTTTCAGTTAAATAAAGCAAATAAACATGGAAGTTTATATATTTTTCCTATTTTTGACAGGTCTGCTTCAGTGACGAAAGCACATTCGAAATTTTGCAGAATAAAGCTCAGTATGTGCGTCCTCGTCATCGAGAAAAGTTTCATCCTGACGGTCCCGACGGTTAAACATCCCACCAAAGTGATGATTTGGTCAGTCATCAGCGGCAAGGGCACTGGACGTCTGTATGTCGTCAAAGGAATAATGAGGCAAGATCAGTACAAAGAAGTATTACAAAATCGGTTGATTTAGCAGCTCAGAGAATGGTTTCCAAATGGGGAACCATTCACTTTCATGCAAGATGGAGCTCCCTGCCACACTGCTCGATCTGTTAAAGCTTTTTTGGCAGAAAAAAATATCCCTCTGTTGGATTGGCCGGGTAATAGCCCTGATATGAACCCCATTGAAAATGTGTGGGAGCTGATGAAAAGAGAAGTGGCTAAAGATGTGATTACCAACAAAACCCAGCTCCTAGAAAAGATTATTCATGTGTGGAATCATCATCCTCAAATGCAGGAGACAGTACAATCTTGCATTGATAGCATGCCGCGCAGAATTAAAGCTTTGATAGCGGCTAAAGGTGGCTCAACTAAATATTGACTTTTACTAACATTAATTTTACTTTTCTTTAAAACTTAATAAACTTATGCTTTTCTAAATTAATGCTGTTTTATTTATGTCAAATAAATAGGTAATTGATTGGATAATATAAAAATAAAAAACAAATCAATTAAAATAATAAAACGGTACAATATCACTCGGTAATTAATATTTTACATGAAATCTTACAGTGCGTTTAATAATATGGAGAACATTATCCCTTTGGAATAATTTGCCCAGGACTATGTTTCCCACCGAGTACAATTTACAGCGATTCAAGAACAACGTGAATCGCTTTCTCCGCACACATGTCGCTACTGTAGCGCTTTAGAGACTTCCCCGTAGCATGTGTGCTAATCCCACAAAAAAAAAATATGATTCTTTCAAATTTTCACACAATGAAATTTGTATCCATTGTACAGCAATACAGCAATGAAACTATATTTTGACGTGTCAATAAATAGTCTCCATTCCTCTGGTAAGTATTCATAGCCTAATGATAATATTGAACCATCAACATCATTACAATATACTTTTTATCTTTTTTAGAAAAGTAAGGAAACAATCGTGTATCACTTTCGGTACTTCACGCCTGATTTGAGCAAATTCTACTGTTTCAGTCTTGAACTCAATTTCTCTAATTCTAGTTTTGGCAAATCAATAGTAGTTCCCTAACGAAGTTTTGACTGAGTATTTAATTGAGGTGCGTCAGAAGTAGCAGGTATTATTCTGAATTTATTGTAAAAAACTTACTTCTAGTGTCTGATATTGATGGCTTGGAAACTGGATTGTTTGGATTCTCGAGAAAATCTCTTTATATTAGTGCAACAAATATAACAATTCTTGTCATTTTGAAGCTCTCGCCACATCGTAGGTATTCCAAAACGCATTGTAAAATAAGATCCGTTAAACTAACCTGTTAACTACCTATAGTATTCTACACAGTAAATATATGGTGCTTAAGTGTTATGTCGATTACTTAAATAACATATAACTTTTCTGTTAAAAGTGTTATTTTCCTTTTTCGAGAATTTGGCAAATGTAACAGCATATTCGAGAGAATTAACATAAATTCGCGACATTTTAAGGTGTAAAAAGCACTTAAAAGGTCCCACTTCAACAATTTTGTTATGATCGAATTTACACTACCTACGCATAACCGGAAATCAAAGGTAGTATGAAACTACTAGTAGAGCCAATTGTCAATAAAACAGTAATGTAAATCTAGTTATTGTAAAGCAGGGGTGCTCAAACTTGAACTGCTGGCGATCTACCTCAATATTGTTAGACTACGATCGATCGACTCTGAGAGGCTGCAAGTAAGTGTGATGCAGGATTGTCGTCTAGGTAGGATGGATCGTGGCATAGATATTAGTTTTCCCGCACAATATGCATTTTTTTTAGTCAAGGTAAGTGTAGGTCTGCTCTAAAATGTCAATGAAAAAACTCGTAATTATTCAAAATTGCGAGTTTATTGGTTCTTACAAAACAAACGAGTTCTAGTGTCTAAACTTAACTAAAGAGTGACTTTGGATGTTGAAGCGTGGCACTGCATGTCCTCAGCGTACTTTTCATAAGATGGTACATAATTACCGAGTGCTAATCGCAAGCATGATGACATATGTTCGTCAGTTAGTCGATTGCGATATTTTGACTTAATTATCTTCATTTCAGAAAATGCAGACTCGCACAAGTAAGTTGACCCAAATATATTGCCGTCAGTTGAAGGGCGATTTGCCTTAGATTCGGATATTTATCTTCAGATATAAAACACCAGAATTTTGTATCAGATGCTGTGGCTTTGAGATGTATATCTGATATAATCTGCACTAACTCATTTTCAACAGAACATGAGTCCATGTTAAACTGACTTGCTATTTCAGTAGCTAATTCCCCAATGTTTTTACACGAAAAAGGATGACTCCTAAATGATGCGATATTTGCCAATTTACTGAATTCATAAAAACGTATTTCGAATTGGCCCAAAATATTTGATAATTCTGCCTCATAAATATCATAATTCAACTGAGGAACCCTTGCTTTTAAAGACGGAAAATTTTTCAGTTCCTTTCTTTTCAGTTGATCTATCATAAGTCGCAATTTACTTTTGAATGCGTTTATTGCGCTAATCATCTCAATAATAGTTTTTTTCCTTTACCTTGAAGCTCCAAATTAATGGTGTTTAAATGCATTGTGATGTCTGTCAAAATACCAAATCAGTCAGCCATTTTCCGTTTTTCAGCATCTGAGTGTCATTACCTCTTTCGTCCAGAAAAGGTGTTATTTCGGGCAATAATTCTTAAAACCTTTCTAGGAATTTTTCCGCGACTCAACCACCTGACGTCCGTGTGAAGAACTAAATCAGTGTGTTCAGCTGACTCACTATCTTCCAACTGCAATTTTAAAGAGCCGTCGTTGCAAGCTACGTGCACGGATAGAATTCACAGTTTTTATTGCAATGTCCATAATCTCCTCCATGTTTAGAACTTTTGAACACAAAACTTGTTGATGTATAATGCAATGGAAGGAGAAAAATGAAGGGAATCATCATTAGCTCGACACAATGCCACAAAACCGTTTTTGTTTCCATTGCTGGTGCTCCATCGGCTGTAATGCACACTAGTTTATATATTGGTAGCTTGTAGTTTGTTACAAAATTGAAGAAAACGTCATATATATCTTCGCCACGGGTCTTTCCTTTCAGAGGAATCATTGTCAAAAAACTCTTCCTTAACCGACATGTCATTGAATACCATTCGAATAAAAATACACAGCTGGGCAGTGCCTGTCATATCGGTGGATTTCGTCGAACTGTAAAAAAAAGTATGTACATTCCATGATATCATGTTTTAATTTATCTGCCATGTCCTGACTCATGACTTCAACACGCCTTGTGACAGTCGGACGAGATAACTGAAGTTCTCTAATAGCAGACATAATCTCTGTTTTATTTTTAAAATCTCCAAATAAAGTCTCACCCGCTTCAATAAATGCTTCCTTCACAACCAAACCATCATCAAATGGTTTCTTGTGTTTCGCCAATATATGAGATATTTTAAATGACGCGATCGTTGCAGCTTTTGATTGTTTGGCTGGTCTTGTGAACATGGTTTGTTCTTTTTTCAAACAAGTTATCAAATCACGTACTTTTCGTTTTCTTAATTCACTCTGTGACGGAAAAATCCTTTTCATAGTTTTTTATGAACCGTTTTATGATGCCTCTCTAAGTTCCCACGCTTAGGTATTGCAACTGACGCACGGCAAATGAGACAAATGCACTTATCCTTTACCATACAAAAGAAAAATTCTTCCTCCCAATCGTTATTAAAATGATTAGTTTTACTTTTCTTCGCCGCACCCATTTTGGGCTATTTATTAATAAATTTTGTATCGATGTATCGCCTTCAAGTTACAACTCAGACTGACTCCTATTTGTGCAGGCGCAACATTTATATCGGCGTGAACGAAGTCTCGAATGTTCCCGTCAAACACGCCGCCCGAAGTTTCTAGAAAAATCGGCGGGAATCAAAAACGCGGCTTTTCTTTGACAAGTACCGCGCGTTCCTTTGATAAAGCCGCCTTTTGTCGTTAGCAGGGAGTTATTACGATAAAAGAAAGTGATGAGGGGGTTATTCTGGCCTAATTGTGGATCGAATAAATTTTAGTAGTTTATTCATTACATTTTGTTTTAATTACCTAAAACAAAATCTATGCATAGTTCTATATCGGAATTTTTTTCTCGAGATCGACTCAAAAAGCACTCGCGATTGACCGTTTGAGCACCCCTGTTGTAAAGCAACTGAAAATAGACAGAAGTCCATATTTCAGCAGTTTACTAGCTACGCGTTTCGCCGTATCGCGGCTCGTCAGTCAGGCTAGGATTGACAAACAAGAGAACGGAATCAACTGGTACTTAATACAATTCGTTGTATCCTACCATCGTACTCACTAATGTAAATCTGTAGATTTGTATGTGATATTCATAAATTAATATATTTTAAATTATCCGTAAGTCAAGTACTAAAAAAAAAAAAACAGTAGTCTCAGTATTTTTTACTGTTGACTAGTGTAATTTATGAGACGAGACATGTTTTAGGTAATTAACAAGTGAAGGGAACGCTATACCATACAAGAATCTAAAAAAAAAAAATCGATCAAGATTTAAGTTTTAATATTAATTTAGAAATGAGAAAATTACCTAATTGGTAAAGTTACTGTTTTAAAAGGCGATTTTTTAATTAAAATCCATCTTTAAATTCCAGTTTTATTCTAGTCTCGTCTGTACTGAATAAAAATGTATTACCCTTAACTAATTAAAAGAATTTTAATGGTATACGGTGTCTCTCAATCTTATACTGAACCCTATTAAAACACACATACCGCGCCATATCATCGATTGAGATCGCTGTGACATTTTTATTTATCTCATTTTATTTTCATTCCTTCATCAAAAAGCCGAGAACAAAAGATAGTTAGGAAATTACTATTTCACCGATAATAAGAAAATAGATGTAGCTGCATGGTGTCGCACGATAGCCTGTTTTATTTCTTTTTTACAATCAGTAATTACAGCATTTTCTTGATAAATCCAAATACGAATAGCCCCTGCTTTGAGTCACTTGGCTTGGTAAACATTCAAGGTAAGTCAGTGTCAGATTATGTCATCGTATATTTAATGGCAAAAGTTGTGACCTAAAACCATTTTCAATCGTGTTATGCAAGATTCTGTCTTGGAGCCAAATTTGATGACTAGAAACAATTTAAAAAATGAGTCAATTGCAAGAACGGATATAATTAAACTAACAGCACAAGTTTCAATTAAAATAATCTTACACATAACAGAAACAGTCCTTTTGGGCAGTCGCTAAGGCAGTTAGTCAAAATTTCACCAAAATCCACCATATCACCACTCACAAGGCCATATAATTCCGTTGCAACCACACCTGTTGAGAGAGCGAACTTGTTGGCTGAACTCTTTACTTCACATTCTACTGTCGATTTCCAAGGAAAAACACCACCTACTATTCCCATATTGCAGTCAAAAATGCCCGATGTTGTCTTCAGACAGCGTATCATAAAGCGCATTTTAATGAAGCTAGAAACCAAAAAGGCTTCTGGCGCTGACGGAATACCTGCCATAGTTCTCAAAAACTGTGCAAGGGAACTAACACCAGTTTTCTGTAGACTTTTCAACCTATCCTACAAAAAGGGAATATTTCCGTTCTGCTGGAAATGTGCCACGGTTCAGCCGATACCTAAAAAAGGCAAGAATACCTTGCCAAATAACTACCAACCAGTCGCACTGCTTTCAATAATATCGAAAGTCATAGAAAAGGTTATCAATCAGCATCTTCTAAAATATCTTGAACGATTCAATATTATTAGCGATCACCAATATGGCTTCCGTAAAGATAAATCAACAGGAGATCTTCTGATTTATGTAACACATGTTTGGAACAACGCAATTGAACACTTTGGAGAATCTCGAGCGGTTGCTCTTGACATATCCAAGGCATTCGACCGTGTTTGGCTACGCTCTTGTGGTATGTCTGAAAAGTTCTGTTTGTGGCTCTCATGTTTCCTCAGAGAGCGTTCTTTACGAGTGGCGGTCGACGGATTTCGTTCTAACACCTTCACAATCAACGCCGGTATGCCCCAAGGCTCCATACTGTCTCCTAGTCTATTTCTCATTTACATTAACTATCTGCTAGAAAAGACCCGGAATCCAATCTACAGCTTTGCAGACGACAGTACGCTTATCACTTCATTCACTTTGAACGCACGAACATCGGCTGCTCAGGCAAATATCCGGAGGAGGTCGTTCAACTTAACAAAGACCTGGAAGAAATTCTATCTTGGGGTGACAGTAACCAAGTGGAATTTAACGCTGCAAAAACCCAGGCGGCAGTTTTATCTATAAAAGTTAACGTTGCTGAATCCGACATAGTTATATCGGAGCACTCCATTCCCCTATCATCGTCGCTCAATTGGTTGGGCGTTAGTTTGGGAGCAAATATATCCTGGCATGAATATGTTGCAGGCATAGCAAGGAGAGCTTCTCAAAAGTTAGAAATATTATTTTGAACCAGAAAGCTTTACACTCCACAACAACTGTTAATTCTTACAAAGCTCAAATTCGACCAACTATGGAATACTGCTCCCATGTTTGGGGCTCCGCTCTCAAACATACACTGCATTTGTTAGATTCTGTTCAGAGAGCTGTTCGTCTGATTGGAGATCCGGAACTGACCGGCGGCCTTGATTCGCTGGAACATCAAAGAACGGTTGGCAACTTGAGTCTGTTCTACAAGTATTTTCATGGAAAGTGTGTAGCCCGCTTAATTCCTCCCAAAGCGGTGCATGTTAGAAATACACCTCGCGCTGGTGCTTCACATCCGTATGAGGTTCGGCTTGTTACTCCGCGTACAACGCTTTTCAAGCAGTGTTTTATATGGAAAACATCATCCCTTTGAAATAATTTGCCCAGCGCTGTGTTTCCCACCGAGTAAAATTTACAGCGATTCAAGAACAATGTGAATCGCTTTTTCCGCACACATGCCGCTCCTGGAGCGCTTTAGGGACTTCCCTGCAGCACGTGTCCTAGACCCATAAAAAAAAACATCTCTAATACAGGAACTTGAAAATGTAATATATTTAGGTATGAATCGAGATCTAAAATTTGTCAAGGACATTATGTAAAAATATATTCGTGATGTCAAAATTAGGCCTACTTACTCTTATTATGCTCTATTTAAAACATACTCGTGTATAGTATTTTTCAAGATCTAAGAAAGTGATTTGGCAAATTGATGCAATAAAAACACTAAACGACCGTTAGGATCTTCGCACGTACCTGGCCGTAACAGGGTGGTATATGCCTCCCTTTCAATCTAACATTTTATTGGCTACTTCGTGTTTATAAATATAAAGAATATTCTTTATTTTATCTGCAGTATTATACTGAAACAGTGTGTATTTTAAAGTTCAATAGTGTCTTAAAATGACCGAAGCCCTTTCCATCAGAAGCCGCTAATGTGTGCCCGTTGAGGCAAAAGCGATAGTTAAAAGTGTTTATTTAAAGTTAGTGGAGCGAGGCTACGAAAAGTACTTTTCATTGATGGAGACATCAGCTTCAACAAGCATCCCTGAAAGTACAGTTTGGAAAATTGTAAATAATTCGGTAGCGTCTAAAAAAACATGAAAAGACAAAGGTGTGTCGAAATGTATTGGTTTCTGTCAAGAAGACTTAATCCGCCATAAAATTTATGAAATGTATGCAGAACAAAAAGTTCCTATGTTATTGTCACTTTCACGGAGGCTGTCCGAGGCTAGTTGTGACATAAAATGTTCCATTACAACTTTATGGCGTATTCTACGTCGTTTGGGGTTTTTGTTCAAAAAAAATAGACAAAAGGCAAGTTATAATGGAATCACGGCGCTTACATCAACTCAGAATGGAATATCTTGAAAAAATAAATAGAGCTAGATCGGAAAATCGAAGGATAATCTACCTAGATGAGACTTGGTATGACACCCACGACACACCCAGTAAAAGATGGATTGATAAATCTAAAAAATACCACACTAAAGCTCCATCAAATAAAGGTAAAAGAATAACTATTTTACATGCGGAGTGAGAAGGCGGGATACCAGAATGTCTATTTCTAGCAGCCAAGAATATTTCAAATTCCAGCTTGGATTATCATTGTGATACAACCGCTGAAGTTTTTGAAGATTGGCCTCAAAACAAATTAATGCCGAATATACCACCGAACCGAAGCTGTATTGTGATGGATAATGTATCCTATCATAGTCGCCTAATGAATAAAGATACCAAGTTCCACCAATAGAAAAAGGGAAATACAAGCCTTTTTGTGCGAACGTGACATATATTTCCATGAAAGGTATACAGTTAAACAATTGTTAGAAGTTATAAAAAGATAGAATTTTTCAAAGGAATATATTTGTGATAAAAATTGCAAAGGAAGAAGGACACGAAATAATTCGGCTTCCATCATATTATTGTATCTTTAATGCGATCGAGTTGATATGGCATAAAGTCTAATATACGTGCTCACAATAAAACTCCCACTTTAAACAGTAGTGTGATTGAGGTGATAAAGACAGAAGTTAAAAATGTAACCGTTGAAAACTGGAGAAACTGTATTCAACACGTCAAAAAGATTTAAAACTCATATATATATATATATATATATATATATATATATATATATATATATATATATATATATATATATATATATGTATGTACATAAATATAAATAGTTTTAGAACCTCTAAAAAAACTTATTATTGATTTGCAAGATAGTAGCGATAGCGAAATTGAACTAGATATTAATTAATAACTAAAATTATAACAAATGTACGCGAGGACATTACAGTGTTTTAATATATTTGTGTAATTACTATATTATGTATTATTCAGTACAAAAAAACATTAAAATTCAACTGTCTTATCACAATAAAATTTTAAACAATTATACAATCAGTTATAGTGCGGCCCTGCACGATGCCTTGTCATTAAACAGCCACAAATTAATCACTTTTGAATCTTTTCGAATTTTGAATGGGTACAGCTGGCTAAGTCACTTTCTTAAATCGTGAAAAATACTATACTATCTATTAACTTCATTTTTGGGGTCATGCCAGTCGTTCATATCGTACTTTTGGTTCACAATATAAAATATTTTCGGTTATGGCAGAGTAACAATACAGGGATGCTATAGAAAATACTTTTATTCAAATAAAGTCCTCTTTGTTTGTATACTTAAACTTATCTGTTACACGTCTATGCCAACAAACATAATTTTAGAAAACAGGCTAATATATACGACTACTCGCTAAATAACCGTGAAAAGCATCAAAAATCAAAATACAGGGCTACTGTATTATAAGTTTATCCATGCGTTTTATTGAAATTATTGATCGTGAATCCTGATAACGTTTGCCTCTTTTATATAATGGCCATTTTTGCCTATTTTTTGCCCATTTTATATATTTTAATCAAAGTAGCGTCCAGGTACACTTCTCTTATGTTCTTTTACTTGCTGACTTTAAATTTTTATGTACCTTGTTGATATTAGGATATCATTTCCAAGTTTCAAATCTGTTTTTAGGCACTTTTTGGTCAGAAATGGTCATAAATTAGTGAATAGTAATTTTACAGCCAGTGTATATATACATTGGTTGTAAGATTAATATATTTATATATATATATATATATATATATATATATATATATATATATATATATATATATATATACAGTCCCTGGCCAAGGTATTAGACGCACTGTATTTTTTTTAGTAATTTTATGTTTCTTAAGAGTTTTTATGCAATAATGGTATATTTAAACTACAATATTATTGATTTTTATTTAAAAGAATTGCTGTAGACTACATATTTGTATTTATTTTTAACATATGGCAACACTGTGTTGACAAAGTGATACATGAACGTAAACAAGTACAAACCTGTATCAGTCGCGATCGGAATCGAGTCAGGTACGGACGTGTTTCTGTGGCTTTATGGACTGTGATTGTTTGTTTAACAGTTTTATACTACTCAGTTATTAGTTTATTTTGTATGTAGTGTTTTAAAAAAGTAATTGGACTATTTTCATTATGGGTAGAAAAGGTGATCTTTCACCACGTAAAAAAGCTGAAGTGAAGGCCCTTGTGATTGCGAAAACATTTACAAACCGAGAAATATCACGAAGATTGGAGGTTTCTGAAGCTAGTGTATGACGCATAAAAAAGAAAATTGAGTCAGGGAAGGAATTAAGCCCGAAAAGAAAGAAAAGATGCGGTAGAAAACCAATTTTCACTCCACGGTCAGAGAGATGTTTGAAGAAAATTTGTGTAGAAAACAGATTTGCTACCACAAAGGTAATAAAATCACAACTCCAGGATGCTAGCGTAAATGCTTCTGAGCGCACTGTTCGAAGAAAATTGAAAGAATTAGATTTTAAGGCCTGTCGCTCCGCCAGGAAGCCCAAGTTAACAGCTGCAATGAAAGCAAAGCGCCTGAAGTGGGCCAAACAATGGCAAGACAAAGATGTGGACTTCTGGAGATCGGTAAGATACAGCAATTTAATCAATAATTGATACATTATTATCATTTTCAGTTAAATAAAGCAAATAAACATGGAAGTTTATATATTTTTCCTATTTTTGACAGGTCTGCTTCAGTGACGAAAGCACATTCGAAATTTTGCAGAATAAAGCTCAGTATGTGCGTCGTCGTCATGGAGAAAAGTTTCATCCTGATTGTGTCGTCCCGACGGTTAAACATCCCCACCAAAGTGATGATTTGGTCCGTCATCAGCGGCAAGGGCACTGGACGTCTGTACGTCGTCAAAGGAATAATGAGGCAAGATCAGTACAAAGAAGTATTATAAAATCGGTTGATTCCGCAGCTCAGAGAATGGTTTCCAAATGGGGAACCATTCACTTTCATGCAAGATTGAGCTCCCTGCCACACTGCTCGGTCCCCATTGAAAATGTGTGGGAGCTGATGAAAAGAGAAGTGGCTAAAGATGTGATTACCAACAAAACCCAACTCCTAGAAAAGATTATTCATGTGTGGAATCATCATCCTCAAATGCAGGAGACAGTACAATCTTGCATTGATAGCATGCCGCGCAGAATTAAAGCTTTGATAGCGGCTAAAGGTGGCTCAACTAAATATTGACTTTTACTAACAGTAATTTCACTTTTCTTTAAAACTTAATAAACTTATGCTTTTCTAAATTAATGCTGTTTTATTTATGTCAAATAAATAGGTAATTGATCAATCAATCAATTTAAAATAATAAAACGGTACAATATCACTCGGTAATTAATATTTTACATGAAATCTTGCAGTGCGTCTAATAATTTGGCCAGGGACTGTATATATATATATATATATATATATATATATATATATATATATATATATATATATATATATATATATATATATATGTATATAAATCGGCTGGAAGGTGGAATTATACACGGTGACATCTCTCCTAATCTTTTGACGGCGGTGTTAGAGTCTGCTTTTAAGGAACTTAATTAGGATAGAAAAGGCATAAACCTCGATGAGGAATATCTAAACCTTGTGCTTTGCTGATGATATTCTCATAATAGCCCACAGTCTAGGTGCCGATTTGCAAGTAACATGTGTAAATATTGATCTAAATATTATTTTTCAGAAAATTGGGTATATCTAGTTACGAACAATAATATAAAATTTAATGAAACTAAAGTAGAGCAGGACTAGAATTACAAGTATTTGGGTCATGAATTACAAATTGGCAAACCCGTTAGATACAACGTCGTGTGGGTTTAGGGTGGACAGCTTTTGGAAAGCTGCGAAATACTCTGCAAAGGTGACTTGCTAATGTATTTAAAAAAGAAAGTTTATAAACAATGCGTTTTAGCGGTAATCACATATGGGGCCGAGACGTTCACATAACTGCAAACAAATTGAGAGTATCACAACGGAAAATGCAGAGAGCTATGTTGGGTATCACAACGAAAGATAACAATAATAAACATTGTGGCGTGTGAAACAATGCCCTCCCGTTTGGGCGCAATTTTGAAACCTTTTAATAATGCCCGCACGTTGAGGCGCCATTTTGTGGCGTGTTAAAAAAATTTTGTGGCCTCTTCGTCTATTATAATTTCTAAGAATGGATTGAGTGAATATTAATACTAAAAGAACTAAAGAAATTAGACATACACTAGCTCAGTTTTTCTAGGCAGAGTTATGTGGGGGGTAAGAGATAATTTTTGTACGTCTTTTGAAAATAGTCTCTATAGTTGTTTAAAATTTTTAGTTGTACAGATTTTGGGCACCATTCATTTTAAAATAAAAAAGAATCTAACTTCAGCTAAAAAATGAAAAAATACTGAAGGGTTATGTAGTTGAATAATTTTGACATGGTACAACCGTTGCGTCCTAAAAGGTAAAACAGGTGATTCAGTGAAACGCTAGGCTTAAATAAGGGAAAAAAGGTTTATTGATGACAAAATTAAAAGTTCTAACTTCGCTACACTACTATTACTACTCTTACTAAATAAAATCCCTTAGTCTAGTAGGTGGTATTATTAAATAGAGTCTTTAAATCAGGATTTTAATCAAAGCTTAGTTAAACACGATGTTGAAGGTTCGTGGGATTCATTTCACGAGTTACCAGTTCGGTACGATGTAAAACGCACTTGTCAGCGGGAAACTAGGTCTACGGATTGATATATTGATGACTTACGATTTTTTTATGAGTTTTTGGCCTGTCCTGGTGAAATATTCATAACACTGATGTATCCACCTTGGCTACCCCAGTTCCCTTTGGGCTGCTAAACTTTTCTTGACCTCTAAAGGTCTGGGAATAAGCAGGATATTTCAAGGAAAAGCCCTTGAACTGGAAAGCTAAAACCGTTTTTGCACTACTACATCACTGACATACGAGTACGGCAACTTGATTAAAAAGCTTACTCGGCGGCTTTCTGAAGAAAAAGCCTTCACTTTGGTTCACAAAATATATGCCCTACTTCATCTCGGCTGGAAAAAAAGACCTCTTGCTGTTACATGATGGAAAAAAGCCTTGATTCATGCCGTCCGGACCCTTAAATATGTTTCTCCTTTCCTTAAAATCACGTCTTCAAGATGGCTACTTCCCGGATACAAATGTCTAGCCAATCGATGCGTTAGATACACTTAAATAAGTCCAGTAGATAACCCGTAATGTACACTGTCAAATAAACGGCTCAAAATTTCGATTGAACTACATTGCCTAAAAGTCAGTAATCACTGCAATAAATATAAAAATAGAGAAAAAATATAAATTATAAGGAGAAAAACAGTGACGTAACATGATCTTAAAATCTAGAAAAAAATGAATGTTACCACATAATCATCACATAACGAATAAAAGTAATAGATACTATCCAAAAAATTATGCAAGCCATGTAACTCGAAAGGATGATAATTGTTGGTGTAAAAGATTAATAGAATGGAGACCCGAAGAAGATAAAAGGAATAAAGGTAAACCACCTACTAGATGGAGCGATGACATCAAGAGAGTGGGAGGAAATTAGGTTAACACCGCTCAGGACAGAGATCAATGGAAGTTCTTAGAGGAGGCCTATATCCAGCAGTGGATGAGAACAGCTGATGGATGACATATATATATATATATATATATATAATATATATATATATATATATATATATATATATAAATAACGAAGCAACCAATAAGGACAGTTGGGCATAGAGCATTATTATTATTAAGTTCAACTTTCAATTATTAATTTTTGAGTTTTAATTTGTAATTTTAATTTTAATCGTATGATTATTGATAAATCCTTTTTGTTTTTAAAAATTGTTGTTGTTATGAAGAAATGCACATTAATATTATTATTATTATGAAGAAATACCAGTAACAAAAATTGTAGGTTACTCACATGCAGTGTGCAAATTAATCTAACAAGAATGACCCATAAGAAACAATTGTAACAACAAAGAACAACATTGAGATAAAAGGAACACTATTCACTACATATTAATTTAAAAGCACGATGTTTACAGCAGGGATGCCATTAGAAACCTTGGATGCTGAAAATCAAAATTAATTAACCACCTGCCATCTGAAGAGAGAAATGACAAGTGTGACAAGACGTTGACAGAGGGCAAACAGCTGACAGAAGTAAGGGATCACTCAAAATAAAAACAAAAGGGAAGGGAGGTTGAATAACCAGGAAAGAACCGGTTAAGTACATTTAAGTACTACGTCATTGGAAAGGAATTTTGGTATAAAGGCAAAGTACCCAATGGCAAAGCTATTTTTCAACGGTATGGAAATTAAGTGACGTAGGGAAAAATGACGCCCGTTGAAGAGAGGTAATTTTTCGGTATGGAAGTTAAGTGTCGTGGTACAGAAAGATTTTTTTTTTTATTCTTTAAAGGAGTATAGAGGAATTGGTTAAGGAATTGAAGAGTAAAGAGGGTTTTGTTTATTTGGTATATACTAAGCAATTTTAATGAAAATGGAAATGTAATTATAAAAAGTTTCGCGGGAACCATGAGAGTATGTGCCACACAAAAAGGGGGGGCACTCAGAGGGCATTAACATAACAGGAGAAAGCTATATAATTTTTGGTTGCTTCGTCATGTCTTTTTCAGTTCTTGCCCTGATGAAGGTTTCAACCTAGGACCGAAATATTGGCTAGATGAACATAGTGTGAACATCCTTTGTTGCCCACTTGCAGAGTTCCCCAACTACTCTCATATTTTAGGATTTTGTTAGATACGGCAGCTTTTGCTTTCTATCTCTTTATTTTATATATATATATATATATATATATATATATATATATATATATATATATAAATATATGTATGTATCGCATACACTAACACATGGGCTGAAAAGTCCCGGGCCTAACAAAGAAAACACGGTTTTTTTGGTTCAAAATTAGCTTTATTCATCAACGTAATCTCCATCAAGAGCAACGCAATCATTCCAGCGCCGCTCTAACATTTCAATACCACTTTTGTAGAACGATTTATCTTTTGCCTCAAAATAGGCCTCAGTTTCAGCGATAACCTCTTCATTCGTGCGAAATTTCTTACCGGCGAGCATTTTTTTCAGGTCTGCGAACAGCCAGTAGTCGCTGGGAGCCAAATCTGGCGAATACGGTGGATGTGGGAGCAATTCGAAGTTCAATTCATGTAGTTTTGCCATTGTTTTGATTGACTTGTGACACGGTGCGTTGTCTTGATGAAACAAAATTTTTTTCTTTGCCATATGCGGTCGTTTCTTTGCAATTTCGGCCTTCAAACGCTCCAATAACGCTATATAATATTCACTGTTGATGGTATTTCCTTTCTCAAGATAGTCGATGAATATTACACCACGCACATCCCAAAATACCGAGGCCATAACCTTTCCAGCCGATTGTTGTGCTTTCGGGCGCTTTGGACGAGGTTCACCAGTTGCTGTCCACTCAGATGACGATCGTTTTGATTCCGGAGTGAAGTGATGGATCCATGTTTCATCCATTGTCACATATCGACGCAAAAATTCCGGTTTGTTACGTTTAAACATGGCCAAACACTGCTCAGAATCATCAACACGTTCTTGTTTTTGGGCAACAGTGAGCAAACGCGGCACCCACTTTGAAC
>CM032455.1:14381654-14553798 GCA_019049505.1 Pachyrhynchus sulphureomaculatus | reverse complement strand
AATCTGCTCATAACTCGAAAAATCAATACTCAGTCTACCGGAATCCCGCCCACACCAACAGATATTGACACGCTGTCTCATACCACCATCCATCCCAAATCCAGTCGGTAGCCAACACCCTAGTACCGAAATCATACCGAGTCACCGAACCAGACACGAGACAGCAAGCAATTACACAAATCGCTAGGGTCCTTAAGCAAAATGGATATAAAGACCAGTCCATACGACGAGTATTAGAAAGGCAGCGCCATCCACAGACAAGGACAAAAGAACACGACCTTAACCAGAGTAGAAATTTATTATCATATGTGAAAGGAGTTACGGATAGGATTGGAAGAGTCCTAAAAAACACAACATAGGCACAACATACAAACCACAAAACACTCTGGCTGACATCCTGGGTAACCCCAAGGTCAAGAATAAACAGTAAAATCATGGAGTTTACAGCATCCCATGAGGAGACTGCTACAGATTGTACATAGGACAAACAAACAGAAGAATCTCCACCCGGATCCAAGAACATAAAATAAGTATCAAAAACAAACAAATAACATCAGCTCTTTTTCAGCACCATCATGATACTGGTCACAACATCAATATAGGGATCTAAACAAATAGCCTGGATTTCACATTATAAAACACGCACAGTTAGAGAAGCCTTGGAAATCGAAAAGAATGGACAGCTAAATAAGCGAAATGATGCGCTGAATATCTCCACTATATGGAAAGGTCTACTAGCTAAACCAAGGAATAATCAAAACATCGAGAAGGCAACAGTCAGCATAGCGTCAGAACCCGTAATTTCTACCCAGCCGGCAAACACCGATTCTCGGACGAACACTTCTGACCCCCCATCTACAATCTGCGTAGACGCCGACCTATAAAAGACGGCGACCGCACGTCGGTTTCTCAGTTAGCTTCGAGCCGCAGTAGCAGTAGCAGCAAGATCACAGTATAGGGTAGCGGCAGCAACGGGAACACTTGAAAATGCCAAATGAGATTTTGGCGAAACGTCGTGCAAACTCGTTGTTAGACGAACGGATTGAAACCCAGAATTTTAATGTATTACATTCCACCATCCATGAAAACCTCTATTGTGACATACATATATATGTATATATGTATATATATTTTCGGAAAAATTTAACACCCATTTAAATTCTATAATTAAATTATTAAAGGTTTAATATTTATTCATCAGTCTTGGCAAGTATCACATATTCCCAACCCCACTGTATGTGGAACAAGCATCATGAGTCGATTCTTTACATCCTAAGCATTGAATCCAATCTTCTACGATGGGTTCTTTGTATAATTCACGACAGACTGCAAAAATATTGCAAATCTTTCATTTTTTGTTCGTTTAGTTCTCTTAAGTGTTATATTAGACTTGCGTTTAGTCGAAATAGGTACTGTTTTCAATCTTTGTTGATTAGATTTTGTAGCATCGTCACCAAAGACATGATATATTATAGAACTGTGTCCGCATATAATATCAAAAGGACATTTCAAACACGTTATCTCTCGTAAAAATATTTTAGTGAGGTTAGAATTGGTCCAGGTTATCTGGTGAGCACAAGATGTTCCGGAAATTGGTTTTAAAGTATTTTTTAATAATTGGTCAGCTTCTTCAATTTGTGATTGAGTTACTTGATACACTGGAACAGTACAAAGTTCTTGTATTTTCTTTAAAAATGTGTGAAAATCAGGAATATCTTGACCTTCAGCAACGTGCGCATCGGCTGTACGTTTTACCGCTCCCCCTATACCGTCCGCAGCTCCCTTGCTATGAGATGTTTCAGAGAAATTCCATGTTCCACGCTGGATATTGTAGCTAGGTAATAAATGTTGAGTAAATAAGTAGAAGTTACTTTTGTTTTTATATTGACTACTTGGTCCATCGCTTAAGACATGAAATGTTTTTATTGTTTTGTTCTTAAGTAACTCATTCATTGCTACTTTCAAATGAGCATATATTGCTGCGGCGTCATGTCTTAAGCAATCGGATGCAGTGCAAAAACTTCGAATATCAAGGAGACCCCTTGAACTGTCTTTGTAATAAAGATATTTCGATTTTTTCTGGCTATTAGTGCACCTTGTAACTTCTGACGGCTCTGATTTCTACTCATATTAGAAGTCGTAGAACATGTCGAAAATGAAGTTGACGGCGTCGAGAGACGTGATTCATTTTGGTTCATATTGTCTTTACCACGTTCTATTACAATATTGCCCGTTTCATCATCTGTACTTGCGGGAGTATTTTCTGTAAGTATCTTTTCTAACTGGAGTTGCCTTTCCTTTTTTAAACGTCTATATTTTCTTGTTCTTTCTTGCCATGCCTTTCGCTGAGGCCGTTGCTGTCGCGGCGTTAAATCTTCAATTTTTGGTATCTTTTTTTCAGCTTTTCGCTTCTCACGACGCTGTTGCTCTTTTAACTTTGCAGGTTCATACTTTTCGGGATCGGCTTTTATCCGATCTCTCTTCCTTTTCTCAGCTTCTCTCTTTCTTTTTTTCTCTTTTCTTCTAAAGATATTGCCTTTTTGCTACGTGGCATCTATTGCCGAAAAATATATATGAAAGTACCTAAATAAAGTAAACTTACTTTGCCTAAAGGAAGGCCTATGTCCAGCTGTGGACATTTACAGGCTGATATGACGTAAGTACATATATATAATTATAACTGAATTGATGCATTTTTAACTATCGGTACTAATTTAGATAAATGTTGTCACAACCATGGATAACGGTCACGACCATGGCAACACAGATTCTATGGTCGTGACTCCTATGGTTGTGACTATTTTGAACCGTGGCTCGCATAACCTCAAATCTGTTTGGACTATATTGTTAGTTTATTTACAAGATATATGAACAATACTGCCCAACTAATACGTGCAATAAGTAAAAGTAGATATAAACAATTACCTCAAATATAGTAACCACGGTTATGACGTGGTATGCTTGACAAAATCCAAGAAATGCACAAACAAACCGGTCTTACAGAAACACTATGTAACCATGTTGGTAAACTGTTTGACATGAGATAGTATTACTAGACCTAAAATAAAAGCTGGTAATGACAACGTCAAATAATAAAATTTACAGATTATCTAGGCAAGTAAAGAATGAGCCATGGTCGTGACAGAAAAAAGATCACAACTTTCACAGCATTTATTTATAAAGGAAATTTCGCTCAAGATTGTTTTAAAAATTAAGAAAGTCTGCATTAACATCCAAAAAATTAACGATTTATGAAAATATACCTTTAAACGAGATACTTTTAACGTAGAAAGAAAAATTACGACACAATAGCACAAATCTCACAAGCCCCGGCGCGTGACCTTTCTTTATATTTAATTTAATTAATAATTTATTAAAGTTATATATACGTATATACATATATATATATATATATATATATATATATATATATATATATATATATATATATATATATACATATACATATACATATACATACGTATATACATATATATATATTATATATATATATATATATATATATATATATATATATATATATATATATATATATGTATATATGTATATATATTTTCGGAAAAGGCATGTTGAATAAGATACCGACAAGTCCCTAAGAGACTATCTATGGGACCAAATTTTGATTAAATAGTTGCATTGCATAATCGATGCATGGCATAAGTGTTTCTTTATTACAGGAAAGATGGCGGTCATTTTAGATAATTCTGTATAATTTAAAAGTATTGTTAATATAGATCTGAAATAATTAATTTTTAACTTTGCTTTAAGCCGCATCATTTAAGTATTTACGTTAGAAGTACTAACAGAATTTATTGCTAAACTGTGCTTATTCTGTGAAATTCGGGCCCCTCGGCCTAAGTTATTCTCCATTAGCAGAATATTCTTATTGGACATTATGTACTTCTTTTTAATTTCTAAATGCATTATACCGCAATTGCGATGTGAATAGCCTATCTAGTTAAACGAAAATCATTTATCTCTTACATCCTTCCGCCAGTATTAAAAATAATTCTCGAACCTATTGCCTACATTTTACTACCCAAGCAGCAATCAATAGACCCCTGAAAGAACATTTTCAAGAGACTTAAGAAACAATGAAAATTCTTGATGCCTTCGCATCCCCCTTTGATGGCTTATATGGCAAGAGGCATTGTTTCAAATGACTCAATAAAATAGGCCATCAGATGCAACAAGGAAATGGACAAGTGCACTTGACTAAGGATATGATATAAGGGTGGCTATTAAATGTTTGGATATATTAGGTAAAAAAAAATATATAAATAAAATATATGAAAACAAACCAAAAGTTGTTTATTTGTAATTGGGAGAAAGTTGTTAATTTTGTTTCCCATCTTACAAATATATTTAGCAACAGAAAAGTTTAAAATTCAAAGAGAAATAAACCTAGGACACTCCATATATATATATATATATATATATATATATATATATATATATATATATATATATATATATATATATATACAGGGTTACAGGGAAAGTCGTCCTAGATAATTAAGGACGTTATAGTTTAGGTCGTTTCTAACCGATTTGACTCTATGACATGATGTCCTAAACTTAACCGTTTTCGAGATATTGAAGTTTAAAGATTTTCTAAAAAAAAACATGTTTTTTTTTGCTTTTATATCGATTTTTTTTTATTAGAGGTTCTCGAGTGCGATTTTTTTGGTTATTTTTAGTTAGTCTGTATGTCAAGTATCAAAAATCATCAAAAAAATTTGAACTAATTACTAACAGTTTCAAATGGCGGCTTGTTAATGTTTCTAAATTACGAATTTTTACCAAGTGTTTATTACTTCAAATCAATAAAGAGAAAAAAAAATGTATGGAAGTTATTCTGCAAATTATTTTAAAAAGTTTTACGTCTTTTTAGCTATCAAAAAAGGTATAATACTAGGAGTTTAATAGGAAAACTGTACACAAAATGGCACCTAAAGCGGGCTCGGGTAGCAAAAGGTAAATTTTTAGTTCTAGGTGAAAATACGAAAAAATACACAAATAAAACAAAAAAACCTTGCAATTTAATATTTTTTATTAATTATAATTCATGTTCTATATGGTCGCCCCTATTTCTAACACAAATTCTCATTCTTTTTCTTAAATTACTTTTCACAACGCTGGTTGTGAGGTGCCGCCTCATTTCGTCAGCCGCATCAATTATTTTTTGTCTTAGGACATCCACGTTTTCGATAGGAGTCATCTGGTCGTATACGAGACTTTTCATGTGACCCCACACATAAAAATCCATCGGTGTTAGGTCTGGGCTTCTCGCCGGCCAAGGTATGGGTCCGCCTCTTCCAATCCATTTGTTGGGATAATTGTCATTGAGCCATGCACGAACACTTCCTCTGTAGTGCGCTGGGCAGCCATCGTGTTGAAAGTACATGTTTTCTCTCAAACCAATAGGTAGGTCTTCCATCAAATGAGGTAAATCGTTCCGCAAAAAATTGTCGTATTCCTCGCCATTCAAATTATCTGGCAGGAAGAATGGCCCAACCAAATAATTTGAAATGTTACCCATCCACACATTTAAGCTGAATCTTGTTTGTGATCCTTTCGTTCTTTTTTTGTTTGGGTTTCCTTCCTCTTTAGAAGCCCAATAGTGGGCATTGTGATAGTTTGTAAGACCGTCTTTGTCGAATTTCGACTCGTCAGTCCATAGTATTTTCTTAAAAAAAGATGCATCTTCGACATCGGTATTGAGCATAAATCTGCAGAATTCTAATCGTCGCAACGGATCCCCTTCTTCAATGACTTGCACGGGCGTATAGTGGTAAGGGTGTTGCCCAACAGTATGCATTACAAACCATACCTTCCACTGCGAAATACCAAGCTGTTGTGCGACAACATTTGTAGATGTGGTTGGGTCCACCTCAAAGAGACGTCGTATTTCGTTTTCTTCGTCTTCGTCAAAGATACGTGGTCGTCCCATGTCAGTCCGCCGTCTTTGTACGGAATCAGTTTCTCGTAGTCTTCGATAAGTTCCATCAAATACGCTAACATCAGGTACACGACGAGTAGGATATCGCAGTATGTATTCATCACGTGCATGCGACGACACTCCTTCGCAAAATCCGTAACACATTAGGATGTCAGCATATTCCTCGTTGGTATACGTTGCCATATTCACAAGCAAAGATCAAAATCCAGTTACGAGCCAATTCATACAGCCAGAAGATAAAACACAGATATTTTTGAAAAGCACGGTATAGTACATCTACCACGGACGAATCGCATGAGCAGACTAAACATCATTCAATAATGTTTAGTGAACAGAAAATGTCACTCGCACAGAGAGTACCCCGACCGGAAAAAATGCTTACCCAACCCTTTTTATTGTTTGAAGGTACAGGTAGTAAACTGGTAATTGGTAGTATCTAAATTCTATTATCATGTTACTCTACATTTGGGCCTATTGAAATCTCATTTTCTTAGAATTTTCAATAGATCCAGTAGATATTATACCGTTTTAGATAGCTAAAAGTTTTTAAAATAATTTGCAGAATAACTTCCATACATTTTTTTTTCTCTTTATTGATTTAAAGTAGGAAACACTTGGTAAAAATTCGTAATTTAGAAACATTAACAAGCCGCCATTTGAAACTGTTAGTAACTAGTTCAAATTTTTTTGATGATTTTTGATACTTGACATACAGACTAACTAAAAATAACCAAAAAATCGCACTGGAGAACCTCTAATAAGAAAAAATCGATACAAAAGCAAAAAAAAACATATTTTTTTTAGAAAATCTTCAATATCTCGAAAACGGTTAAGTTTAGGACATCATGTTATAGAGTCAAATAGGTTAGAAACGACCTAAACTATAACGTCCTTAATTATCTAGGACGACTTTCCCTGTAACCCTATATATATATATATATATATATATATATATATATATATATATATATATATATATATATATATATATATATATATATATATATATATATGTATATATCATAATCTTCGGTAATGTAACATTAAATCAATTGAATCAAAAACTAACTTTTATTATTCTTTACCTCCACCTGACCTTACCAAACATCAAGTAATTTCAATGTCATTTTATTGTTCCCTTTTTCACTCAACAATTGAACAAAGGGGTGGAGGATGTCAGTTCTAAAGCCCTGAAAAGCTCTTGCGGTAACTGGCACTCACTTCGAACCCCGAACGACGACCACTTGTGCAGACGCACCCTCGCACGGGGTTTAACGCAAAGCCGGTTAAAATGTATTTATTAAGAGGGATAGTTATACCTACTTAGTATCAGGGTGGTTGTTAAATAAAAATGAGCAACTTACTTGGATAAAAGACGCGATTAGATCGAGAAATAAAACGTAACAAGACGCCTACAAAGATTTTTTTAATTATATATATATATATATATATATATATATATATATATATATATATATATATATATATATACATATATTTATATATTTATATGTATATATATATATATATATATATATATATATATATATATATATATATATATATATGGGTCATTCTTATTTTCAGCGAAAAAAATGTTTCAGGCAGGTAAAATTCTCATTTGTAATTAAATGTTAAAAGTAGCTATGCAAGATTAAATATATCACTCTATTCTTTAAATACCGTATAAAAATAATCAATATATATAACTTTAATAAATTATTAATTAAATTAAATATAAAGAAAGGTCACGCGCCGGGGCTTGTGAGATTTGTGCTGTTGTGTCGTAATTTTTCTTTCTACGTTAAAAGTATCTCGTTTAAAGGTATATTTTCACAAATCATTAATTTTTTGGATGTTAATGCAGACTTTCTTAATTTTTAAAACAATCTTGCGCGAAAT
The DNA here is from genome assembly GCA_019049505.1 of Pachyrhynchus sulphureomaculatus. Classification (NCBI taxonomy): domain Eukaryota; kingdom Metazoa; phylum Arthropoda; class Insecta; order Coleoptera; family Curculionidae; genus Pachyrhynchus; species Pachyrhynchus sulphureomaculatus. The sequence goes on along the minus strand of CM032455.1, from coordinate 14,545,913 downwards.
GTCCTTTATAAATAAATGCTGTGAAAGTTGTGATCTTTTTTTCTGTTACGACCATGGCTCATTCTTTACTTGCATAGATAATCTGTAAATTTTATTATTTGACGTTGGCATTACCAGCTTTTATTTTAGGTCTATTAACACTATCTTATGTCAAACAGTTTACCAACATGGTTACATAGTGTTTCTGTAAGACCGGTTTGTTTGTGCATTTCTTGGATTTTGTCAAGCATACCACGTCATAACCGTGGTTACTATATTTGAGGTAATTGTTTATATTTACTTTTACTTATTGCACGTATTAGTTGGGCTGTATTGTTCATATATCTTGTAAATAAACTAACAAATATAGACCAAACAGATTTGAGGTTATGCGAGCCACGGTTCAAAATAGTCACAACCATAGGAGTCACGACTATAGAATCTGTGTTGCCATGGTCGTGACCGTTATCCATGGTTGTGACAACATTTATCTAAATTAGTACCGATAGTTAAAAATGCATCAATTCAATTATAGTTATATATATGTACTTACGTCATATCAGCCTGTAAATGTCCACAGCTGGACATAGGCCTTCCTTTAGGCAAAGTAAGTTTACTTTATTTAGGTACTTTAATATATATTTTTCGGCAATAGATGCCGCGAAGCAAAAAGGCAATATCTTTAGAAGAAAAGAGAAAAAGAAAGAGAGAAGCTGAGAAAAGGAGGCGAGATTGGATAAAAGCCGATCCCGAAAAGTATGAAGCCGCAAAGTTAAAAGAGAAACAGCGTCGTGAGAAGCGAAAACCTGAAAAAAGATACCAAAAATTGAATATTTAACGCCGCGACAGCAACGGGCTCAGCGAAAGGCATGGCAAGAAAGAACAAGAAAATTTAGACGTTTAAAAAAGGAAAGGCAACTCCAGTTAGAAAAGATACTTAGAGAAAATATTCCCGTAAGTACAGATGATGAAACGGGCAATATTGTAATAGAACGTGGTAACGACAATATGAACCAAAATGAATCACGTCTCTCGACGCCGTCAACTTAATTTTCGACATGTTCTACGACTTCTAATATGAGTAGAAACCAGAGCCGACAGAAGTTACAAGGTGCACTAATAGCCAGAAAAAAAATCGAAATATTATATTAAAAATCATAGAAAAACAAAGAGAACGACTAGATGGCATGAAAAGAAAAATACATACATTGCAAGTAAAATATAACAGACTCATTAAAAAGATTCCTCCAGCAAGCAAAAGATGTAAACCCCTGGAATATAAAATACCAGTACATCGATTAAGAAGAAATGCTATTAAAAAATTCCTAGAAGAAGACGAAAACAGTAAAATGTGCCCAGACAAAAGAGATACAGTTACGAAAAACAAAATAAAAAAAAACAAAAGCGATATATATGTGACTCAATGGAGAATCTACATAAAAAAATATAATTCTCAGGTAACATATCTCAACTCTCATTGAATGTTGGTCATGCATCTCTCTGTCGTTTAAAACCGTTTTGGATCACGCAGCAAAAAGTATCCGAGAGGGATACTTGTTTATGTGTTGCTCACGAAAATTTCACCAATATGTTGGAGAAATTGAATCGTCTTGATATAATTAAATTAAAGAATGTAGATGATTTATGTGATTTGTTAGGTTGTGATAAAAATTCTCGGAAATGCATGTACCGACAGTATGATTCTTATAGAAATAAAGTACCTGATTTTCTACAATTCGAAGATAGTGATTCAATTTCCTATAAATAGTGGTTCACAAAGACTGAGACTAAAATTATTAAAAATAAAGAAAAAAATAATAAAAAGGACTGTTAAAGACGAAATAGTATGTAAGAAAAAGGAGCTTATTGAAAAATTTATACAAGCAATTCCTGAATTTTTGAAGCATATTTACAATATTTATCACCAGTATAAATCAATAAAATTCATGAAAGAAAATTTGTCTCAGGAGGAAGTTTTATGCCATATCGATTTTTCAGAAAATTACCAATGTAAATATGCAACTGAAGCACAATCGGAACACTTTGGTGCTTCACGACAGCAAATCTCATTGCACACAGGTGTTCTTTATTACAAAGATAGTTCAACGGGTCTCCTTGATATTCGAAGTTTTTGCACTGCATCCGATTGCTTAAGACATGACGCCGCAGCAATATATGCTCATTTGAAAGTAACAATGAATGAGTTACTTAAGAACAAAACAATAAAAACATTTCATGTCTTAAGCGATGGACCAAGTAGTCAATATAAAAACAAAAGTAACTTCTACTTATTTACTCAACATTTATTACCCAGCTACAATATCCAGCGTGGAACATGGAATTTCTCTGAAACATCTCATAGCAAGGGAGCTGCGGACGGTATAGGGGGAGCGGTAAAACGTACAGCCGATGCGCACGTTGCTAAAGGTCAAGATATTCCTGATTTTCACACATTTTTAAAGAAAATACAAGAACTTTGTACTGTTCCAGTGTATCAAGTAACTCAATCACAAATTGAAGAAGCTGACCAATTATTAAAAAATACTTTAAAACCAATTTCCGGAACATCTCGTGCTCACCAGATAACCTGAACCAATTCGAACCTCACTAAAATATTTTTACGAGAGCTAACGTGTTTGAAATGTCCTTTTGATATTATATGCGGACACAGTTCTATAATATCTCATGTCTTTGGTGACGATGCTACAAAATCTAATCAACAAAGATTGAAAATAGTACCTATTTCGACTAAACGCAAGTCTAATATAGCACTTAAGAGAACTAAACGAACAAAAAATCAAAGATTTGCAATATTTTTGCACAGTCTGTCGTGAATTAGACAAAGAACCCATCGTAGAAGATTGGATTCAATTCTTACGATGTAAAGTATCGACTCATGATGCTGTTCCACATACAGTGGGGTTGGGAAATATGTGATACTTGCCAAGACTGATGAATAAATATTAAACATTTAATAATTTAATTATAGAATTTAAATGGATGTTAAGTTTTTTGAAATATTTAGATTCTACTCAGTATATATCACCACTACACCAGACACTTTATTTTTGCGCTCGACGCTCGTTTCGCTAACCATGTTAGCTTCATCAGGAGCGATGATTGACTAAAGCTAAACTACAAATCTACCTTATTTATACTTAGCCTAACTCTTGAATTACTCAAGCGGAACTAATGACATAGGCAAGGCCATCAGTTCCGGTCAAGTAACCAGTAGAGGGAACTATAAGGAATAGGCCCTTTGTCTTTATTTAAACTACTTTTACATTTTATGATTTCCATACTTTCGTATGCGTTCATCAATCTTCTATCAGATACATTTGTTATTAATCTTAGATTATCTAATGTTACAGTATGATCAGCTTCAAGGGCATGTTCGGCAATGCTAGACTTTTCTGTTCTATTGTATTTTAAGTGTGCTAAGTGTTCTTTAAATCTTGTTTTAATTGACCTTTTAGTTTGCCCAACATACTTTTTGTCACAATCATTACAACTAATTTCATAAATTCCACTTTTCTCACAATTAGGAATCTTATCTTTGGGATTTCCTAAGATATTCCTCAGATTGTCTGATGACTTATAGACTAAGGTGAGGCCTACCTTATTGAATACCTTATTGAATCCCTTGCTATATTTCGGATTATATGGTATGGAGACATACTTGGTGTTATTTTCTTCGCGTGTAAAAAAGGTGGAATTCTGAATATTAAACCTAAACTTATATCTATTTATTAGCTTATTTACTAAGTCATCATCATAACCATTAACTCTAGTTATATTTCTAATACGATTCCTTTCTTTATTAAAGTTTACTCTATTCAGAGGAAAGTGACCAAACGATAAACTAAAAAATGTAATGAGGCTAATTTATGTTGTTTGCAATGAAATGAATCATTAGCCTCATTACATTTTTTAGTTCATCGTTTGGTCACTTTCCCTCTGAATAGAGTAAACTTTAATAAAGAAAGGAATCGTATTAGAAATATAACTAGAGTTAATGGTTATGACGATGACTTAGTAAATAAGCTAATAAATAGACATAAGTTTAGGTTTAATATTCAGAATTCCACCTTTTTTACACGCGAAGAAAATAACACCAAGTATGTCTCCATACCATATAATCCGAAATATAGCCAGGGACTCAATAAGGTATTTAATAAGGTAGGCCTCACCTTAGTCTATAAGTGATCAGACAATCTGAGGAAATTCTTAGGAAATCCCAAAGATAAGATTCCTAATTGTGAGAAAACTGGAATTTATAAAATTAGTTGTAATGATTGTGACAAAAAGTATGTTGGGCAAACTAAAAGGTCAATTAAAACAAGATTTAAAGAACACTTAGCACACTTAAGATACAATAGAACAGAAAAGTCTAGCATTGCCGAACATGCCCTTGAAGCTGATCATACTGTAACGTTAGATAATCTAAGATTAATAAAAAATGTATCTGATAGGAGATTGTTGAACGCATACGAAAGTATGGAAATCATAAAATGTAAAAATAGTTTAAATAAAGACAGAGGGCCTATTCCTTATAGTTTCCTCTACTGGTTACTTGACCGGAACTGACGGCCTTGCCTATGTCATTAGTTCCGCTTGAGTAATTCAAGGGTTAGGCTAAGTATAAATAAGGCAGATTTGTAGTTTAGCTTTAGTCAATCATCGCTCCTGATGAAGCTAACATGGTTAGCGAAACGCGCGTCGAGTGCAAAAATAAAGTGTTTGGTGTAGTGGTGGTATATACTGAGTAGTATCATTGTGCCAAAGATTCCACATTTCCAACTTAATATTTAGATTGTTTATTATTCTGGAAGAAGGAAATAAAAGTGAAGTCTAAGTTCAAATAGTTTATTACTACTGTTGATTTTTTTAAATAAAAATTATTATTAAGAAGCGAAATCTAAGAGCCTTAAGTTTTCTAATGCTTTGTTGATTAAGTTGTTTTTTTTTTTGTACAAAAGTATATTATTATTGCTACTGGAAAACATTGTTAATGTTGCTGACTGATTAGAGTAGAATTAGTTAGAATAGTTTAATCCATGAAAAATTTGATTCTTAATAGTTAGATTGGAATAATCACAAAAATATTTATAAATGAAAACTGTTTTGAGAATAGTGTGTAACTAAATACTGGTTTTGAGTGATCTCGTTCTACTTTTTTTAAATAAAAGTACATTTCTTTTTATACACCATGACTTTCATTGAGATTATAACATGACTAAATCATTACTGATCACAATCGTGGCTACTTGTAACGACCATGCATCACTATTGTCACAAACGTGGTTCAGTCGTCACAACCGTGGAAAGTACAATTTAAAAAAATGAATTTTCCAGGTTCCAATCACAATTTTAGCTTATCGAAGCTAATAAATAAAATGTGTGCCATATTTTCCTAAGAATAGTAACAAAACCGAAAACATAATTACAATTCACTTAATTATTTTTTTTATGTCAGATATAATACACTTGTAACACTGCTTTTTCCAATCTTCGAAGCACTTCTGGAACTGAATTTTCTGTATGAAGTTTAACTCCTTCTGCGATTCTGTTTTTATCTCCTCAATGTTAGCAAAACAAATGTCCTCTTTCATTATTATTTTTCATCTTCGGGAATAGGAAGGTGTTACAAGGGGCCATGTCCGACGAATACTGAGGTTGAGATGTCATAATGGTGTTGTTTTTGGCTAAAAAATTACGAACACGTGGTGAAGTATGAGCAAATATATTACTGTGTTACTGGCAATTGCTATGAGTTATTTCACCAAAAATCCGGGAGTTTTTTTTTGGGTTACTTTAAGTAAATGGCGTAGAAATTCGAGGTAGTACTTCTTATTGACCGTACGATCTGGTGGCAAGAATTCATGGCAAACTATGTTCTTGAAATCGAAAAAAAACAATGAACATAACTTTTACATTCGATCATGTCTCGTCACCAGTTATGACCCATTTGTCGTAAGGCAACAATTTCGCTCAAAATATCGGAAAAATTGCTTGGTATCGACCAAATGATATGCCAACATCATTAGTAACCTCTCTGATAATTATTCGGCGAGTCTCCATAATTATTTTTTTCACTTTTCCGACGTTGACATTGGTTGTTGATGTGCTGTGGTGTCGAGGGTGCTCATCATTTTCAATGTCTTCACACTCCTCTTGGAAATGTTGGTGCCACTTGTAAAAGCTTGTATTATTTATAAAATCCTCGCCAAAAGCAATGTTCATTTCTCTTACGGTGGTCGACTTTATTCCATTCTTAAAGCAAATTTTAGTGCAAATTCTTTGTTCCATTTTTTAAGCGAATAGTGCTGAACATACGAAAACACGTGTAACCTTTTCGACAGCCATCAATAAATTAAGCATCCAAAATAGCGGCCAATGTTAAGATGGATTAAGGACAAGTGTACCGACAGAACAGAAAAACCTGCAGGACATCCCGTACCATATCCTTGCTTTGGTTGCCCAGTCACATAGGCAACCCTCATAACGACAGAGCGGATTATCTTGCTAAACTTGCCATTGAAAGGGGCGGTATGAACATGGAAGAGAATCAGTATTCTGATTTTAACATCTTCATAAAACAGCTACACAGCTCTCTCTTCCAACTCAAATGGGACTTGGAAGATCCCAACAACAAATTATGGTCCATCAAAACCAATGTATTTCCTCCCCTTAACTCCACAGAATTGAACCGAAGACATAATGTAATAATGAGAAGACTGGAATTGGGACACACCTACTCCACGCATGTACATCTATTAAAGAGAGATCCCCCTTCACTCTGTCCTAAATGTGACTCCCCCTTATCAGTGTTACATCTAATCGAATCCATTCAACATCAAAATTTGAGAAACACCCACGGCATCCCATCCAACATCACCATCCTCATAAAATCTTTTATCCCACTTAAAGAAAACATAACCAATTACTTAAAAGAATACAACTTCATAGTCTAATCTATTTATACCAAACTCTAGTGGGCGCTAAATGATCTTAGCTGTCGATGCGCCCTGCCCAACAGAAACAAACAAACAAAAAAAACGTCCCGGATAAATTCGAAAATTTCGTATATTTTGTGATCCAACCTCATATATAGATAAATAAATAAATAAATAAACAAATATATATATATATATATATATATATATATATATATATATATATATATATATATATATATGTGTCCGCAAAAAAGCCCGTACCTTATGAGAAATTCTTTTGTTACTAGGGGTTTCAGCTAAAATTCATTTTTGTCATCCGAACCCTGGTCACGGGATCCAAAGCGGTTTATACTACTAAATAACAGGTCACTATTTGGTTTTCTTGCAATATTGTATGAACGTAGTAGAAGTAGTTTTTCGCATATTTTCGTTACTCGTCCATGAAATCTGAAATGTGGACATACCTAGGTGTATATGTATCTTTCGGTATAAAACGTTTGTGTACTGGACATTCATATTACTTTTCCTCTTATTTTATAATATTTTTACATTACATAATATAACGAAAAGATTAAGTGTGTACCAAACCTAATTGGCAGAAGAGGCACTGTATAAAAAACTTTTCAATATTTACTGACGAATAAAATTGTCAGTTGCAAAATTCTTATATTTGTTAACTAAATTAAAAATTTTAAAAATAATAGCAGTTATCAAAAATCAATTGACAACAGATTATCTAATAATATGTCATAATAAATAATAGCATTAAAATCCTATTAAGAATATTGATAAATTAATGATTTGTTATATTGCATTTCTTACCTCGTTTATCTCTATTTCAGAAATAATATTAGATAAAATATTGTTTTTAACAGTGGATTTATTATTGCTTTATTAATTTATTATATTATTGTTGACTTAACCATGTAAATATTGTTTAAATTGGAAACCACCGAATTGCAATTTTATGTTTTAATTAAAAATATTAAATTAGACATTTACTTTCCTTACTAAGAAAAATATTGCATTCGTGAGCCCTCCAAGGTTTTTACATTTCTTTACGCTTCGGAATCCCTAGACCACGAGAAATGTACTCCCCAATTTTCGTCGGTCCGTTCATCTATCTGTCTCTCTATCTATTTGCCGTAACTTTGGAACGAAATAAGATATTAGTTTTAAATTTTGTAAACATATACTGCTTGAGGCAGAAAAAAAAAAAACCTTAGTTTTTGAGCAATTTTTCTACAGAAGAAAAGGGTAACACAGGTGGGGGTCGATTAATGTTTATATATTTTTAATAGTTTTATGATAATTTTTATAAGATAATTAACAAATTGTATGTATTTTTGCTTATACATGAAAAAATGGGTTTATAGGGGTTAGTGGGAGATGGGATTGATTACTTCTAATATATTATATTGTGCGTTATTTCTAGGGTTCTTGAAGTAACAAAACAGCACAGGTAGTTTATAACAGGAGATGTCAATTTCCAGTTGTAAATATCTCATTAGTCCTTTGTCTCTCAACTTTTTCATATAATTATTTCAGTATAAAGTTTTGATCAATTCCAGTATTTATTTTGGAGCTACATGATTACAAAATGCATTACTTTATCGATTTAATATTGAGTTCCAATCAGTAAAATTTAGATTTTTGATTATACTTCATTATTACACTGTTATTTGATAATATTTTGATGAAGAGACAATAAGTTGTTGCGTTCTTATGGTATGTCTGAGAAGTTCTGTTTGTAGCTCTCATGTTTCCTCAGAGAGCGTTCTTTGCGAGTGGCAGTCGACGGATTTCTTTCTAACACCTTCACTATCAACGCCGGGGTACCCCAAGGCTCCATACTGTCTCCTACTCTCTTTCTCATTTATATTAACGATCTGCTGGAAAAGACCGAGAATCCAATATACAGCTTTGCAGCTGACAGTACACTTATCTCTTCGTTCACTTTGAACGCTCGGACATCGGCTGCTCAGACGAATATCCGCAGACAGCAGGAAGTCATTCGACTTAACAAAGACCTGGAAGAAATTCTATCTTGGGGTGACAGTAACCAAATGGAATTTAACGCTACAAAAACCCAAGCGGCAGTTTTTTCTAAAAAAGTTAACGTTGCTGAAACCGACATAGTTATGTCGGGACACTCCATTCATCTAACATCGTCACTCAATTTGTTGGGCGTTAATTTGGGAGCAAATATGTCCTGGCATGAACATGTTGCAGGCATAGCAAGAAGAGCTTTTCGGAAGTTTGGAATATTATTTCGAACCAGAAAGCTTTATACTTCACAACTGTTAATTCTTTACAAAGCTCAAATTCGACCAACTATGGAATACTGCTCCCATGTTTGGGGCTCCGCTCCCAAACATACACTGCATTCGTTGGATTCTATTCAGAGAAGAGCTGTTCGTCTGATTGGAGACCCGGGACTGACAGGTGGCCTTGATTCGCTGGAACATCGAAGAATGGTTAGCGACTTGAGCCTTTTCTACAAGTATTTTCATGGAAAGTGTTCGAAGGATGTGGCCCGTTTAATTCCTCCCAGAGCGGTGCATGTTAGAAGTACACGTCACGCTAATACTTCACATCCGTATGAGGTTCAGCTTGTTACTCCTCGTACAACGCTTTTCAAGCAGTCATTTATATGGACAACATCATCCCTTTGGAATAATTTGCCCAGGACTGTGTTTCCCACCGAGTACAATTTACAGTGATTTAAGAACAACGTGAATCGCTTTTTCCGCACACGCGTCGTTCTTGTAGCGGTTTAGGGACTTCCCTGTAGCACGTGTGCTAGACCCATAAAAAAAAGAAGTAATTAAGAATAAATAATATTTTTGATTCAACTTTGTTACGCAGACGATGCAGCGTTGATAGCCGCAAGTGAAGACGATCTACAGAGACAACATTTTAAATTTTATCAAGTCTGCCCACAGCTTAATATGAGCATATTAGCTGAAAAGACCAAAAGTATTACTATCGCCCCAGACCCCACAAGGTGCAAACTCGTAGTAGCTGTTAAATCCATAGAACAGCTAACTCAGTTCAGATGACTTGATATGGACCTATCAAGCTATCACGGCCCAACTGGGTCGTGATAGCTCTAAGGTCTCTAACTAGAGACCTTAGAGAATTAATTAACAAATCAGCAGTTATTTCAGGCTACTGAAGAGATGTTGTATGGTCTAATCAATACATGCGAACAGAGAGCAATGTTAAAATATACAAGATTTGAATCAGTCCCATACTTACTTATGGTATAGAGAGATAGTATACGAAATAATGACATCAGGGAACAATGTGGCGTACAATATGCAGTAAGATGAGGATGACAAAGAAGAAGACAGTGGCATAACCACATGAAAAGAATGGAGGAGCACAGACTACCAAGGATCGCTCTGAAAGGAAAACCAGCAGGCAAACGCCCACCGGGAAGATCACCAAAAAGATGAGGAGATAGTTGGCAATCTACTTCTCAAGAAATCCCACAATTAGAATTAACGGATCATCAGCTCTATAAAAAGTATAAGAAGATTAAAATTAATGTTATTAAATAACGACCCCGATACAAAGGCTTTTCAGTGCATTTCTTAACCGATAAAAAAATACGAAGAATCATTTAACGAAATACATATATTTAAAACAAAAATTTTAACTTTATATAGTTATACTGGCTAGCCTAGCCTGTCCCAAAATATATGATCCTGATTTTTGCCGTTTTAAGTGGGCAATATAAAAATTCTGACCTTTTGTTAATGATAGGTTGCAGAGATGGACTTAAGAATTTTATTCATTAATGCAAATAAATAAAATTATAAATGTTTTTGGAGATGTTTATTTATAGATACATGTAAAAACAAATGGATAAGAAGTACAAATATACAGTTTGAATGAATGGGGTTTACAAGAGGGGACATATTGTATAAATAAAAATATATTTTAACTTAAGCCTAATTCGGTTTCACTATCACTGTCATCAGCTGAGGTAATTATCAGTGGTTTTATATTATTTACATAAATATATGAATCTTCAACTCTAACAACGTGCTGAATGGAATTCTTCCAGCTTTCACAAGGTATATCATTTATAACTTTTTTACTAATTCAACCACTGACACGCTTAAAGTAAGAGAAACATTTCGTGCCCTTATTTTTGATTTAACTTGATGCGAAATATGTTCAATTGGATTAAACACACAATAATACGGAGGAAGCCGCAAAACAGTGTATCCAATTTTCTCAGCCATACTATCACAAACATATTTCTTTTTCAATTTATAGTCTTTCAAAACTTCTAAAAGATCACTTCTTTTATAAATAAAGTCAAAATAAATGTCATTTTCTAACATATATTCCTGTATTCCGATTTAGTGTTGGCTGCATTAGGAACCTTATTTAGTAGGTGACTATAGTAACTTGCATTGTCCTTAACTATGACACTCTGTTCGGGAACATTTGGCAAAAGGGAATTTTGAAACAATTTTGAATAAGTTCTGCGGTCGAGTCTTCGTGATAGTCCAAACCAGAATCTTTTATGTTTTTTGCAGATAATAGTAGACAATTTGAAACCCAGCCCTTTTCAGATCCAGATTTGCAGGTGCGTTAGTCTCACATTTTGTACTGCTGTCAACCCATCCTTTTTGCACAGTATCGTGGGTATCGAACCAGGTTTCGTCAAGGTAAATTATTGGCCAATTCTCTGCTCGATACTTTTTAATTTCTTGTAAATAAGTATGTCGCAAGATTCGTAATCTTTGTGACTCCATTACTACTTGCCTTTTGTTGATTTTTCGGAACGTGAATCCCATTCTTAAGAGAATTATATGAAGGGTTGACCGGCCACAATGTATATTGGTCCAGTCTTAATTTTATTTTGTCTAGTGTCGGCACCAACTGCTCTTCATACATAGAATATATATTTTTCTCCTGATGACGTCTTTTTCACAATCGTCTACACGATGCATTTGAAAATCTTTCCGTTTTTTTCTGTTCCTGAGTGATGGTTTTCCCACAATATCTTTAATCGTAGAAATTGGGGTTTTTGTTAGTTCACTAGTTTCTTGCAAAGCACTTTGTTTATTCAAATTTCTTCTTACCAAACAGTCGTAAACATTTTTCACTATTCGTTTAGCGTCAAGTGATAAATGTTTTCTCTTGCGATAGCCACTATTGCAATTTTCTCACTGATGCCACATAATTAAAATAAAACCGTTCGTTATAAGTTGTAAGTAAAACTAAAAATAAAAATAATAAAAAATATCTTTCGAATCTTAATGGGGACCTGTGGTCATTAGGAATATATTATCAAATACTTAAAGGGCTCCAAACCGGGTTTCCAGGTAGTAAATATATAGATAAAAATAGATCCAATATGATTGCGGGGTGCAAGTGAGGGCGGTATACAAAGCAGGTAAAATAAAAATACGTTTATCGTAATACCTGGCAACTATGCACAAAACCTTAATAGGGTCGTTTATTGCCTCATCGAAAAAGCAAAAAGGCAGGATCTTATATCTAGGGATTTACTTTACATAAAAAATCAGGAAACTTTAATCTCTGGTTTTTCAGAATATAATATTCGTCAGAGTTCTAATTTGTCCTCCATCTCAACGTTAGCAATAACAAAGAAGTTCATTTTTTACGAGAACTTAAAAATTTATAATAATATAAGTAACAATGTGAAAATTGACAATTCATTGAAAGCTCTCAAAAAGAAATATAAGGATGATATGTGTCGTTTGGTAAAGTTTATTATACGCTGGAGTTCTATAATAACACTTTTAATTATTTTGTTTATTTATTCAGTTACTTTGTTTTTTAATATTGTGTTTCATGTTTTTCTTTTTCATTTTTGGTTTATGTAACATAAGTATTTTTGTTTAAGGCTAAGTATTTGTAAATAAGAATTCTATTTTAATTAAAATAAAGTACTTTGATTTTGACAGTGTATCTGTTGAAATGGAAATATTAAAAAGAACCCTGAAAATAAGGTATTTATATAAAACAACTCTGGTAAGATACAACGAATTGTACCAAATACGCATACCTCGTACTCAATTGTAGGCTGACAGGGCAGCCACAAGCCGACAGAGTGGTTGGCACTGCTAACACTAAAGGCAAGTCAGCGCGATTTGCGAAGGGTCAACCTCGCAAATCGCGCAAAGCCCATTTTTCAGCAATCTACCCACTGTTCTCTTATTCGTCCTGAAAATTGTTTCAGTTGTTTCACAATAAACCACATTAGGTCTGAGGAAAGGGGTTAGCTTTTAGGTGGAAGCAAAAATTTTTTTTTCTAAGGTCATCGAGTGGGATGTCAAATGAAAGCTTGTGAACATAAGAGTTCAAAAATAAATATGATGTAATACCAGCGCAAACTTGTTCTCATATTACTTTCATAAAAATGGTCAAAAAATCGCTGCTCCCCCCCCCCCATCTCGAAAAGAACTTTCAAAAACTTTGAAAAAATCTTGAATATTCTCCATAAAATGTAGATTGAACGGAAATTATCACGAGTGAATTACGTCTGATAATTTATCTGGTATAACAAAAAGCTGTTTGACTTGACAATAAGGTGGAGTAATATACTCATATACTTTTCAGTACATTACTGCTGGCCAATCACATATAAAATGAATTTCCATGATGACTGGTGACCAACGGATAGGAACCGAGATAAAATAATTTTAATCTATTTGTTTTATAAATAAACAAATATTTAGGTCGTTAATGTAAAACAACTGAAAACGGACGGACGAAAGCCATATTTCGGCAGTTTACCCGCTGTTCTCTTATTTGTCAAATCCATTTAGGCTAGGATTAACAAACAAAAGAACAGAATTTACTGGTACTTAACTCAGAAGTTACGGAATACAGTTGTAGGATACAAGAGGAATTGTACTAGGTACTCTGAAGCTTTCGATGGAGTAATACGTATTCGTATTTAGTACAATTCGTTGTATCCTACCACCGCCTGACTAACGAGCCGTGATACGGCGAAACGCGTCTTAGAATGAATTTGACAAATAAGAGAACAGCGGGTAAACTGCTGAAATATGGACTTCGTCCGTTTTCAGTTGTTTTGATTACATTAACTCTATATGCCTAAGGAGGATCCCTCGAAATGCGCTACCTGCGTTTTAAGCGTTGACTATGTCAACCGCTCTGTCGACTCGAAATGTGCTGTGTCAGCTTTCGATGGAGTAACAGGTATGCGTACTTAGTTTTCGTTGTATCCTACCATCGTATTCCGTAAATATTTCTGTAGTAAACATTTGATTTAAACTTTTACTACAAAGATGTTTTGCTTTTTATATATTGTTTATAATTCTTACATTGAAGATGTGCAAGTTGGCCTTTCACAATTAGCCGTTTTTTTTTTCATTATTTTCCCTTATTTATGGTCGAACCAATAAGGTAAGGAAGATAGTTAGAGTGATTGTTTTGCCTAATAGTACTTAGAGTGACTTTCAGATATAAATACTTCTGAAGTCGTTCCTCACTGAACTCCAAGATTGGAAACAAACTTTGTTGAAAACCCATTTGGGGTGTGTTTTGTGAAGTCACTAATCATTTTATACCACCGTAACATAAATTTTGACTTAAAGATTCATTTTGAGGGGTGAAATCGGAAGTGAAAAAAAATTTTTTTTTACTAGGTCATCGAGTGTGGTGTCAAATGAAAGCTTGTGAAAACACGAGTAAAAAATATATATATAATGTAATACTTGCACACACTTTTCTTCGTATTACTTTTAAAAAAATCGCTGTCCCCTACCTTATCTCGAAAAGTACTTATCAAAAAATTTTGAAAAAATTCTGGAATATTCTCCACGGGATACAGATTAAACGAAAATTATCACGAGTGCATTACCTTTAATAATTTATTTGGTATATAAAAAAAAAAAAAATTTCAAGATCACCAGTTTTCAGTAAAGATTGGAAACAAACTTTGTTGAAAACTCATTTTGGGGTGTGTTTTGTGAAGTCACTGATCATTTTATACCACCCTAACAAAAATTTTTATTTTAAAAACAATCAACGTACGGAACACTAATTGTGCAAGTTCAACTTGCACTTAACCGGTTTTTTTTTTGTGATTAATGTCAAATCATGAAGTACCTATCATTCAAAATATCGACTTGTAATGCATAGATTAAGTTATTCTTTAATTTTAAATTTTCAAATTTACGGCTTGTTTTAGAAACACAAGTTTACAATACAAATGCAAGTGAATCCTTATTTTGATTTTTTCTATGTTACATAAAGAAATGAATTTCTTTCTTACAAAACCTTAAAAAAGTGATAAAATTCATTTAAACTATTCTATGCTATGGTGATTCTTTTCTTCATTTGATTATATTAATTTTGCAATGACTCTGTCAATCATATAAATCTTAATACAATTTATCATTTTTAAAAAACTATTGGTAAAATTTTTGTACAAATATGTCAAGGACAGAAAAAGACGTCTGCTAGTGGATATGGAATTAATTTTATGTATTACTTTATAATATAATCCCATCAAAAACATAAAATGTAAAAAATCAGTATAATCACATAAGTCTACTATTTAAAATACTTTATTCTTAAGTGCACTGTTTAGAGTTACTTAGCAATCGAAATAGTAGATTATTCTTATGTGATTATGTTGCCGTGCGATTGTCAAGTCATTATATTTATTATAGAAGTAAAGATGTCTAATATTGATACGGTCACTATAAATGTTGGTAGGTAACTAATTAGATAACAATTTATGACAAAGTTGTTGAACAGGTACTTCCATATATACTAACTAAAATAACTGACTTGGTTTTACATGAGATCTCACAACTTTTTGTGGTGGAAGGACTGCGTTGCGAGACTTGGCATTTTTTTACATTTTATGTTTTTGATGAGATCTCATTTCTTTTTGTAGGTAGTCCTCTTTTTTTTTCTTCTCGGGTAATATTTCTTCTACGTCAGCTATGGATTTTCTTAAGGCCCACTCCCTGTCTCTATTGGTTTTTCTCAAAGGCTATGATGTAACAATTTTTGACAAATCTAGACGGTAAGTGTTTCTAAGTCGATTATATTCAACGATTGCGGACTCCTGAGCTTTGATACTACCGAAGTCGACATTAATTAGATGTAATCCGCTCAGGCTTGTCACTCTCGAAAGTGCCACGTATGCTTGACCGCATGTGAACACTGAAGAACCGATGGCCATCAGTGCACTGTTTAGACTTAGCCCCTGACTTTTGTGTATGGTAAAAGCATAATCTATACATATCGGAAACTGTTCGCGAATAACATAAGCTCTATTAATAATTTCAAATTTAGTTTTGACTGGACCAAGCTCGTAAAGATGTTCATTATTAAATGTAATATGTACTTTTTTTTAATTTTATTTGTATTTTCAGAATCAAGCTTTGCTCCTTGTACTATACCGATAGAACCGTTGACTAAGCCAAGACTCATGTCAATATTTCGTCTTAACATGACTTTTGCTCCTATTTTAATAACTATATTCTCTTCTAGCCCTGCTGTCATGGGGAGCAGCATCTTCATACTTTTTTATAATTAAAATATACTTAAAGTATTTCATTTAACAATTTTTTAATTACACGAAGTAGGTAAGTATTATTAAACGAATATATTCGATAAACGAAGAATATTATTAAATATAATATATTAATTAATAAATAATACAAATTATTCATAATTATGGATTTTTTAGTAATTAATTAACTTTATACGACGTATTATTTACCGGGACTCACGGTTGACCTTGCATTATGCTATGTATGGCTTAGCGCTGCGCGCTCTCCGCGTTCTATCTCAAAAATGGTTAAGCGTATAAAAAAAATATTTTTATATAAATACAAATATCATTGAAACCATAGGAAGCGAGATATTTGCGAAATACCGACTTTGTGACCTTTGACCTTGAATATCTTAAGACGCGGACACGAGATTTAAGTGGCTTCGAGAAAAGGATGGTAGGACTGTGCTTTCTGCTCGACTTGGCGGGGGCACTGCCGTGCCACCAGATATAAAATGTTTTGATTTAATCTAATCATATTTATTCAGACGAATTCAGATGCTTACATTTTTTTTAATAAGAGGAGAACTTTATTCAGAATTTTGTATTCTAGATTTTGTTTCACCGTAGACATAGCTTTTCGAAATATCTTTTTTGCAGTTTATAAATTAATATTTAAAAGAAATTTGGTGGACTATTCGAAAACCTATTTCATATCTGTTTTTGGTATTTAGGAGCCTGTTAAATAGGTAAAATATTTATGATATAGCATATGACATTAACTAATCGCGACTAAAGATCGATCCTCCTAGCAAATAGAAATTTCTTGCTGTACAAAATAACTCAGTCAATTTTTTTCTTAATAAAACTACTTCATTACTTTGTTAACTGTCACTAAATATATTTGTAAAGATTTTACAATTGCGTTATCGCGATTTCGTAGTACAACTACATTGTCAAACGCTAAACTAAGACTGAAACAGATTTTTGGTATTTTATGTTTATATGATGAACAGATGTGGGTCTATTATGTTTTAAAACAGTTGGAACAGAACGGAATTTCCTACGTCTAATTGACTATTCAGTAAATTTATATTATGGTCCTTTGAATGTCTGTAAATTTCTATGGATTCTACCAAATTGAGTTTTGACCCTTTAGATGCCGTATGGAGTATTTGTAAACAATTGATATTGGGAAAAGTATGGCCTATTTCTAAGAAATGTTTAGCAAATTGTGATTTTTCATTTTTTAGCCTATAAGAGGCATTATGTTCTGCGAATCTTGTTTTGAAATTCCGTCCCGTTTGGCCTACGTAACAGCTATTGCACTCTTGACAATTAAGTTTATAAACTCCTGATTTATGGTGTTTATTAGTTTTATCTTTGGCATTGAAAATATATTGGATAATTTTTGACCGGGTTTTAAAGCTATTTTTGTTTTTTCGGCCGTGAGAATTTGGGATATTTTATCCGAGATGGGACCAAAATATGTCAGAGTTATGAATGTTTTCTTTTCTCGGTATTCTTTTACGGGGTAAATTAAGCTGAAAGTGATTTGTTTCCGTTCACAGCTTATTAAGGTATTAATTATTTTAGGTTGAAGTGCTATATTTTTTGATTATTTTTACTAAAAAGGATATTGAAGGCTCTATGGATCATAGATCTATAGGCTGCCAGTTTATGGGAGTTAGGGTGTATTGAGTCAGCTAGGATGGTGACATCTGATAAGGTTGGTTTGCGATATTATCGAATTCTAGTCTATTTCCCTTCTTTAAAATTGTAACATCTAAGAAATTTATTTTATTATTTGTTTCCTTTTCCAGTGTGAATTTTATAATGGGGTGTAAATTATTTAGATGATTTAAAGTGGAGTTTAGTTCAATGTCATTTCCATGGAAACATACTAAGATGTCGTCCACATATCACCAAAAGAGAATATTTTTTGCGTGTTGAATTTTTAGAAAACCATTTTCTAATTCTGACATAAAAATTTCCGCTAGCAAAGGACTGGAGACCCCAGGTAAGACCATCTCTTTGTTTGAAAAATTGATTATTGAACTGAAAATAATTTCCGGTTATACAAAATTCGAACAGTTTCAATATATCTTGTTGTATTGTTATATTGATGTTGTTTTTTGTGTAGCATAGTTTCTATAATTTCTAAACAATCTTTATTTGGGATATTGGAGAACATATTTGTTACATCGAAATGAGTCTAGAAGGGCGTTATTTGGGACGGAGATATTTTTAAGTTTATTTGTGTGGTCTATAGAGTGTTTTGTGTTGTATTTTGGATTAAATTGTGTAATTTCTTTAAAGATGGTGTTGAGATGTGTTGCTAGATTTTTTAAGGGGGTATTGCTGCACGATAGCTGTACGATTAGACGTAGCGAATTCCGTTCTGGTCCAACTATTTTAAAACATAATAGATTCACATATGTTCATCATATAAACATAAAATACCAAAAATCTGTTTTAGTCTTAGTTAAGCGTTTGACAATGTAGTTGTACTACGAAATCGCGATAATGCAATTGTAAAATCTTTACAAATATATTTAGCGACAGTTAATAAAGTAATTAAGTAGTTTATTTGTTAAAATGTACTGTCACAAAGTGACGGACCAATCAATCAACTCAATTTTTTTTCTATTTGAACGTAAAGTAAATTTTAGTAGACTAAGACTTACCTATTTCCAACGTTAGTTTCTTTAGCGGCAACTCCTTTATAAAAAATCCTAGTTTCTACTTCTCCGTCAGGTAATAAATTAGTTGACACAAAGTCTCTAATTTCTACACTATTCACTAGTTCGGTCACCATAGTAAAAAGGAAAATAGCCACCAGGAGGTGGCCAGTACACCTGGGGCTCTTGTTCTTGACTTTCCTCATTCACCAAGGGAGAACACTACCGAGGTATTTAGAAGACAAGCACTAGTCCACTTTCGCATGTATTAGTTCACAGACCTGCAAATAAATTTAAGATTTAAAAAACTAATAGGAACAATATTGATACAAAGAAATTAAAAAGTAATTAATTTATAATAAAATCAATTTTTTTAAACCGAAGTCAAAGAGATGAAAGAGGTTTTTTCATTAAGAATAAGCTTTTTTTGTTGAATAGAGGGTCTTCTTGGAGTCGAGCAATACGATATAAAGTAGTATACGATCTGAATGTTTGCGACGGGAACATTTTTTTTTTTGTTCTTATTTTTTAGTTATCATTGTTCCAGCACCATCCTCTACAATCTTCTTTTCGTTTTACTATTATAATTGTAATTATTGTTTCTATTCAATTTCTAATATTCATGGTGTAGAATCGGTGAAAAAGATGTAAAAAATTTTATTATACGAGTTTATTTTTTATGAACTTACCACACACGATTAGATAAGGTAGTGTTTAAAATAAACTGGCGATTATTTAACTTTTAGAAAAGTTTGAGTATAGAAGTGCGAAAACGTAAAATACGCAAAATATCTAATTACAATTTGTCAGTTTGCCAACATACCATGAACAAATGAAGGGCGGTAGAAATTTCGACCGGTCAATAGTTAGACCAGCTGATTAGTCAAATTAGTTAAATATATTTTTTATGTATTATATGTAGATACTTTTTAATACGTTTTGTCGGGAAATTTCTCTAAAATTACGTGACTATTCCCAACAATTTTAGAACTTCCCTTATTTTTAATCGTATAAATTAAAAGGTAAAATTTTATTAGTATAGAGACCTATATAAAGGGTTATCAAATAAGATATTTTTAATTTGCAATAACAAAACAGTATAAGATATCAATGTGATTTTTTTTATTTTGAAGATTGGTTTATGATATTTTTATTTAAAAATAGTTTACTGTGAATGACAGCCTCTGGATTCTTTTTAAATATTCGATTCGAGAACACTAATTTTCGGTCACTTTTTCGCATAAATCAGCACTTGGTAGTGTAGTGGGTTAAAACACTGCATATGAAGCCGGTAGTCTTTGTTCGATTCCGTCAATCGGCTGGGTGTTTGTGTGCATTTTTAGGTAGTAGTTAATGCAGAGGTGTAATAACGCCAGGTGTAGAACTACTGCGTTGTCTTAAAAGTGCAGCGAACATGGGCAACGTTATGAACATTATGAAATTCTCGTCAGTATATCTCATTAAAGTTATAGTCAGAGAAGAGTAAGAATTCCTATAGTGATGGTAGGGTAACCTAAAATTATGACACCAATAACATTAATTTTAAAGTCACTGAGTGTTTGTGGTTTACTAAAGTAAATCAAAGATTTAACTATGCCAGAATAAATCAGTAATCATGTTTCTGCAAAGTTCTCCTCTGACAGTAACGGCAATGCCATTTTCATTTTCAAAAGAGTACAATCTAGTTACGCCTCCAGACCATAAATGATACCAAACTATTATTTTCTGTTGATGTGAAGAACAGCATGTGGGTTTTCGTTACTCCAAATGCAACAATTTTGCTTATTTAAAAAAGCTATTTAATAAAAAATTAGCTGCATCGCTGAAGATGATTTTTCCATGAAATAATGGGTCTGTTTCAAGTTGCTCTAAAGACTAATCTTCATTCATTCAATTCATTATTTTTGTAATAAATTTTAACAATTTATTTACGCTGTGCAACTACGTAACTTTTCATGATGATCTGCCCAACAATACTGAATAAAAATGTCAATTTCCACTAAAGTAATGACTTTTTCAAAAAGCGTCAGAAATGTTATACCTAAAATTTAATGAAAAGTAACAGCAGTTCCAGAAGACATATTAAGAAATAATTTCTGTTGTGATTGTATTACAAATCACAGTCACTGACCTTGGTATATCTAGATGTAATAGCAAGAACATCTAATTTAATGTCAGCAACCTCAATAAGTTGCTTCCTGTTTACAAAAACATATCTGAACCACATTTTTTTAAAACAAATGCTGAAACTGCTAAAATCTGTGTAGATAACCTCAGCAAGTAATATGTTAATGTATAACAATTTAATTAGTACTTATAAATAGACTTTTTCAAGAACTTTGCAAACGTGCTAAGATTATATAACCAGATTTAAAGAGATAAAGAGCGTCGTGTTAATGTCTGTGAAACCATAATTTCTGACTATCAAAATATCATCAAGCGCATCATTACGGGAGATGAGACATGGATTTGCGCATACGATCCGGAAACTGCCGACCAATCAAGCGAATATCGAGCTAGAGGTGAGCCCAGACCGAAGAAACCACGCCAAACCAAGTCGAAAATCAAGGTGATGTTAACAGTTTTCTTCGATTATCGTGGTGTGGTTTATTATGAATTCCTTACGCCGGGCCAAACTGTCAACAAGGAATATTATTTGAGTGTTAAGCGTCGTTTGCGTGAAGCTATTCGTCTCAAGAGGAGTGGAAGAATTATGGGCCGATAACTCTTGGTTTTTTCATCACGATAATGCGCTTTCTCATACAGCACTGGTTGTTCGCGACTTTTTCACCAAAAATTCAACTCATATCATTCCGCAATCGCCCTATTCGCCGGATTTAGCTCCGTCGGACTTCTGGCTATTCCCTAAACTCAAAAAACCGCTTCGAGGACATCGTTTCGAGACGATTGAGGAGATTAAAACCGAATCGAAGAATGCCATTCCAGAAATCGAATTCAACAACTGTTTCGAAGAGTGGAAAAAAAATTGCATAAATGCATTGTATCCAAGGAGGATTACTTTGAAGGGGACGAAATAAATTTGAGAAAATAAATAACCCGCTTGCGTTTTATTTCAAAAGTCTTACTATTTTTTGATCACAGAGTATATATATATATATATATATATATATATATATATATATATATATATATATATATGTATATATATATATATATATATATATATATATATATATATATATATATATATATATGATCATGATGACCTGTTAAACGGACTGGAGAGCCACTAAATATGTTGATGTAAAATTTTGGTCATATATGTTGGCGGACAAGCTCCATCTAAAATATTTTCAGCCATATAGTGTTGCTGCTTCTATCAGAAAGTAGCAGCTACTCTGATATTTTAAACGGAATATCCTCTATCTTATATCATTTTTGGATTTCTTATCTTATTGTGAGTATTTTTTTGGTGCTATCCAATACTTATCTTTTACATTTTTCGATATTTCAATTTTATTCCATTTTTTTTTATTCCAAAAACATTGCCTAATTAAATATTAAAATACCTATGGTACCAAAAATTACAGAAGCTTAACTTTAGGCTGGTATTAGATAAAGGTCGAGGGATTCAGAAACTACTTTGTATTGGTTCGTTACAAAAATTGCCAAAAGTCCCATTTTATAATGGAGCATCCTTTATAATATTTTCTTGCAAAAAAACTGAGGGAATTTGCTATATTTTTATGCGTAACTTGAATATTTTTTGAATCATTTATTTACTAAACGTATCAAATATTGTTTTAGCCCCTGGAATTATCATCACATGAGTTTATTTATTGGTTAATAATAATAATAATAACAATGAAACTAATTAAATCTAATAACATCTAACTAGTAGATAAAAATAATGGCATCATTGTCACCAATATGATGTGCTTCATAATAAGTATTTTAATAATTGTTCAAATCGTTGCTATCTACCTCCAAATAGTTTAGAATATGAGTATACATATCTTCTCTTGTAACACCTCTTATCTCACCCCATTCCCCAATTCTTCTCCAGTATTTATCGGTATTGTATATTTTTCAATGTACCCCAAAGATAAAAATCGAAGTGTGATAAATTAGGTGACTTCGGAGGCCAAGCCCGGAGCCCTAGTAATCTAAACCCTTGATCTTCAAAAATTCTGCATAGCTTAGCGCTTACCTTAGCCGCGCAAGGTGCAGGGGCCCCGTTAAGTTGGTACCAAATATTTTGATATTGTGCGTGTGTGAAGATTATTTGTAAAATCAGCTCAACTAACGTGGATATTATTTCGAAATATTTTATGTTATATATTATATATATATATATATATATATATATATATATATATATATATATATATATATATATATATATATATAAAGTATTTAATTGCCCATCATTAAACTAAGTATATTAAATCTAAACATTTCTTGACCGGAAGAGACTCTCACAACATAAAGATTTTCGCTATGTCTCCTGTTAAAAATTAGAGATTCGAGAAAATTTCCACTGGACAGTCATAATTATTTTTCTTAAAAATTAGGATCTTCTTGAATATAATATATTTTCACAAAATTATACCTTCTGTGGACAATGTTAACATGAGTTTTGTAGTTCTGCATATTATGCTTATACAATATTTTCGGAGTAGAGGTGTAGCTTAAACCAGTTTCTTCTACTGCACCCCTTACTGAGAAAGCAAAATATTTATTTTTTTCATTAAATGTTACAGGCTCAAATAAACTCCTGGACGCTTTCAACGATGAACCAAGATTGGCAACATTTTTTCTGAATTTGTTACTTAATCATTGTTGGTAAACCAGGATACATTTCGTTGAATTTTTTGAAAGTAGGTTTTCAACAGTTGATATGTTTATAAATAAATAATTATACAATAACAATACAGTATTCAAGGTAAGTATAGGAATATTATACAGAAAAACATAGTAAATTTCAGCAGCTTTTTAAAATGAAAATAATTTATTGAAAAAACTTTACGTCTTTTTTAACAAACCAACACAAAGTTGTTTCTGTACTACCATGTAAGCGCTAAATAGGAATTGGTTATGAGATCTTTAGACCTTCATTAACTAGAACTTAGAGTTGAGTTTCTGGAAGCATAGGCATTTTAATATTTAATTAGGCAATATTTTCCAAATAAATAAATAGAAAATAATTAAAATCTCGAAAACTGTAAAAGGAGATATAGGATAGTAAAAGAAAATTTAATCACAATAAGATAGGATATCAAAAAATGGTATAAGGTACACTAGGTACAGGGTGTTATGTTTAAAATATCAAATTTTCTGCTACTTTCCGATAGAAACGGTAACACTACATTGATGAAAATATTTTAGATAGATATAGCATATTCCTTAACATATACGACCAAATTTTTAAATCGATATGTTGAGTGGTTTCTCAGAAACCTCTAATATGCATCCACCGTGAATCACCAAGTATATATATATATATATATAAATATATATATATATATATATATATATATATATATATATATATATATATATATATATATATATATATATGTATATATATATATATATATATATATATATATATATATATATATATATATATATATATATATATATGTATGTATATATATATATATATATATATATATATATATATATATATATATATATATATATATAGGGTGTTTTTTTATAGAGGTATAGAACTTTGAAATGGAATAAAACAAAGATGAATTTTTTAAATTGACATAAAATTTACTTTATTCGAAAGATAATCTTCTGGCATTATAATTTAAATATGACTTCTGGCATATGACCGCCACGGCTGGCTCGGACGTAGTCTAATCTGGAGGTCCAATTTTCGATGACTTTTTCCAACATTTGTGGCCGTATATCGGCAATGTTGTCCTCCAAGTGGTCAATCGTATCGGGCTTATCGGCGTAGACTAGCGACTTCACATATCCCCACTGATAGTCTAGCGGCGTTAAATCGCACGATCTTGGAGACCAATTCACGGGTCCGAAACGTGAAACTATGCGGTTACCAAACGTTTCCTTCAATAAATCAATTGTGGCACGAGCTGTGTGATATGTTGCGCCGTCTTGGTGAAACCACAGCTCCTGCACATCATGGTTGTTCAATTGATGAACGAAAAAGTCAGTAATCATGGCTCTATAGCGGTCACCATTGACTGTAACGTTCTGACCAGCATCGTTTTTAAAGAAGTACGGACCAATGATTCCACCAGCCCATAAAGCACACTAAACAGTCAGTTTTTCTGGATGTAACGGTGTCTTAACATACATTTGAAGATTATCATCACTCCAAATACGGCAGTTTTGTTTATTGACGTATCCATTCAAACAAAAGTGAGCTTCATCGCTAAACAAAATTCGCTTATGAAAATCGGGATCAACGGCAATCTTGTTTTGGGCCCATTCACCGAATCTACGCCTTGCTAGGTGATCGTGTGGCTTCAATTGTTGCACGAGTTGGATTTTGTAAGCACGCAAACCAAGATCTTTCCGCAAAATCTTCCATAAAGTGGATGGACACATATCCAATTCCTGTGCACGATGGCGGATAGACTGATTCGGGTCTTCCTCTACGCTACGCTCTACAGCAACAATGACTTCTTCTGTACGCACTGTACGACGTCTCTGTGGATGCGTATTATCATTTAGAGTAAACGTGGTGCGAAAACGTTCCATAGTTAATCGAATTAATTGCTCTGATGGACGATTATGTTGACCGTAAAATGGACGTAGTGCGCGATACGTATTTCGAACAGAACCATGATTTTCAAAATAAATTTGCACAATTTGGAAGCGTTGTTCAGGCGTCAGTCTATTCATGTTGAAATGCCAAACCAAACTAAACATAAATCACTTGACAGCTGACAAAATGGCAGCCAGTTAAAAAAGTGTTGCCAACTTAAAGTTTTATACCTCTCTATAAAAAACACCCTTTATATATATATATATATATATATATATATATATATATATATATATATATATACATATTATATACGGCGGTGCCCCTTCTTACTACAATAATTTAAAGTCAAAATTTAAATACTTTTTATTCCTCTTTCGATTTTATTCTAGTTATAGTTTACATATTCATGTAACTATTTGTTATTATGGTGAGGTGCCCTTCCTCAAAAGTTGGACACTGTCCCGGGGTACCTTCGACGCCCAATCAATATATCATAAGATATACGGACATAGGTCCGTACGTACAAAGGAGTATGTATTGATTTATCACATTCTTGTTACTTGTCTTACTAAGATAAGTCTTGCACTCGTGAAAATGTCGCTCATCGACATTGTTGCATTTCCACACCTGTCAAAGTCTCTAGATCTCAAGAAACTAGTTCTCATTTTCGTTGGTTCGTCAATCTGTCGGTGTATCTGTAAAAATATATTTTGGACAAAAAAAAAGATATCGATTTCAAATTAATAGAAATGGGATTTATAGTTTTTATGTAATATCACAAAGGAAAGGAGTAGATAAAAGTCTATAGTTTTGAATAACTTGAATAGTACTATAAGATTTTTTTCTGGTTTTAGTTGAGGTAAAGAACAAATTTTCAGTCTAACTATTTATATATGGAGCTCAGATGATGGTAAGGATTAGAAGAATTCCTTCGTATATATCGTGTTATATGTCCTTTTTAGTATTCTTGAAGTCTTTCTAATACCATCAAGAATATATAGGGAAAATAACAGATTTCAATTCTAAATATCTTTGGAGCCCTTTCCCTGTTCAATTTCTGTATGATTATTACCATACCATTAAAAGTATCAAGTTATAATATTTGGAATAAGTTATAGTTTAGTCTGAAAAAGTCACTACTTATTCTAGGATTGCATGTTTGAGGCGAAAGTACGTGAATTATTTTGTCACTAAACACACACTAAAAGTTGAAATTTCTCTTGACGTAAATCAAATATAAACGATGAAAAAAATAATACGTAACCTTTAGTTTAACTGCATTTTTTCCTATAGATATAATCAACCTCAAATAGTTAGTCTATTTTTATTAGAAGCAATCAACTCAATGATTATTTATGTCTAAAGTTATAAGATATATTTTTTTAGATTACGTGAGTGGTATAATCGTTTCTAAGATTTACTTATGTCTTATCGTAAGATACTTTAGCAATTAACATTCTTTGCAGCCAATTGAAATAAAATGTATATTTGTCCAATTTGACTATTTTCTAAGCTATACCATATTTTCCAAATAATTATTATTTATTTAATATTATGTCAATATTCCACAAAAAATTTATAAAGTCTTGTTGATGTGAACATAGAATAGAAACTTTGGCGGCTTTAATTAGTCGAAAATCGGCATTTGGTCTATAACTGCCAAGTATTTGCACCAAACTGGTGTTCAACAAATCGTGATGCAGACCGTAACCTAATCAACGCAAATTCTGAAGAACATAAATCCCTTAAGCCCGGCAACTCGAAGATCTCTCGACTGTATAGGTTTCCAAAAGTTCATAACATCAATCGCCACTGTATTCGTACACATACAAGCACATTGCAAATCTTTTAAGTCATTTGAATCGTCTGTAACCAGCAATATTTTATTGAAGGGAAAAACTATAAACTTGGACATGTACTGGTAAGTTTCGACGCCTAATATAGTGTTCCAATTAACTATTAAGTTTCCATAATATTAGACATTTGGAAATAATAACCTTCGCAAATTTCATATTTCCAAAAACAGTTTTATAAGTAAAGTTTAGCAGCAGCCACCTATACCTCCCATAATCGTAAATATTTTCAAGAAATCCTTTGATGCAAATGCCTTAACAATCTTTTAAAATCAAATTTTTTGTAGATATGTGGATGATACGTTTGTTACTGGCCATAGAATAAAGGATACCTAAATGACTTTTTGAATAATGCCAATCACCCATACTTAAATATAAGATTTACAATGATATTTGAATCAAATAGCATCATTCCCTTTCTAGACATACTAGTACAATGGAAACTTAACAGCACGTAGTATTTACCAACAACCAATCGTAAAATCAATATCTGAATGCTTACTCACACCGTCATCCTTCTTAAAAACTACAGCTTACTACAGCCGTTTCACTCGGCAACAAGTCAAGAC
This sequence comes from Pachyrhynchus sulphureomaculatus, assembly GCA_019049505.1. Lineage (NCBI taxonomy): Eukaryota > Metazoa > Arthropoda > Insecta > Coleoptera > Curculionidae > Pachyrhynchus > Pachyrhynchus sulphureomaculatus. The sequence goes on along the minus strand of CM032455.1, from coordinate 14,517,631 downwards.
TCTTAAAACCTCTAAACTTCCCCACTGCGCCCCCAACGCCTTGGAGACTTAGACCCTAAGGTTGGCAATACGACAGAAAATAGAGGCCTTTTAAATGGGATGCTACAGGCGAATGCTGCGAATCCCATACATGGCTCATCGAACAAATCCTTGAGCAACTGAATGTCAAAACAAACTTGCTCTTAACAGTAAATCGATCTTATCTGAGGCAAAATATCTAGAAGAACCGATAGCCTGGAAAAGCAGCTTGTTAAAGGAAAAGTAAATGCCCTCGAGGGAGAAATCCAAATCGATGGATGGATCAAATAAAGCCTTTTGATAGGCCTCGGTTGGCACGAGGCTAGCACAGCTGCTCAGGACAGGGAAACATGGAGAGGCACAGTACATGCCGTTTCTTTATAACGTCACTACACTCTCAGTCGCAGGAATAAGGAAGATTTAGAGCTTGATAAACATGTAATGAACAATCAATCCCACCAGAAATGAAAAAACTGAGGAGTGTTCTAAAAAATAATATCCTGTTTAAACGAACCTTACCCATAAATAAGATAGAAAAAGGGACAATACAGTTTTATCCTACATACATTGCGTTATAAATAAAATAGCAAACTTACTTGAAATTCACATCATTTTTAATCCTTGACACAAATTGTGGGATGCTTGACAAGGACAAAATATATTTACCAAATGGAAAAACTGGTCACTTGTTTTTAATAAGATTGGCAGAGGTGGGTGTGGTCTTGCAATATTTCAAAGTATACTTGGCGGACCTAGAGCAGCTTGTTACGGTTATTACAGCTGTATCTCAAGGTATGGTAAATCCCAAGATATAAGGTTCTGCCTTTTTCCTTTTTCAATGGGGCAATAAACGACCCTATTAAGCTTTTGTGCATAGTGGCCAGGTATTACGATAAACATATTTTTATTTTACCTGCTTTATATACCGTCCTCACTTGCACCTACAACCATATTAGATCTATTTTTACCTATATATTTACTACCTGGCATCCCAGTTTAGAACCCTTTAAGTATTTGTTAATGTTGGCCTAATGACCACAGGTCCCCATTAAGATTCGAAAGATACTTTTTATTATTTTGTTTTTAGTTTTACTTACAACTTACAACGTAACGGTTCTATTTTAATTATGTGGCGTCCGTGGGAAAATTGCAATAGTGGCTATCGCAAGAGAAAACATTTATCACTTGAGGCTAAACAAATAGTGAAAAATGTTTATGACAGTTTGGTAAAAAGAAATTTGAATAAACAAAATGCCTTACAAGAAACCAGTGAATTAAGTAGGAAAACCGTCACTCAGGAACAGGAAAAAACGGAAAAATTTTTAAATGCATCATGTAGACGATTGTAAAAAAGACATCATCATAAGAAAAATATATTCTATGTATGAAGAGCAGTTGGTGCCGACACTAGTCAAAATAAAATTAAGACTGGTGCAGGACGGGACCAATATACATTGTGGCCAATCAACCCTTCACAGAATTCTCTGAAGAATGGGATTCACGTTCCAAAAATCAACAAAAGGCAAGTACGAATCTTGCCACATACTTATTTACAAGAAATTAAAAAGTATCGATCAGAGAATTAGCCAATAATTTACCTTGACGAAACATGGTTCGATACCCATGACAATATGCAAAAAAGGTGGGTCGACAGCAGTACAAAAAGTCAGACTAACGCAACTTCAAATAAAGGTAAAGGAATAACCATTTTCAATGCTGGATCTAAAATGGGCTGGGTTTCAAATTGTCTCCTATTATCTGCAAAAAACATAAACGATTCTAGTTTGGATTATCACGAAGTCACGACCGCAATGCAAGTTATCATAGTCGCCTCCTAAATAAGGTTTCTAATGCAGCCAACACCAAATCGGAAATACAGGAACATATGTTAGAAAATGACATTTATTTTGACTTTATTTATAAAAAAGTGATCTTTTGGAAGTTTTGAAAGACTCTAAATTGAAAAAAAAATTATATCTGTGATAGTATGGCTGAGAAAATGGGACACACTCTTTTGCGGCTTCCTCCGTATTATTGTGTGTGTAATCCAATTGAACATATTGGGCATCAAATTAAATCAAAAATGAGGGCACAAAATGTTTCTCCTACTTTAAGCGTGTCAGTGGTTGAATTAGTAAAAAAAGTTATAAATGATATACCTCGTGAAATCTGGAAGAATTCCATTCAGCACGTTGTTAAAGTTGAAGATTCATATATTTATGTAAATAATATTAAACCACTGATAATTACCTCAGCTGATGACAGTGACAGTGAAACCGAATTAGGCTTAAGTTAAAATATATTTTTATTTATTCAATATGTCCCCTCTTGTAAACCCCATTCAAACTGTATATTTGTACTTCTTATCCATTTGTTTTTACATGCAACTATAAATAAACATCTCCAAAAACACTTATGATTTTATTTATTTGCATTAATGAATAAAATTCTTAAGTCCATCTCTGCAACCTATCATAAACAAAAGGTCAGAATTTGTACATTGCCCACTTAAAATCAGGATCTTATATTTTGGGACAGGCTATACTCATCTAGGATTATTGTTATTTCTTAAATATATGAATCGTATAGACATAGACCTATTCGACATTTTTAATTCCATTTTTAATGTCGATGATCTTTAGGCTTATAAGAGAATATCTGGTGCAACCCTCTATGATGATTTGCGATCCCCAAGCAAATAGTTTATTCGTTAGCTCAAATAGGAATTTTTCAGTCACATTCGCACGAAATCTATATAAAATAATAAATAATTATAATATCAGTGGATGTTTTTTATCAAGAGAGAGTCAGGTAAAAGATCTTGTGCTTCTTTCTGATATAAAATTATTATCGGATGTTTACATAAATAATATTGTGAAATGTGCTTGCAGAATGCTGGTATTTCTTATTAGACAAAGAAAAATTCTAGGCGTTTAAATGCGTTAACGGTACTTTATTATGCTGATGAGTTAAGCTACTTTAATTGAGCAACCACTGTAAGGAATTCTATGTACAATACGAAAAATTACATCTAAAATCTGTTGTTCAAATTCCTGGCGTTTAGAAAGAATGTTGGTATGGTGATTATTCTATGTGCCGGTTACATTAGAAAATCAAATCTTTGGAACATCTTAGGTTATAACTGACATAGTCAATTTGTATGAAATTATTAACCCGAAAATTGATTTTTCTTATTTTTTGGTCCTAGTGACATAAATTTTATTCTCTCAGAGGAAGTGCCAACATAAAAATCTATTTATGTTACCGTTTTATCATTCGGTAATTTTCCATTTTCTGGAATGTTTAAGGGCATATGTGATGAAAATTTAGGCTTTTTCTCTCTTTCTCTTGAGGCTTTTAAATGTAACATAAATAGATTGCCAATTAATATGTATATCTAATACTATTGTTACTCATAAATATGAGATTTAATAAGAATATACGATTTATTTTAAAACTTTTAATTAATTTTAAAAAAAGGGCTACTTCAGTGATAACTCAAAGAAAAAAAGAAAATAAAATTATTAATACAAATATATAATATAATAATATAAAAATATTAAAGACATATACGGTTTTTGTAGTACAATGTACGTGGTATAAACTGGAAGAATAATATCCATCCATCCAAAATTCATAAAAGCAATTTACTAATAATTTTTTGTATACAAGCAGTTCCAAAATATATACTGAATTTCATTTCCCCACACTAAAGGATAACTGAATCCAAGTATTACAACTCAGTATTTTATACAATAGGTAACTTAGGTTAGGACCTTAACAAAAAAAAATATTAAGCAAAGGAAGGTGTTCTAATAAAGTTAAAAACAATAAAATAATATAATTTTCAGATCTTTCGACTCCAGCACCCTGAAATAGACGTATATTACAATATTTACTGTTACCCATTTCCCCGATAACCTTAACTTCATATATATTTTAATATAAATAGTGATAAAATTTTTTCCAACATCAATCAAAAAAGGGAAAATTCCCTCTTCCACTGTTCAGCTTAAAAATAATGCAAAAAATAATATAATATTTACAGTTCTATATTTCACGAACTCCCCATATCACGATACATACGAAATCATCCTTCTAACCCTCTTCTTCACCTCCTAAAGCCTGTATATACCATAAATAATTATGCTTAAAATGTGTCCATTATCTCAACCAAAAACCCAAAAAAATTAATAATGCTATTGAAACCATACAAGATTTAATAACCTCTACACCTTTAAAAAGAATAAAAAGATAACTTAATCCATAGATTTCTTGACTCCAAGAAGCCTAAAAAGGACATATACCACAATATATACAAAGCATCCCCTCCTCTTTAATTCCTTATATGTTTTGCTACAAATAATTATGCAAAAAATGTGTTTACTGTCTCAAGAAAAACCATGAAAATATGCCATAATTCTATTAAAACAATCACAAAATTGATTGACGAGATCGCTTAAAAACTTATAATCGTTCTTAAAATTTTAAATAGATATATTTCGTTTGAAAGTTGTTGTACCAGTAGATCAACAGAGCGACAAACAAACCGACAGAAATGGAAAAACAATAATACTTAGTAGAGCTTTTATAAATTTAAAAAAGCTTTCAGTAACCAAGTTTATATTTTAGCTTCAAATAGAGCTTACGTGAGATTTTTAGAACTAAAAGGTGCCTAATTAGAGTAACTTTCCTCCCGTGATTTAAAAACCTTAAAACGTGAAGATCAGCAACACTCTAGAAGGGAGACTATTTCAGGAATACAATACTTCCCTTTAACAAGGAAAGTAAAAAGAAGAAAAACAGGATATAACGGCAATCTAAAAGAAACTAAAGTCCTTGCTTCAGGCTGTAGTTTCTATAAATAAAAGATTCTAACAACACTGACAGAGAGACGGGATACGGTTTGCATCAGATATAGAGACCGCATATTACGCGAGTCCTGATTCCGTGAATACCAGTTAGCTATAAATATTTGGCTTGCGCCTCAGATGCTCAAGTAGTGTTTTATTTTGGAATACCTCTAGAACATCCCCAATACAATTGTAAATTGTACGTCGCACATAGGGATATTTCAGCGTTTTATGCGGCCAAAATTATTTTTTTGTTTTTATATATTTTAAATAGGGTTTTATTTCTAAATATAGCAGTGAAACCAGCTCAACTATGTTGGGAAAGTGGAATCTTTGTCACAATATATATCATCACTACATCAAACACTTTATTTTTGTACTCGACGTGCATATACAAGCAGTTCCACGTTAGCTTCATCAGGAACGATGATTGACTGGTTGGTCCTGATGAAGCTAAAAGGGTTAGTGAAACGCGCGTCCAGTACAAAAATATAGCGTTTGGTGCAGTGGTGATATATACTGAGTAATAGCAGTGAAAGTTTTTTGGAGTGCATATTTTGAAGAAAAATTCATTGTAATATATATATATATATATATATATATATATATATATATATATATATATATATATATATATATACTAGCCGTGCCCGCGGCTCCGCTCGCGTTGACTTGATTCACTACTATCGTCACTGCGTATTCCTTATGTTACCTAACGTAATAAAATATCTGCCATTATTTCCCCTTATTTCCCATTATTTTTCCTTATCTCCCATTATCTTTACATAATTGCCATTATCTAGGCTTATCTCTGCTCATCTCCTATTATTTCTCCTTATCTCCCATTATCTCACCTTATCTCCCATTATCTCACCTTATCTCCCATTATCTCGACTTATCTCGCAATATTTCTCCTTATCTCTCATTATTTCTCCTTATCTCCCATTATCTCACCATAACTCCCATTATTTAGACTTATCTCTGCTTATCTCCCATTATTTCTCCTTATCTCCCATTATTTCTTCTTATCTCCCATTATCTCACCTTATCTCCCATTATCTAAGCTTATCTCGACTTATCTCGCAATATTTCTCCTTATCTCCCATTATTTCTCCTTATCTTCCATTATCTCACCATAACTCCCACTATCTAGACTTATCTATGCTTATCTCCCATTATTTCTCCTTATCTCCCATTATTTATACTTATCTCCCATTATCCCACCTTATCTCCCATTATCTAGGCTTATATCGAATTATGTAGAACATATGTATAAATTTATAAAAACACGTAAATCGGATAAGTGGTTCTCAAGTGATAAGCGCACTGACGGACAGACAGACAAACAGAGATGCGTTGCATTTTATATAAAGGGTGATTCATTTAGAGGTACTTTTTGTGATGGGGATTTAAGTGCAGATTGCGCATGCGTCGTGTCAACTGAAGTGGCATTCCTGTTCAGTAGTGTTTGACAATTCATAATGGAAAGACTTAGCCCGGCACAGCGTCTACAAATTGTTCAACCTTATTACGAAAATGGGCGTTCTACGAGGAATGTGTATCGGGCGCTTAGAGCAACTTATGGTCCACATAATCGGCCTACCAAACGCACAATTCGCTCTACCATCAATAAGTTTGAGACCCAACTTTCATTATTAGATAATGCTCGACCGAATAGACCACATCCAGCACGTAGTGAAGAAAATATAGGGGCGGTAGCGGAGAGTGTACGCGAAGACCGTGAAGTGTCGATTCGTCGCCGTTCTCAACAGCTTGGCCTGTCATATTGAACAACTTGGCGTATTTTACGTAAGGATCTTTCTTTAAAAGCGTACAAAATTCAACTAGTGCAACAACTGAAGCCGACCGACCTTCCGAATCGTTTCCGTTTTAGTCGTTGGGCTCTTGACAAGCTTGCAGAAGATCCACTGTTTTCGAGAAAAATTTTGTTCACCGATGAGGCCCATTTTTTTGGCTTAATGGGTTCGTGAATAAACAAAATGCCCGTATTTGGGGTGATGAACAACCGGAAGAGGTCCAAGAGCTGCCATTAAATCCAGAAAAAAACAACTGTTTGGTGTGGTTTATGGGCCGGTGGAATAATCGGTCCATATTTCTTCAAAACAGAGGCCGGCCGGAATGTTACTGTGAATGGTGACCGTTATCGCGCCATGATAACAGACTATTTGATGCCAGAAATTGAAGCCCGTGGTCTCGACGAAATTTGGTTCCAACAAGATGGCGCCACTTGCCATACAGCCCGTGAAACCATGGCTTTACTGCGAGAGCAATTCGGCGAACAGATCATTTCACGCTTTGGACCAGTAAATTGGCCGGCTAGATCATGTGACATCACACCTCTTTTTCCTTTGGGGCATTAAGGCATTGGAGGCCAATATTAATCGAGTCATTGGCCAAATACCACTCGAAATACTCACACGCGTCATTGAAAATTGGAACTTCAGAATAGACGTTGTTAACCGTAGACGCGGACAACATTTGAAAGAAATTATCTTTAAGAAATAATTGTAAAGAATGGTTCTTTTATATGATAATAAAGATTATAAAATAAAATTGTTTTTATTCATTTTTTTTTATTTAAAAAAAAGTACCTCTAAATGAATCACCCTTTACATTATATTCTTTGCAACATGATATTGTTCCATATTTATTAGTTTAGGCAATGTGTTGCAAGAGAACGCGCTAACGGTAACCTTTTTTCCGACTTGATTCACTATTATCGTCACTGCTTATTCTTTATGTTACCTAACGCAATAAAATATATCCTATAACTTGGCCTGAGAACATGTGTATGTTTTAAAAAAAAGCACGTAAATCCGATAAGTGGTTCTCCAGTGATAAGCCCACTAACGGACAGATAGACAGGCAGAGAGACATTACATTTTATATATGTATATATATATGTATATATATATATATATATATATATATATATATATATATATATATATATATATATATATTATAGATAAATAACCTGGCCAGAGAACAATGTATGTTTTAAAAAAAAAGCACGTAAATCGGATAAGTGGTTCTCCAGTGATAAGCGCACTAATGGACAGACAGACAGACAGAGATACGTTGCATTTTATATATATTATAGATGTAATAAAATATATATCTATAACCTGGTCAGAGAACATATGTATGAATTTAAAAAATCACGTAAGTCGGATAAATGGTTCTCGAGGGATAAGCGCACTAACGGACAGACAGACAGAGAGACGTTGCATTTTATATATATTATAGATATAGATTATTATTATTATTATTATTATATGACCCTGGCCGAAGAATATATGTATGAATTTAAAAAAAGACACGTAAATCGGATAAGTGGTTCTCGAGTGATAAACGCACTAATGGACAGACAGAGAGACATTGCATTTTATATATATTATAGATTATAGATTATAGATATTCTCTGCTACATAATGTTGTTCTATATTTAATGGTTTAGGCTGTGTATTGCAAGGGAACGCGCTAGCGGCAAACTTTTTCCCGACTTCATTCACTATTATCGTCACTGCTCATTCCTTATGCTACCTATCGTAATACAATATAGCCTGTAACCTGGCCAGAGAACATATGTATGTTTAAAAAAAAAGTACGTAAATCGGATAAGTGGTTCTCTAGTGATAAGCGCACTAACAGATGGACAGACAGACAGATAGACAGACAAACAGACAGGGAGACCTTGCATTTTATATATATTATAGATTATATATATATATATATATATATATATATATATATATATATATATATATATATATATATATATATAAATAAAATAGTATATTGAGAAAAAACATGTTGACTCAAACAAAAATTACAAAAATAATTATTCACGATGAAGAATTTTACGTCTCTTCCTCCGCGCCCGAGCTCCATTCCTCGGCTTCCACTGCAGATTCTTCCGCGGGTTTTTCTCCTGCTTCGAAACTTTCGTCGTTAATATTGGGTTCAGCAGAAACAAGCATTTGCATTGCTTCTTTACTAAACGACATAGATCTTTTTTGGGGTTTAGGCCTTATATATCTAGATATTAAGAGATCTGAGCTGAGCAGTCATCTGTTGAGGACATCTAAATTGCATTTGTCTCTTGAGAATTTTGTAGCAAAATTTTGCCGGTACAGGGAAAAGTGCTTGTTTCGCGCCTCTGCTGCTTCTTCGGACAGTAATCCAATTGGCAAAAATGCCTTTTTCATTACTGTTGCACCATAAATTAATATTTGTGCATCGTAGGAGTCATCCCCAGTCAACTCCACATAAATTTTGGCGGTCTCATATCCATAGTCTGCAAATTTTTTCAAGTAGACTTTATAACCATTCGATATTACTTCTAAAATCACATTCAAAATTTATGAGGTTGAAATCGACACCGGTAATTTCAACAGCCACCTTTGGATTGGCAAAAAATCTCCTACTTGTATTGCCGTCATTGGTGTTACCAAATCCAACTTCTTGCACATCTATGATTAAGTTCGTTTACTCCCTAAATTTTGCCTGTATTTCTGCCTATTTTAACTTGACAATTTCCTTGACACTGTCCGATCTTAGCTGCCACTTTTGCACAGAAACCTTGTATGACAAATGCAGAATACTTTCGAATAATTGGATCCTAGGGTACAATACGGAAAGGCCAGACTGTAATGCATCTGTATCGACGTTATTTTTTACATTGGGGTTATTAAACTGCTTTAAACTAGCACCTCAAGTAGCTGAAACAGCAGCATTACATACTTTTGTATCTATCATAGTTATGTTTGATGGAAATGTCTCCTTGTACGAATTCTCTGTTTACCAAAGCGTTAATTACCTTTTCTATTCAGAATTTATAATATTCATTGTTTCTTTAACAAATCTAATCCTCTTTGTCCGACAGTATCGTGGCGAAGAGGAAATTGGATTTTGCCAAATAACTTTTTTGTTTGTCCCACAAATCAATTGTAGTAGAACAAAGCAACTTTGAAAAATCTGCAATTGCATCTTCTTCTTGCATTTTTTACTTAAATTGTACTTGTTGCGATCCATTGCAACCCCATTTCGAAATGAGTGTCAATGATTGACGCTCTTCTAGATTTAATTCTTTTAATACATCCTCCAAATATGTGGCCAAACGGTTAGCCGTGAGATCCAATAAATATCGTATATTAATTTCAGCGGATGTTTCATTTATCCGATAAGCCTCTTTTTATCGGATAACAAGTCATTGTTGCCTGCTGTAACACGGTGTAATTCGGATAAAACTTCTTGTTACTATTCCTTATTACTTCATACTGTCTCCTTGAGAGATCAGCTTCTACAAATATTTAGTCGTGACTATTTTTCATACTGCTTTGATAATTTGTACGCTTTCTAGCATGTTTGGGCTGTCTAGGGAGAGTTATGTCTTTTAGAATACTGGATACAATTCTCTCTCCAGGACTTTGAAAGAATGTTTGAGCAGCACGCATTATTACTTCTTTATCTACGGCACTGCGTACTTCCTCTGTTTTTCTACGTTTGCTCCTCTCACTTAATTCATCAAATAAGTTTGTTGGTCAACCAGAAGAACGGCATTTTACTCTGGGTATTTCAAATGTTCCTTGTCGCCATTCTTTTTAAGAAAAACTTCTACTTCCTTATACGCTTCTGTCTTGAATTGTGACTTCAAACTTATGCTTCACTTCCTTCCTTTGCTCATCACGATATTCATCTTGCGATAAAATAAAACTCTCAAGACATATCAATTTTTCTTCAAAATTTGGCAAGTTTCTACCAAAAAGTAGTCTACGCGTTACTACTCGAGCACCTGAAGGTTCCTGGGATCCTAGAATAAAATAAAAACTATTTAAATTAAAAAAATAAATAAATACAAAATACCTCGTGGTAGACCAAGACCACGAAAACCTCGATTTCACGGGAAATTACGGCTAATATTGATATATTTGATTAGTGTTTCTTTTCTGTTAAAACCAACAAAATCACTGGGACGCACCCTGAAGTATAACATAAAAGATGACTCCGGCGCGCGCGCTACTAAATGGGTAGCGAGAAAGGTTGCCTATTGTTCTATGCCTATTCAACATTGTTAAGTAGCAAATTTTTTGTACCTGGGACAAGTTTTAGGAAATCGCTTTATTGCTGCCTAAAATGCTGAAATATCCCTATGTGCGTCGGAAAGTTACTCTGATTAGACACCATTCAGTTCTAAAAATCTCTCATAAGGTTCCATTTGAAATATATTACTGAAATCTTTTCTATCTTTATAAAATCTCTATTAAGTATTATTAGAGACCGGATTATATGCATTTGCATATTTTCATATGCATTTGCATATTTAGACCATTCTCACCGATTATTGCATATTTTACCCAAAATCTAGTAAAGATGCATATTTTTCCTATATTTACAATATTTCTTGGTATTACTAGGCAATTGAATTGCTCAGGGTATTGTTAATGTCGCCGTCTCGAACCGATCTTATCGCCGAAACATTACCTGCAATAGTCTAAACAACGATTAGGTTATAGTGCCAAGGGAATACCCAAAATTACGACGGTATTTTATTCCTTTGTTTCTTGGCCGGGATATTAAGTGATAAGTAATTAGTTTCTAAGAATATTTGTTTGAGCCTGGATCGATCAAATAAACAATTTTCTCGAAGACGAATTTTTATTTTAACACAAGATATCAGTTTTAACATTATTGTTGACGCGCTTGCATCAGTGTAGTCTTTTTGCAATTTTTAACGTGTTGTGTTAAAGTTTAACGTGTACCATGCCACCCGCAAAAAAAGGTGTCTCTTCGTGGGTAGCTGATTATCCTGGAACATTTACATACGACAGAAATGTTTTAAATTTTCAACATGTTCTCGAAGAAATACGTAATGAATTTAAGGATGGCATTATTTGGATTTCAGCTGATGAAATTACCGACAGTTGTGGTTGCTATATTGCGAATTTAATTGTGGGTGCATTAAGATTAGAGCCTTCTTCTTCCCATTTGGTGGCCTGCAAAGAACTTGACAAGACAAATCATTCTACCATCGCCAGATTTGTGAATGAGGGTATTAAAAAAATATTTCCTGAATCTTCTGCAGATGAAAGAGTGTTTATATTTCTCTCAGATGCTGCTCCCTATATGATCAAGGCAGCCAAAGTCCTCCAAGTGTTTTGTCCAAATTTAATTCATGTGACGTACTTTGCTCACGGAGTCCATCGACTCGCTAAAGAAGTACGATCCACATTTGGAAATGTAAATAAACTGATTTCATCAGCAAAGAAAGGCACCTGCTCGCAATTACGCCTATAAAGAAAAACTGCCAAATGTGCCTTTACCTCCCGAACCAGTGGTAACTCGATGGGGAACATGGATTGAAGTTATACTATTTTACAATGAACATTTCGAGGCCATCAAAGGTGTAGTAAATGACTTCGATAGTGCAGAGGCTATGGCAATTCATCAATCCAAGGAAGCATTTAACGATTCTGATATTAAAAAAAAACATAGCTTTGATTAGCACGAACTTTACCCACATACCTGCGGGTATTAAAAAGCTTGAAACTCGAGGTTTGGCGTTGACCGAATAAATTCAGTTAATAAATAAAATCCGTCAAATAAACTCCACATTGCCAGATGTATTCCCGCGTAGAGTTAAAGAAAAGTTTGAAAACATTTTGTGCAATAACCCAGGCTTTGAACCTTTGTGTCAAATTGATAGTTTTACTAATGGGACGGGTGAATTTTTGCCACAGTGCTAACATAGCACCCAAATTCAAATACTGCCCAGTTACCTCAGTGGATGTGGAACGGTCTTTTTCCACTTATAAAAATATTTTAAGTGATCGAAGACACAATCTTACTACCGAACATTTGGAACAATACCTTATTGTTTACGTGTTCAAGAATACAAATGTTAAATAATTTTAAAAAATGTTAAATAATTGTTAATTAAATTTAAACATCGTGGATAACTTGTTAATTTTATGCTGATTTTGAAATAAAAAACTAAAAATTACTACTTTTATTATTATTTAATATTGCATATTTTGACCCTTTTCATGCATATTTTAAACATTTTTGATGAATATTTGCATGCATATTTCAAGATTTTTATGTTACATATAATCCGGTCTCTAAGTATTATTGTCTGAATATTGCTTTAAGATTTAAGGTACTAGAATGGGAGAACGAAGCCACTAATCTTTTTATTGACGAAATTTGACAATTTTTAAATTAGATGATAGCTTTGCTACTGTGTATAACATTAATTTTTTGAATTGCGTTTTGCAATTCCTTATATATAAAGTTAAATTTATAAATCATTTTAACCCAAAAGATGACAACCAGTTATTGATAGCCAATCAAGTCACTTTATAAATTCTTACCAAATTGATCACACGCTGTAAAACCTGTTGATTTATATGCAATTTCCCTGCAAATGACTAAAGTGTACAGTAGTTAGTTGGCTTTACGAAAAAACCACGACAAGAATAAGCAATAATTTATGAAATTATGATTGAGTAGTTGTTTTTTGCTTGCAGAAACATTCGTAAAGCATTTAAATACGTAATAATATGTTTCTAAAGGAAAATAATACAAATACATATCTACAGATGTACTTATAGTTAATAACAGAAAAAGTTTGTGCTTCTGTTTTCGGACAAGGATGGGATACTCTTACAGGTTACCTAGAACGCACAAAAGAGCGACTGGAAAATATTACTCTGCATTATTAACTAAACATCGTCAAAAAATCATAGAAAAAAGCTGAGGAAAAGTGCGGTTCCCCACAAATCTCTATAAATTTGTCAAAAAATAAAAGAAAGAGGCTGTCTACTGATTGAATATCCCTCTTATGTCCATGATTTAGCTCTCACCGACCTATTTTCAAAACTAAAAAGAAAATTGAAAGTATTTCATTCAAATGAAGAAGTAAAAAACCGGTCAAGTGCAAGTTGGACTTGCGCAATTAGTGTTCCGTCCGTTGATTGTTTTAAAATAAAAAATTTTGTTACGGAAATATAAAATAATCAATGACTTTTCAAAACATATCTCAAATGAGTTTTCAACAAAATCTTTACTGAAAACTGATGACCTAGAAATTTCAGATAAATTATTAAAGACAATGCACTAGTGATAATTTTTGTTTAATCTACAATTTATAAAGAATTTTCTAGAATTTTTTCAAAATTTTTTGGTCAATACTTTTTGAGATACGGGGGACGGTATTACATTATATATATTTTTGAACTCACGTTTTGACAAGCTTTCATTTGAAACCCCATCTGGTAAAAAATCTTTCTTTTCACTCTCGATTTCACCCCCCCAAACTAACCCCTTAAGTCTCAATTTGACTTTCAAAACTACATGGCTCTAATTGGACCATCAATTCCTATACTAGTGCCAAATATTAACTTTCTATGTCAAATAGTTTCGGAGAAAATCAGGTTTAAGAGACGGACAGACAGACAACAACGTGATCTTGTAAGTGTTCGGTATGAAACACTAAAAATGTTGTCGAGGGCTGCGTTGCAAACCAAGAAAGAGATTGCTTTATAACCGTTACCCTAAGTGTATATTTGCTTGTCCTTACGCCCTCGTATACATATACACACGCACATCTACGTATATATATATATATATATATATATATATATATATATATATATATATATATATATATATATACAGTCGACACTGTTTATAGTGAAACTCTATATAGTGAAAAACTCTTTATAGTGCAATTTTTTCAATTACCAATATAAAATATATACATAGCAATATATACGGATTTTTTCTTTATATAGTGAAAAACTTTCTATAGTAAAATTTCGGTCAACAAACATCCTTCACTATACAGAGTGTCGACTGTATATATATAAACTCCTGGACAAAATTAACGCAACAATCTGAAAATTAATTTATCTTTTTCTTATATCAGTTTTAAAGTTTATCGAGTATTTGAATAGTAGGCTATGCATATTTTGTTTCGTTGTTCATGACAGAAATCAAAACAATTCGTTTAGATTTACAGTTTTAAAGAATTTTTTAGAAGATAAACAATTTTCTGTAATAATGCGATAGATTTCCTTTAAAAGTAAATTTATAAATTGTTCCCTTTTTCAAAGTAACACGTTTTTGTGGCAGACTGTTTTATTTTTGACCCCGAAGAATTAGAAAAACCGGTCAAGTGCAAGTTGAACTTGCACAATTAGTGTTCCGTACGTTGATTGTTTTTGAAATAAAAATTTTTGTTAGGGTGGTATAAAATGATCAGTGACTTCACAAAAACACACCCCAAATGAGTTTTCAACAAAGTTTGTTTCCAATCTTTACTGAAAACTGGTGACCTTGAAATTTTGTTTTTTTTTATATACTAAATAAATTATTATAGGTAATGCACTCGTGATAATTTTCGTTCAATCTATACCCCGTGGAGAATATTCCAGAGTTTTTTAAAAAATTTTTGCTCAGTACTTTTCGAGATAAGGTAGGGGACAGCGATTTTTTAAAAGTAATACGAAGAAAAGTGTGCGCAACTATTACATTATATATATATTTTTTACTCGTGTTTTCACAAGCTTTCATTTGACACCACATTCGATGACCTAGTAAAAAAAATTTTTTTCACTTCCGATTTCACTCCTCAAAACGAACCCCTTAAGTCAAAATTTATGTTACGGTGGTATAAAATGATCAGTGACTTCACAAAACACACCCCAAATGAGTTTTCAACAAAGTTTGTTTCCAATCTTTACTGAAATCTGATGACCTTGAAATTTTTGTTTTTTTATATACCATATAAATTATTAAAGGTAATGCACTCGTAATAATTTTCGTTCAATCTACACCCCGTGGAGAATATTCCAGAATTTTTTCGAAATTTTTTGATAAGTACTTTTCGAGATAAGGCCCGGGACAGCAATTTTTCGCGAATTTTTAAAAATAATACAAAGAAAAGTGCGCGCAAGTATAATATTATATAAATATTTTTTACTCGTGTTTTCACAAGCTTCCATTTGACATCACACTCGATGACCTAGTAAAAAAATTTTTTTTTCACTTCCGCCTTCACCCCCCAAAACTAACCCCTTAAGTCAAAATTTAATTCTCAAAACTACATGGCTCTGATGAGGCCATCAATTCCTATAATATTACCAAATTTCACCTTTCTATGTCAAATAGTTTCGGAGAAAATCGGGTGTGACAGACAGACAGACACCGAAGTGATCTTATAAGTGTTCCGTACGGAACACTAAAAATGAATCGAACAAGAAATTTAACTAAACACGAGGTAGTGCGAGCCTAAGTTTTATTGGACGAGGGATATTGTCAGAGTTATGTTGCCAATTTGTTAGGCAAACATCGTTCCACAATAAGTCGTATGGTAAGACGCTTGAATGAAGTAGGAACTTATTCTAGAAGGCTAGGGCAAGGGCGAAAACAATGCACTAGCGACCTAGATGAACGTTTTATAAGACAATATGCTTTAAGAAACAGGACGGTCACTAGTTCTATAATAAGAAACGAACTCAAAGCTGTTCGCAATGTCACAGTTTCTTCTAAAATAGTTAGAAGACGGTTTAATGAAGCTGAATTAAACAGTAGGAGACCAGCCACTGCGCCCTTGCTTACTAGAGAGAACAGAGTTGCCAGGTTACGTTTTGCTCGAAATCACAAAAGCTGCTCTGTGGATGATTGGAAACAAGTTTTCTTCACAGATGAAACTTGGTTTAGTCTAAAACATCCAGATGGTCGTGAGCGAGTATGGCGAAGACCAGGAGAGAGGTTTGCTCCTTGCAATATCTCTGCAAGGATTCCATTCAGCGGTGGCTCTGTTATGTTCTGGGGTGGCATCTGCTTTGATGCTCGCACAGAGTTAGTTCCTGTCCGTACGAGATCCATGAATGCTGACTACTATCCTAAGAATATTGTAATAGAACATGTGATACCTTTCGGTCATTTTGTGGGGCCCAATTTCCTGTTTATGCAAGACAACGCTCGACCTCACGTGGCTAGGGAGGTACTCGATTATCTTAATCAAGTTGATATACCGATTATGCAATGGCCACCAAAAAGCCCGGATCTAAATCCGTTAGAACATGTATGGGATCACTTTAAGAAAAGTGTGAAACGTCATATACCTGCACCTAGAAACCTGAGGGAACTTCAAAATGCAGTTATCACAGAATGGGAGCAAATTCCTCAAGATTTTATCCAAAATTTAATTAGAAGCATGCCTAGGCGCATAAACGCTGTCATTCGAAGTAGAGGAGGCAACACACGCTACTAGTGTCCCAGTTACACCATTAATTTTGCTACTAGTGTCCCAGTTTATTTTTTTCATTATTACATAATTTCAACGATTTTGTTATTAGGTCTTAAGATTAATTTGAATTCGAATCTTATAGAGAAATTTGGTAGCTAATTCACTTTTAAAGTGTCCGAATAAGTATTTCTAACTTTTAGTGTAACCAGTGTTCATAAAAAATTATTAAAATTAATTCATTATAGAGATTTGTATGATTTAATATATTGTTGCGTTAATTTTGTCCAGGAGTGTATATATATATATATATATATATATATATATATATATATATATATATATATATATATATATTCAGTTTCACCTAGACAAATGTCATATCGTTAATATAATTCCGGGAAAAGCTCAACAGAGTATCCGTGAAATGTAGGTTGTTCACAATATTAAGGCGACGGATGCTTAACCAACTGAAATGAAGTATGAGACAAGCGTTGAGGAGCGCTCAACAATAAAAAATTTACTTGATACACGAAGTTATGAGAAGGGTAAGGTCTATTCTGTAATCTGTAACTTTAATAACAAAAATGTATTCAAGGCAGGAACTTTTGAACTAGAACAAGCCGGACTTCGTAAAACTTGAAAGCACAGAAACTCACTCTCAGAGCACCACTAAAGGAACCACACTCTTAGGAAATTAACGAGGCAGAAGTGGTACGTTAATATAACAAACCTGGTCGGTAAAGCCTCTCTACACATGAATTAAACTCAGGTCGCTCACGAAAATGTTGACATGCCAGCGTCAAACATTAATTGACATCGAGACCAATGTTTCCAGGGACGGGACGCTTCTTGTTAGTTGCACGAACTAGACTATTCCAGTCAAAAGACGCGTGAAATAAACCATTCTCGACTCCTCTTTACAGTATGTTCAAAGCAGATATGGACTGAACTGTGTTAATAGATCAAACAATCACTCCTAATAGAATAAAGATTCTACTCGCGAATAAATCGACAAGTTGTAGAAAATTAATCAATGTCACCGTCTCAAATAATAATAATCTATGGGAGCAATAAAATGAGATTGTCAGATACAGAAATTTTGAAGCACAAAAATAACAATGAGCTGCATCCAAACAGTTCCCATTAACAACAGATGTGATACCAAATGTCTGTACTAGTGTAAATAAAAACCTCATGGACAGTACGAAAATTTCCAGTAAACACCCAATGCCTGATAACTTGGAAAGGGACTATTCAAAGCTCAATGTTAGCTTATGAGCTATTACAGCCACTTCCAAACAATCTAGAATTGTTGTTAATTTATTTTACAATCGACTAAACTGAAAAAAACAATACGGTAAAATTAATTTTGTGAAGTCTCTGTCGACTACATGCTATACGTGTATCTTCTTCTTGAAGTGCCATGTAGTTGGTGTCTTTGTTGAGCTTGCCTCCCCGAGATAGGTGACCGTCACTGACTAGAGTAATCCGTAGAGACATAAATTTCGAAACAATCATGGAAATATTGGACAAAATTCTTTGTAAATATTTGGAGCAAGCTGACATGTTCGCAAACTTGTTTGTCCTACCAAAGTACATCAATTGAAATGCGAATATACTTATAGACTGCCAGGAAGAATTTTTATTGCAATTAAATTAGAATTTCTTCTGCTTGAAGTACCATATCCGATACGGACGTAGACGCCCCCCTCGCTTTTGTCTATGGTTGGTGCCTTTTTAAATGTTCCACAGACAAAGGGACCTACAGTTTAATATCGGTTCTGAACGGCCAAAGTGAGAGGGCTTTACTAGCTATGATACTACGAGTGGATTGCCATTGCCTTCTCAAGAGAGACGACCGTCACGTTGTAAAGGCTTTTTTATTATTTTTTTCCGAGCCGAGATACGAACCCGGGTTGTCGGCATAGAAAGCAGACACCATACTCACTATGCTATAACCGCCTCCTTAGTTAAAATTTATCTGCCTTTTTGCTTTGTTCCTTCTTCCTCTTTTTCTCCCATTTCCGACTAACAAATAAAGTTAACGTTCGACCATCAAAAGTTATCGAATCTAAGTTTGTAGTACAAGGAATAAAAAGATGTCTAGCGGTCCTGGACCTGACATAAAACCACAGATAACTTCTGAAAACAATTATTGTATTTAACCTGTGGTTCATTTCATTTACCTATCTCACTTTAAATTGATAACTACAACCACTTTTTAATTGGCTCTAAAAAAATTAAATGTCAAGACTTTTTGCGCTTCATCATATTCAGATATTTCAAATGATACCCCCGTAAACAAGACTCTGACATAACACCTTATTCTGGTGAAACCTATTATTTTCAATCTTGGATTCAGATAAACCGAACGAATGACAATTTAATTAATCGGGTACATAAATGAAATCAGAAGAGCCTTTCTACATGTCAATGTTATATTTATTGTTGGTAATTTACGGTTATTTCTCGTTATCTTTTATGAATTATTTTTCGTACTGAGAATTGAGGTGTTTAGTTACACAGTAGTTGTTGTCAATATTAACTTCAAGAATACAATGAAAGCTAAAACACATGTCAAACGAACCTATTGTTTCATATCTGAGGAAATAATGTCAGTCATGTTCATGGGATACTCGATTCGCATCATTAAAGTGGTAAAAAATCATAATAAAGTGCTAGATTTTCATTTGATTACTACTTTTTTTTTTTTTTTTTTTATGGGTCTAGCACACGTGCTACAGGGAAGTCCCTAAAGCGCTACAGGAGCGACACGTGTGCGGAGAGAAAGCGATTCACGTTGTTCTTGAATCGCTGTAGATTGTACTCGATGAGAAACACAGTCCTGGGTAAACCATTCCAAAGGTATGATGTTCTCCATATAAAAGACTGCCTGAAAAGCGTTGTACGAGGAGTAACAAGCTGAACCTCATACGGATGTGAAGCATTAGCGCGACGAGTACCTCTAATATGCACCGCTCTGGGAGGAATTAAACGGGCCACATCCTTCGAACACTTTCCATGAAAGTACTTGTAGAATAGGCTCAAGTCACCAACCGTTCTTCGATGTTCCAGCGAATCAAGGCCGTCGGTCAGTTCCGGGTGTCCAATCAGACGAACAGCTCTTCTCTGGATAGAATCCAACAAATGCAGTGTATGTTTGGGAGCGGAGCTCCAAACATGGGAGCAGTATTCCATAGTTGGTCGAATTTGAGCTTTGTAAAGAATTAACAGTTGGTGTGGAGTGTAAAGCTTTCTGGTTCGAAACAATATTCCCAACTTTTGAGAAGCTCTTCTTGCTATGCCTGCAACATGTTCATGCCAGGACATATTTGCTCCCAAATTAACGCCTAACAGATTGAGTGACGATGTTAGAAAGATGGAGTGCCCCGACATAACTATGTCGGGTTCTGCAACGTTAACTTTTTTAGAAAAAACTGCCGCCTGGGTTTTTGTAGCGTTAAATTCCACTTGGTTACTGTCACCCCAAGATAGAATTTCTTCCAGGTCTTTGTTAAGTTGAATGACCTCCTGCTGTCTGCGGATATTCGTCTGAGTAGTCGATGTCCGAGCGTTCAAAGTGAATGAAGAGATAAGTGTACTGTCATCTGCAAAGCTGTAGATTGGATTTTCGGTCTTTTCCAGCAGATCGTTAATATAAATGAGGAAGAGAGTAGGAGACAGTATGGAACCTTGGGGCACACCGGCGTTGATAGTGAAGGTGTTAGAAAGAAATCCGTCAACTGCCACTCGTAAAGAACGCTCTCTGAGGAAACATGAGAGCCACAAACAGAACTTTTCAGATATACCATAAGAACGTAGCTTAGCCAACAGCCCATCGTGCCAAACACGGTCAAATGCCTTGGATATGTCAAGAGCAACCGCTCGAGATTCTCCAAAGTGTTCAATTGCGTTGTTCCAAACATGTGTTACATAAGTCAGAAGATCTCCCGTTGATCTATTTTTACGAAAGCCATATTGGTGATCACTAATAATGTTGAATCCTTCACTTTAACCCCCAATGCCTTCATCTCATGCGTACAGCAATAAAGTGTCAGAATAATACGAATAGGTTAAAATTTTATCCCTATTCTTATAACATAAAATCATTTCTTACTATTTTTCCGATATTTCTGAGGCTATCAAACTAATTTTAATTAAATGTATTTTTTGTATGTATATAGAGTTTCAGATATTTATCTGTTTGTACTGTTGACATTACAAAAGACGGGACATACACGTCACATAAATATATTCAGATGTTTATATAACAAAATAATAAATCTTGATGCACTTCGTTAGGATATTCCTCTAAAACGTAGTAACTACTCTGTTAAAAATAGTGCACTAAAAAAAGATCAAAATAATGGAGATAGGCACTGTTTAGATACAGCAATATTAGAATTTTATCCTGTCTGGGGTATCAAAAAGAATACTGGTGTTGAGTTTTGGACCCCTTGTGCTCTCTTGTTTATAAACAACTGAAGTTTTCAAAACGCGTTTTTGGAGCTTAAAAAGTGAATAACTCCAGTTATATCAGTCGGATCGAGACAAACAAAAAACTAAACTCTTCATAATGAAACTTCCAACAATTTCTCGTTGGTTTTAAATCGCTCAAAAGTGTACATAACCTACAAAATTGAAAAAAACAGATAAAAATCTGTTTTTTTTTTTTATTTTATTGTATAGATCGACTAAGTAAATCGATGGGTTTGAAACTTTCAGAAAATATTCCTTTTGTTATAGCAACAATACCCTGAAATTTTGGTACAAAAATATTGAACCCAGTGGACAAAATTGAATTTGTTATTTATAATTTGAATTGCTCGCCATTTTATGCCATTTAGTCCAAAATTCGTCTTTTTTTCAAAATTTAGCTTTCCGATGCCATTAAAAAAAATTTTTTCGATGGCATCATGAAGTCATTTTAACCGTTTTTTTTACATTTGTTTATTAATTAAATAACAATTGGTATTTAAAAAAAATTGTTATTGTTAACGAAAATGAATTGTTTTTTGAAGAAAGATCTCGCGATTCTCTACCAGATGTGATAAAAAATTTTCAATTTTTTGACCAAATGACCAAAAAACGCATTTGTTTTTATTTGATTAATAAACAAGTGTTTATTAATATTAATTAGCCATTAATAATTAAATATTTTATAATTATTTAATAAAATTTATAATTAATAAACAAAACAAATTCTATACTACGCTTTTCCTTCTAGCAATTCAATCGCTTGACACATTGACATTCCACCCTATATTAAGATAAAATATTTTGCGGATGACATCTTAGTATACATATCTTTAAATGACTCCCAAGCACTCACTAGGTCTATGCGACATGCTCTTTCACGTATCCAAGAATGGGCCTCAAATTCAGGTTTCTCCTTCTCTCCTAGTAAATCTGCTTCCATTCACTTTTGTAAAATCAGGAATTGTCCCAAATTCCTGGCTCCATCCCTCCTCAGAACTGCTTAAATATATTGGGGTTGAAATTTGACACCAATTTAAACTGGAAAGATCACTTCATTAATGAAAATATATAGCTCACTGATCCTTTTTAAACTAAATTACGGAAGTTTCATATATGACTCCGCTAAAAAATCCTGTAAGAATAAGCTTGACACTATTCAAAATCAGGCGCTTAGACTCGCTACCGGTGCCTTCCGCACCTCTGCTATCTCTAGCCTTCAGTTATTTCATCTACTCCCCCTCTTTCCCTTTCTAGATTGCGCTCTCTTTTACTCTTCTACACCAGGGCTTCATTTAAACCTTCATTAAGGCTCTCATTACTTTTAAATCGATCCATCCATGTTCTTCCTCCTGATTCCATAGCAGCCAGAATAAAATCATTCTTCGATACTCACAATCTTTCTTTTCAATTTCACGAAGCTTCTAAATTTCAAATGTTTCCTCCATGGATCTCCACACTCCCATCCATTGACCTCTCTTTTCTCAAATACGACAAAAAACAAATTCCTGACGGTTTTTTTACTGCATTGCAGCAAAGTTTTAACTCATCATTTTTACTTTCCTTGCGAAAGGAAAATATTGTATTCGTGAACGAATCACACTTCGAGATTTTTACTTCTCTTCATTTGGGGATTCCCAGATTACGAAAAACATAGTCACTCAGTTCTGTCGGTCTGTCTGTCTATATGTTGATCTGTCGATCTATGGGCCTATTGGCACGATATCTCTCAAACAAATCAATTCCAAACTTGGTACATAGATAACATCTAACAAGGAAATAAAGTCTATAGTTTTTGAACGATATCAATTCAAGCCAAGAGCATGAGGTATGCTATGGAATTTGGTATCATAAGAAAGAGAATAGAATGGGCTTCCAAATGATATTCGTAAAAATATATGAACACTAAATTCTAGGGTCTGTGTTAAATGAAACCAAATAGTTTGAGTCGATTTTTTTGCTCACCAGGGTAGTTATATCGGGGCACTTAATTTGCTGGGCGTTAATTTGTTAACAAATATGTCTTCGCATGAACATGTGGCAAGCCTAGCAAAGAGAACTTGTCAAAAGCTGGGAATATTGTCTCGAACTAGAAAGTTTTACACCCACAACAACTAATAATTCTAAATAGGAATAAAAGTTTAAACAAATGTTTAAGATCACCACTTATGTTTATTATTGCTGACAATTGTTTCGACACACTGTGTCTTCTTCTGGAGCACGATGAAAATTAACTAACAAAGTATGTTTCAGAATACATAGTTTACCTAATTACAAGTACTAAATTCATTAACAATATTTACCTTAATACCTAGAACAAGTTCAATAAGGGAGACCCTCCCCATCTACTTGATCGTTGAGTAATAGACGTGAGGATTTTTTCTGATTAATTTCCACCTGTTCTAAACAATTCAGTAATTTTCCTTTCTTTCAGTTATGCAAAATTTTGAAATCTTCATTGAATGTATGATTTTCCCGTGTTAAATGTTTGGCGTAATGAGATTTGTTATTTTTCATTCTAAAGCTTTGTTTATGTTCGTTTATTCTTTTATAAAAAGCTCTGCCTGTTTGTCCTATATAAGTTTTGTTGCAAGTGCTACAGCATAATTCGTAAACCCCCGATTTATTTTCTTTTTTTGTTTTACTTTTATTATTTTTAATATGTCGAGACAATGTATTATTTGTACGGAAAGCGATATTTACATGATTTCGATGGAAAACATTTTGAATTTTATTAGTTAATTTTCCGGTATAAGTGAGTGCACGAATTTTTTCTTTGTTTAGTTGTTTGTACGGATACACCAGTCCTATTGCTTTGTGTGTAATCTGTTATTGACATTATATTTATTAAGTAACCTATTCAGTTGGGCAAGTTGCTTGATATATTTATTGTGTACTATTTTATCTATTTTAAGTCTCGTACTTATGTCAAAAATATACATTACCCACAAAAAATAACACAAAGTACTCAGACCACGTTTTCTACGACAAATTTGTCAACCTAAAAGATGTTAACTTTAATAATCAAGAAATTCAGTTATTAGAGAAAGGTTTTCAGTATAATTTACCAGTCAAAGATTGTACTAAAACCAGTAAATATTTAGGTGCAGAATGTGAAATAGCCTGTAGTAGTAATTCACTCGATGTTACAACTAAACATATAATTACTAAAATGTTACGCACAGAAAAGTTTAAATTTTTCCCAGGTAAATTCCATAATGAACATAAGATCGCTAATCAAATAAAAAACAAAAGTAATGAACATAACATAATTTTTACGAGAGCAGATAAAGGAAATTACTGTTTTGTTTTGTTAGCTATAAAGAAACAAATTTATATTGAAAAAACAATAGATTTCCTAAAACCAGATGTATTCAAATCCATCAACTTTGATCCAACAATAACTTTCCGAAAAATTAATTAAAGATGTGCTAAAAGACATAAGCATTTTCATAGAGAATGAAAAATTCAGACTTGTCTCGATGAACCCTCAAGTTCCAAAACTACACGTATTATTAAATTACATAAAAATAACTCACCAATTCATCCGGTAGTTTCATACATAACAGCGCCAGCTTTTTCTTTATCAAATAAATTGATTGCGGTTTTGACAAAATATTGTAAATTCACACCTAAATATAGTATTAAAAATAGTAATGAATTGATAGCAAAAATTAATCCGTTAATTATACCAAGTAACTCCAGATTTATATCGTTTGATGTACAAGATCTTTTTCCTAGTATACCACCATCAAACGCTATAAATTTGGTCCAAAGATTACTCAATCAAAATAATGTTAACCCAATAATTAAACAAGAAATATTAGATATCTTAACATTGTGCTTAGATCAGAATTATTTCGAATTTAATGAAAACAATTACATAAGTAAGAAAGGTTTAATAATGGGAAACCCTCTTAGTCCAATTTTATCTGAAATTTTGATGGACCATTTAGAAGAACAAATCAGTAATTCTGATCTTTTTAAAAATTCCTTTTATTGATACCGGTATGTACATGATATATTGACTTGCTTTACAGGCACAGATCGACAATTAAAACTTTTTCTAGATTATATTAACCAACTTCATAAGAATATTACTTTTACATCAGAAATAGAAACAAATAAATCGAATAATTTCCTAGATTTAAAAATATCAAACAAAATGAATAAACACGATTTTGAAATCATCCATAAACCAACATACTCAGATATAACTATACACGCTAATTCTAACCAAATCTCGGCTTATAATAGTTTCATCCTTAGACTAATAAATACACCATTAACGAAAGAAAATTTTCAGAAAGAATTACATATTATAAAACAAATTAGTATAAACAATGGATACAAGAGCGATTTCGTAGATAATATTTTAATGAAAAAACAATTTAAAAAAGCAATAGGACTGCTGTACCCGTACAAACAACTAAACAAAGAAAAAATTCATACACTTACTTATACCGGAAAATTAACTAATAAAATTCAAAATGTTTTCCATAGAAATCATGTAAATATCGCTTTCCGTACAAATAATACATTATCTCGACATATTAAAAATAATAAAAGTAAAACAAAAAAAAAGAAAATAAATCGGGGGTTTACGAATTATGCTGTGGCACTTGCAACAAAACGTATATAGGACAAACAGGCAGACATTTTTATAAAAGAATAGACGAACACAAACAAAGCTTTATAATGAAAGATAACATATCTCATTACGCCAAACATTTAACAGAGAAAAATCGTACATTCAATGAAGATTTTAAAATTTTGCATAACGGAAAGAAAGGAAAATTACTGAATTGTTTAGAACAGGTAGAAATTAATCAGAAAAAATCCTCAGGTCTATTACACAACGATCAATTAGATGGGGGAGGGTCTCCTTTATTGAACTTGTTCTAGGTATTAAGTTTAATATTGCTAATGAATTTAGTACTTGTAATTAGGTAAACTATATATTCTGTAACATACTTTGTTAGTTAATTTACATCGTGCTCCAGAAGAAGACACAGTGTGTCGAAACAATTGTCAGCAATAATAAACATAAGAGGTGATCTCAAACATTTGTTTAAATTTTGTATTCCTATTTATATCTCCATCAAGTAACGGCTAAGTCAATCAATTTATTTGATAAAGAAAAAGCTGGCGCTGTTATGTATGAAACTACCGGACGAATTGGTGAGTTACTTTTATGTAATTTAATAATACGTGTAGTTTTGGAACTTGAGGGTTTATCGAGACAAGTCTGAATTTTTCATTCTCTATGAAAATGCTTATGTCTTTTAGCACATCTTTAATTAATTTTTCGGAAAGTTATTGTTGGATCAAAGTTGATGGATTTGAATACATCTGGTTTTAGGAAATCTATTGTTTTCTCAATATAAGTTTGTTTCTTTATAGCTATTACAGTTTTTCCTTTATCTGCTCTCGTAAAAATTATGTTATGTTCATTACTTTTGTTTTTTATTTGGTCAGCGATCTTATTATGGAATTTACCTGGGAAAAATTTAAACTTTTCTGTGCGTAACATTTTAGTAATTATATGTTTAGTTGTAACATCGAGTGAATTACTACTACAGGTTATTTCACATTCTGCACCTAAATATTTACTAGTTTTAGTACAATCTTTGACTGGTAAATTATACTGAAAACCTTTTTCTAATAACTGAATTTCTTGATTATTAAAGTTAACATCTTTTAGGTTGACAAATTTGTCGTAGAAAACGTGGTCTGAGTACTTTGTGTTATTTTTTGTGGGTAATGTATATTTTTGACATAAGTACGAGACTTAAAATAGATGAAATAGTACACAATAAATATATCAAGCAACTTTCCAAACTGAATAGGTTACTTAATAAATATAATGTCAATAACAGATTACACACAAAGCAATAGGACTGGTGTATCCGTACAAACAACTAAACAAAGAAAAATTTCGTGCACTCACTTATACCGGAAAATTAACTAATAAAATTCAAAATGTTTTCCATAGAAATCATGTAAATATCGCTTTAATACATTATCTCGACATAATAAAAATAATAAAAGTAAAACAAAAAAAGAAAATAAATCGGGGGTTTACGAATTATGCTGTGGCACTTGCAACAAAACGTATATAGGACAAACAGGCAGACCTTTTTATAAAAGAATAAACGAACATAAACAAAGCTTTAGAATGAAAAATAACAAATCTCATTACGCCAAACGTTTAACACAGGAAAATTACACATTCAATGAAGATTTCAAAATTTTGCATAACTGATAGAAAGGAAAATTACTGAATTGTTTAGAACAGGTAGAAATTAATCAGAAAAAATCCTCAGGTCTATTACTCAACGATCAATTAGATGGGGGAGGGTCTCCTTTATTGAACTTGTTCTAGGTATTAAGGTAAATATTGTTAATGAATTTAGTACTTGTAATTAGGTAAACTATGTATTCTGAAACATACTTTGTTAGCTTCATCAGGAGCGATGATTGACTAAAGGTAAACTACATATCTACCCTATTTATACTTAGCCTAACCCTAGAATTACTCAAGCGGAACTAATGACATAGGTAAGGCCATCAGTTCCGGTCTAGTAACCAGTAGAGGGGACTATAAGGAATAGGCCCTCTGTCTTTATTTAAACTACTTTTACATTTTATGATTTCCATACTTTCGTATGCGTTCAACAATCTCCTATCAGATACATTTTTTATTAATCTTAGATTATCTAATGTTACAGTATGATCAGCTTCAAGGGCATGTTCGGCAATGCTAGACTTTTCTGTTCTATTGTATCTTAAGTGTGCTAAATGTTCTTTAAATCGTGTTTTAATTGACCTTTTAGTTTGCCCAACATACTTTTTGTCACAATCATTACAACTAATTTCATAAATTCCACTTTTCTCACAATTGGGAATCTTATCTTTGGGATTTCCTAAGATATTCCTCAGATTGTCTGATGACTTATACACTAAGGTGAGGCCTACCTTATTAAATACCTTATTGAGTCCCTTGCTATATTTCGGATTATATGGTATGGAGACATACTTGGTGTTATTTTCTTCGCGTGTAAAAAAGGTGGAATTCTGAATATTAGACCTAAATTTATGTCTATTTATTAGCTTATTTACTAAGTCATCGTCATAACCATTAACTCTAGTTATATTTCTAATTCGATTCCTTTCTTTATTAAAGTTTACTCCATTCAGAGGGAAAGTGACCAAACGATGAACTAAAAAATGTATTGAGGCTAATTTATGTTGTTTGCAATGAAATGAATCATTAGGAATATATCTATCTGTTACTGTGTCCTTCCTATAGATATCAAATTCTAATCTATTATTATTTTTAATAATTAAAATATCTAGAAAAGGCAATTGTCCTTTGTTCTCAATTTCGTACGTGAATTTAATTGAATCATACCGGATATTTAATTTAGAAACAAAATCATCAATATTTGCTTTCTTTGTATCAAAAATCGCGAAAATATCATCCACATACCTATACCATACTCCTTATAGTCCCCTCTACTGGTTACTAGACCGGAACTGATGGCCTTACCTATGTCATTAGTTCCGCTTGAGTAATTCTAGGGTTAGGCTAAGTATAAATAGGGTAGATATGTAGTTTACCTTTAGTCAATCATCGCTCCTGATGAAGCTAACATGGTTAGCGAAACGCGCGTCGAGTGCAAAAATAAAGTGTTTGGTGTAGTGGTGATATATACTGAGTAGTATCATTGTGCCAAAGATTCCACATTCCCAACTTAATACTTTGTTAGTTAATTTACATCGTGCTCCAGAGGAAGACTCAGTGTGTCTAAACAATTGTCAGCAATAATAAACATAAGTGATGATCTCAAACATTTGTTTAAATTTTGTATTCCTATTTATATCTCCATCAAGTAACGGCTAAGTCAGTGCAGTACTAATAATTCTGTACAAAGTTCAAATTCTATCAACGATGGAATACTGTTGCCATGTTTGGGGCTTTGCTCTCAAACATACGCTGTATTTGTTGCAGTGCAATTCAGAAAAGAGCTATTTGCTTTATTAGAGACCAGGAACTGACACGCGATCTTCATTTCTCGAAAGATCGAACAACGGTTAACAACTTAGGTCTATTCTACAAGTATTTTTATGGAAAGTATTCGATGGCTGTAGTCCGCTTAATCAATTGCAAAGCGATGCATAATAGGAATACATGTCGCGCTAATACTTCACAGCCATATGATGTTCAGCTTATCACTTCTCGCACAACTCTTTTCGAACAGTTTTTTATATAGAGTACCCCATTCCTTTGGAACGATTTGCCCAGGACTGTGTTTCCCATCGAGTACAACTTACAGCCATTCAAGACCAACGGAATCACTTCTTCCGCACACGCGTCGCTTTAGGGATTTCCCTGGAGTACATGTGCTGCGTCCATAAAAAAAGAACTACAGTAGAACCCCGATTACCCGAGTCGCGATTATCCGAGCTCCGGATTAACCGAGCCAATCTAAGAACCTGATTATCCGAGGTACGCACGTCTGTGCTGCGTATTAACCGAGCTTCTAAAATATGTATGTACAAATTTCCATTTAAAATCGTCGGGACCTTCGGGGAATCCCCCTGGCCCGTGTGAGGGATTCTCCTATTTATGTTTTTGGACTCTTTCAGCATGTAAATTTGGGTGAATGCAGTGCGTTATAGCATTTACTACGGAGAAGTACGAGTATACTCACATAATTTATTTGGTTGGAGTTCTGGTTGTTAAGTGTAATTAATACGAACTGCTTTGTTTGAATTTTTGTTTGTCATATTATAATGGAGCAAAACAAGTGTAAAAGAATCGTCGTGCCTATTGAAGAAAAATTAAAAGCCATCAGAAGAATTGAAGCAGGAGAGACAATTAAAGTTGTTGCACGAGATTATGGAGTAGGTGAGGTTCCAGTTGGAGATTGGAAAAGAAACCACACGAAAATAGAAGAGTGGTGTATAAATCAAGCCTCCTCGTCCTCAGGAAGAAAATCAATGAAAATCGGCGACTATGAAAATGTTAACGAAGCTTTATTCATGTGGTTTAATTGACAGAGATCAGAAGATGTGCCTCTGTCAGGTCCAATTTTACAACAGAAAGCAATAATGATTAGTAGGCAATTCCCAGAGATAGATCAGTTTACCGCCAGTTCTGGATGGCTTGGCCGCTGGAAAAAACGGTACGGGGTACTACAACTGACTGTATGTGTGGTGAAAAACTTTCTGCTGATGTGTCATCAATTGAAAAGTTTAAGCAGAACTTTAAAAAGCAAATCGAAGATTGTGGATACACATGTGATCAAATTTACAACTGGTCTGAATTATAAAATGCTTCCATCAAAAACATTGGCATCTCGACAGGAAAAATTAGCTCCTGGGCACAAACGAAGTAAGGAAAGATTAACTATAATGGTATGTTCCAATGCATCTGTCAAGCATAAAATCCCACTGATAGCGATTGGCAAGTCTGCACGTCCCAGAGCTTTAAAAGACATCTCACCCAAAGCTCTACCAGTCTATTACAAAAGTCAGAAGAGCGCATGGATGGATGCGACCTTATTTACTGACTGGTTTGAAGAAGAGTTCGTGCCATCTGTGAACAGAAACCGTCTTCCTATTAAAGCAATTTTGTTAATGGACAATGCCCCCTCTCACCCTGGAGAAGGATGTCATGTGGGCGAAATTGTTATAAAGTTTTTTCCTCCAAATGTAACCAGCATAATGCAACCGATGGATCAAGGTATCCTCGAAAACATCAAAAAAAATTATAGGCGTTTATATCTTGAACATCTGTTAGAATACACAGATAAGGAGGATACTATCAATGGGATGAGAAAGGTTACTGAAAAATGTTATTTACTGGGTAAGTCAAGGTTGGTATTCTGTGCGTACTACCACTATTCAAAAATCTTGGTCAAAAGTTATTGATTTTGAGGACTATAATGACAGTGAAGATGATACTCCATTAAATGAATTAGCTTTGAAATTGAGAAGCCATTGAGAAATGTCCTGTTCAAATTTTGACAGCGAGATAGAAGAAAAAGGAAAAAGTTTATTTGAATTAATGCAAAAATTAAAAGGTTGCGAAAATGTGACAAGAGAAGATGTTGTTGAATGGATTACAGCAGATGATTAAAAAGAAGAAATGAGTATTGAAGAAATAACGAATGCCTTTCAGGAAACCGAAAAATCAAATGACGATGACTAAGCGGCGGTGGATGAACAGTCTCCCACTAAGATCTCTCATCAAGAAGGTTTCGCTTCTTTGGAAAAAGCTTTGAGGTATATCGAACAACAATCAGAGGCAACCCCAGCGGATTTGCTTCTTCTTAATAGATGGAGAAACTTTACAGCGAGAAAAAGAAGATGCAATATGAAACAGAAGCGCATAGATACCTATTTCACTGTTTTATAATGTATGTACCTATTTATATGTTAAAAACGTTAATACATCGGTTTAAAGTATTGGTGTTTATTTTTTGAATGAATAAAAAACAAATCTAGATTATCCGAGTTTTCAGTTATCCGAGGGGGGTGCCCCCCACGTTACCTCGGATAACCGGGGTTCTACTGTACTTAATATTGTAACAGTTTTATAATTTATACAATCTTGCTGATCTTATTTTTTATAAATTAGTATCACTATCCTGATTGAATCATAAATTTGTTGAAAAAAGTGCCAGTTCACATATTTCTTCCCTTGACAAAATTTATAATTTTTACAGGTGCCTTGTTCAGACAGACATACACTATTCTTGTTTTTAAGATTATTAATGACATATGAAATACCATAATTTAGATGTTTAGTTGTTGTAAACTTGCCCTCGATCGCGGATTATTTAAGTCTACAGACCGATAGAAAAATTGGTCGGCGAATTACTAATAATTGTCGCTAGGTAGCGCTTGTGTTCGAAGTGGGACAATGAATAACTACTGAAATATAGACATTTTTTAATTTTAGTGGTCCATATTTGATATTAATTATATCTTGTAATGATACACGGGGCTGGTGATGTAGAGTTGCCAACCATTTGCTGGAGTATTTTCCCACTAACTCTCGAAAATCTATTATCAAAAATATTAATATATTTTTTTTTGTCTATATATTTTTTCTATTTCAGTTTCACAGTTTCAGGGGAAGTAAAAATTAACTTATTCGCTAAAAAGAGCAAAAATAAAAAGAACAGTTAAAATGTACTTGCTTGGTGAACCACTCTACGAGTAATTTGCAAATTTTAGCCTTAGCTAATAATTAATTTAAATACGCAATTTAACACTTCAGTTGGAATCTACTAATTAATAAATTAACTAGGAAATGTTATTGTCTAATTTGCATTTATTAGCAGTCTATTACAAATCGCGATATTATCAATACATGTCTTTTATGCATACAAAATTGGATGTAAAGAAGTGTAGAATATTAAAAATATCACACAATCCTGATTAATAGGGAGAACGCATGGGTCTTACCCTGAGCGATTTCTGCAAGGCATTCGACTATATGACATATCATATCATATCATATCTCTAAGCTGTCAGATCAGCGGCCTTCATTGAATTTTCCGAATTCCTACGCCACTGCTAGCCCTCAATCCATCTTTACGGGAGCGAATGTATCTCACTTGTGTGTGGGGTCCTGTGTAGCTCTGTACTGGAGTCCCCACTGTTCATTATATAGTACATATCAGCGATTAAACCTTCACTAGGGATGGGGAAATGAGATGGAGAAGAAATAAGGAAATAGGGAGAAACGGTGTAAAGAAAGTTTAAAATATTAAAGATATCATAAAAACTTGTTCAACTAATATTAATAGGGACAACACGTGGGTCTTACCCTGTGGGAGCTTGGCAAGGCATTCGACTATGTGACATAGCACATTTTTATCTCTAAGCTGTTTAGTCAGATCAGGCGGCCTTCATTAAATTTACAGAGTTCCTACTGGACTGATAGCACTCCATCAGCCTCTATGGGCGCGAATGTATCTCACTTGTGTGTTGTGTAGCGTGAAACGCTGTGTAGCTCTGTATTAGAGTCCCCACAAGTTTAGAATAGTAAAGATATCACAATAATATATCCAAATAATATTAATAGGGAGAACACATGGATCTCACCCTGTGCATTCTTAGCAACGCATTCGACTATATAACATATCACATTTTCATTTCTAGGCTGCTAAGTCAGATAGGCGACCTTCGTTAAATTTACTGAATTCCTTGACTAAAGGGACTCAATCCGTTTCTACGGGTGTCTCTATTTTGTGTTGTGAAGAGTGGACTGCTGTATAACTCTATACTGGAATCCCTACTGTTCATTATATAGTATATACCAACGAATTAACTTTCACAAGAGTCCCCGAAATGAGACGGAAAAGAAATAAGGAAATAGGTAAGAACTGTAAGTGGAAAACTTTATAAAAATTTTAACAGTACAGGAAGTAAGTAAGTGGTTGTTGTTTAAGAATCGGCATCTACGTTACTACAAAGTAACCTTAAACATTGTTGGCCTTCGTCTTGAAATGTTGCCTTAATTCCTTAAATGTTTGCAAGAATAATAAAATTATACTTTATAAACATTGACTGCTAACTAATTATTTTCTGATGAAACTATCTACGGGAAGATGGCAAAATCATTTTCCTTTTTCAGAAAATGCAGCAATGTAGAGTTAATGTTTTTCTGTAATGCTTAGAATGATAAAAATACGTTTAAATTGTTGTTTTCAATTTTGGTAAAAAATTAACCAAGAAATTTTGTTAGATAAGAAAATTGGAAAAATAGGAATAAAGGTAAACAAAATTTATTATGTAACATCTTAAAATATATATATATATATATATATATATATATATATATATATATATATATATATATATATATATATATATATATATACTAGCAGAGCCAGCGGTTCCGCTCGTGTGGATTTGATTCACTACTAACGTCACTGCTTATTCCTTATGTTACCCAACGTAATAAAATATCTCCCTTTATTTTCCCTTATCTCCCAATATTTCTCCTTATCTCCCATTATCTCTACATAATTTCCATTATCTAGTCTTATCTCTGCTCATCTCCCATTATTTCTCCTTATCTCCCATTATCTCACCTTATCTCCCATTATCTAGGCTTATCTCGACTTATGTCGTAATATTTCTCCTTATCTCCCATTATTTCTTCTTATCTCCCATTATCTCACCATAACTCCCATTATCTAGACTTATCTCTACTTATCTCCTATTATTTCTCCTTATCTCCCATTATTTATACTTATCTCCCATTATCTCACCTTATCTCCTATTATCGAGGCTTATCTCGACTTATCTCCCATTATTTTTCCTTATCTCCCATTACCTCACCTTATCTCCCATTATCAAGGCTTATATCGAATTATATAGAATATATGTATAAATTTATAAAAACACGTAAATCGGATAAGTGGTTCTCAAGTGATAAGCGCATTAACGGACAGACAGGCAGAGAGACAGGCAGACAGACAGACAGAGACAGAGAGTCGTTGTATTTTATATATATTCTAGATAGAAGATTATAGATAACCTGGCCAAAGAACAAATGTACACGTATGAATTAAATAAGCGTACTAACGGACAGACAGAGAGACGTTGCATTTTATATATATTATATTCTTTGCTACATGATGTTGTTACATATTTAATGCTTCAGGCAGTGTATTGCAAGAGAACGCGCTAGCGGCAAACTTTTCTCCGACTTGATTCACTATTATCGTCACTGCTTATTCCTTATGTCACCTAACCTATAAGCTGGCTAGAGAACATATGTATGTTTAAAAAAAGCACGTAAATCGGATAAGTGGTTCTCCAGTGATAAGCGCACTAATGGACAGACAGAGAGACGTTGCATTTTATATATATTACAGATATTCTTTGCTACATGATATTGTTCTATATTTAATGGTTTAGCATATTAAAAAAAAGCACGTAAATCGTATAAGTGGTTCTCCAGTGATAAGCACACTAATGGACAGACATACAGACAGACAGACAGAGAGACGTTGCATTTTATATATATATATATTATAGATGTAATAAAATATATATCTATAACGTGGTCAGAGAACATAAGTACACGTATGAATTTAAGAAATCACGTAAATCGGATAAGTGGTTCTCGAGGGATAAGCGCACTAACGGACAGACAAAGAGACGTTGCATTTTATATATATTATAGATATAGATTATTATTATTATTATATAACCTGGCCAAAGGATATATGTATGAATTTAAAAAAAGACTCGTAAATCGGATAAGTAATTCTCGCGTGATAAACGCACTAATGGACAGACAGGCAGAGAGAGAGACATTGCATTTTATATATATTATAGATTATAGATATTCTCTGCTACATAATATTGTTTCATATTTTATGGTTTAGGCTGTGTACTTCAAGGGAACGCGCTAGCCGCAAACTTTTTTCCGACTTCATTCACTATTTTACGTCACTGCTCATTCCTTATGCTACCTATCGTAATAAAATATAGCCTATAACCTGGCCAGAGAACATATGTATGATTTAAAAAAAAGTACGTAAATCGGATAAGTGGCTCTCCAGTGATAAGCGCACTAACGGACGGACAGACAGACAGACAGAGAAACGTTGCATTTTTATATATATTATAGATTATATATATATATATATATATATATATATATATATATATATATATATATATATATATATATATATATATATTCTTTGTTTTTTTTTTATTTCCTCGAACATGTGTTTTTTACAATTTTCTTTGGTTTAATGTTCATGAAATCAAAAGACTTGTTTTATATCATACTCGTAGTATATACTTATGGCAAAACGTCTCGACCATATATTCTGGTCTTCATCGGTTGCTCGGGCTCGGCCCATTTTCCAATAGGAGTTGCTTGTTGTCTTGGGTACTAAGGAACTCAAGCTTGGAACTCCATTTGCTGTTATAGTATTGGAAAAAGGTTTCCCTAACCTGTTCAGTGGCCTGGTTTGCGCGCCTTGTTCATGAACAAGACGCACAGTTAAAATAAGATTTGTTATTATAAATGAACAGGGTAGTAATACTGCTATTTTCATTCTGAATACTAGCAATATTAGAAGTTTGTTTACTATTCTTTTTTCAATAAAATTTATTTCATGACCCGTAGAAGTATCTACTGACAAGTTATGTTCTTAAACACCCTGTAGGCGCACTAAGTATAATTTTGGAGTGTTTTTTTTTTAAATAGTTTCTTGGTAACTTTTATAAAATTTATATTTGGCGAAATGATTTATTTTGGTAAACACTACAGCCAGTTAAAAAGAAGTTTTAAGAACTTAACTTAAGAAATATTTGATACAATATACGATATATTAGTTGTTTAATAATCCATTCCAAAAGTAATTTGCTATTTGTTTTGACATACCTAGATAATCAAAATTGATACTGTCCTTCTAGCATTTCATTTAGTAGACACGCTATGAAAAACCTGTTGATCTAAACGTCAGTTTAAGAGAGGATAAATAGATGACAATTTAATTGGTTACCTAATTAAAATACATGTTTCTGTTTCTTCCTCTAAGGTTGTTATCAAATTACGGTTTTTATGGAATAGGTCAGTGTTTATTCTACGAAGATTGTTCAAAAAATACGCAGAATTATCGTTTTTCTCAAAAATTATTTATTTATTCATGTTTATTAACTTTGTCTCCTTTAGAGTAGTCCGCACTAAATTCAATATATTTGCACCAACTCTTTTTCCAATCTTTAAAGCAGTTTTGGAACTTAATTTTTGGTATGGCGTTTAGAGTCTTCACTGATTCTGTCTTTATTTCCCCAATGTTGCTTTGTTGTCTTCGGGAATAGGAAGAAGTCGCAGAGGGCCATATTTATCGAATACTGAGGCATCATAACGGTGTTATTTTTGGCCAAAAAACTACAAATAAGCAGTGAAGTGTAAGGAAGTGTTTATTGTGGTACAATTACCATGAGTTGTTTCACCACAAATCTGGTCGTTTTTTTTTTCAGATCTCTTCATGAAAACGGCGAAAAACGTTCCGCGGTGGCAAGAATTCATGGTAAACTATGTCTCCGAAATCGATGAAAACAGTGAGCAGAATGGTTAATTTCGATCGAATTGGACGACCTTTTGTTAGTTTTTGCTCGTTAGGAAGCTTCCATTGGAACGACTTGGCCTTAGTTTCGATGTCATATCCGTACACACATGTTTCATCACCAGTTATGACCCATTTGAGCAGTTCTAGATTGTTGTTGACTTCATTCAGCAACTCCTGAGGAATGTCCATTTGGCACTGCTTTTCGTCGAAATTCAACAATTTTGGAACAAATCTCTCTCCCACACGTCATTGCTTAGCATGAGATAAATGATATGCCAATATCATCAATTACCTCTCTGATAGTAATTTGGTTATTAACCATAATTATTTTTTCACTTTTTTGACATTGTCATCGGTTATTGTTGTGATCATCATTTTTAATTGTTTTTTATGGATCTAGCACACGTGCTACAGGGAAGTCCCTAAAGCGCTCCAGGAGTGGCATGTGTGCGGAAAAAGCGATTCACGTTGTTCTTGAATCACTGTAAATTGTACTCCATGGGAAACACAGCCCTGGGCAAATTATTCCAAAGAGATGATATTCTCCATATAAAAGACTGCTTGAAAAGCGTTGTACGCAGAGTAACAAGCTGAACCTCATAGGGATGTGAGGTATTAGCGCAATATATTTACTACCCTCATGAAAACGTTCGTACCACTTATAGATGTTTATTTTATTGACAAAAGGTTCGCCAAAAGCATTGTTCAACATTTTCAATAAGGTGCTGCACTTTATTCTATTCTTAAACCAAAATGTAATCTAAGTTGGGAATGTGGAATCTTCGGCACAATGATATTACTCAGTATATATCACCACTACACCAAACACTTTATTTTTACACTCGACGCGCGTTTCGCTAGCCACCAATAACCTTGATTCCAGAGAACATCGAAGAACCGTTGGCGAATTGAGCCTATTCTGTCAGTACTCTCCTGGAAAATATTCGATTCGCCCACTTAATTCCCTCCTAACAGGAATCCACTTTGCGCTAATACTTCATGTCCTTATGAGGTTCAGTTTGTCACTTCTCGTACCACTCTTTTCATTAATTCATTTATATGAAGAACCTCATCCCTTGAAAATCATTTGCCCAGGTGTGTTTCCATCTAATAAAGCACATATTCTATGCCTATAAAAAAAATGCAGGTGACTTGAAACCTACTCTCTTAGTAACTTTTTAAAGATTACCTACACAGCTTGGACATCACCATTTTGCAACATTGATGATTGAATCATCGCTCCTGATGAAGCTAACATTGTTAGCGAAACGCGTGTCGGGCGCAAAAATAAAGTGTTTTGTGTAGTGGTGATATATACTGAGTAGTACCAAAATGTAATGTAAATTCTTTGTCCTATTTTTTCCACAAGTAAAAAATCGCTGAGCACACGAAAACACCTTTTCGACAGCCAACAATCAACTAAGCATCCGATATGGTCGCCAATGCCAAATTACATCATGAACAAATGATCTAACAGAACAAAAAAAAAATGACTATTGGACTTCTAGAACCCGGGAAACTGAAAAAATCCCTATATTTTTGATCAAATCTCGTATATTATTAGTACACAAGTCCTATTCACAACAATTTAAACTTCCTCCATACTCTTCAATAATTTTTCTGCCGAGCTGTTAGCCCTGAAAGAAGCAATCAAGTATGCAATAAATAACAAGGAAAATAACAAATTCCTCATTGCATCAGATTCCTTAAGTGCCATAAAAGCCATCAAATACAGCAATCACTATGCATACTCAAGACAAATATCAGACTTATTATACATCGCCAAGGCCAGGAATAGAACCATCATATTAATCTGGATTCCTAGCCATATGGGAATCAAAGGGAACGACAGAGTAGATCAAGTAGCCAAACAAGCCATAGAAACAGGCAACAATACCACAGGAGAGAACCATACTAACGATTTCCACAATAATTTAATCTCAATAAATAGAAATAATTTTCAGTTGGAATGGGATCTCGTAGATCCGAATAACAAGCTGTGGGAAGTAAAATCTTTTGTTTTTCCTCCTTTACACATTCACAGTCTAAACAGATCAGAGAATGTAAAACTCAGAAGACTAGCGACTGGACATACATACCAGACACACTCTCACCTACTAAAGAGTGAACCAGCACCATTATGTCCCATCTGCAATCAATCATTGACTGTCAAACACATATTTGAGGCAGCGCATTTTTCGCACAGAAGAAACAAACATAACATACCATCAAACATTAAACAAATTGTAAGCACTTTTCAATCAAATAAGCTGGGAATCATCAATTACTTAAAAGAATTAAATATCGTAATCTAAATTATTTTGGGCGCCAAATAACCATTGAAGTTGACGCGCCCTTACCTCTTAATAAAAAAAAAAAAACTAGTTTTTTTAAACATCTCTTTCTCGCGTCAAAACGGTTTCAGATTAATTAATAAGTTATTAAGTATAAAAAGTTAAAAGGTTTTCGGACATTAAACATTTTTTTCATGCTTCGAGGCCTTTTTTAACTAGGCATCATGTACCTAGCAATTAAAACAATGTTATTTATAACAAATAATTGCTTGGTTGTCAAATTATTATATAATATATAAGTTCATTATGTTTTGCAATTTTAGCGTTTTTTTATTTCATTTTGAAAGGTGAGTGAAAGTAATTTTATACATCGCACAGTGATAAACTTTCTCACTAAATAGTGAAGTAAAATTTTGATCGAAAGAATTTCGATAGGGTATGATTTAATTCGGGATGGCCTGTAGGAAATCATTAGGCTTGTTCGGGATTTTCTGCTGTCAGATTGACGAATGAAGATCCTAGTGCTTGGTAAAGACTGCAGGGTAAACCCCAAGGGTAGCGCATGTACAGAAATAGCGACTACTTCAGCCTTAAACGGCGAGGAGTGGCAAATTGAACTTTATAAGAAGATGTGTAAAAGAGAGTAAATGGCGAGTATGTTTATAAGTAGTAAGAGTAGTCACAAACAAAATCGATGGTCGATTTTAACCTCTCTATAAAATTCGAGACCTTTTTGGTGCTAAATAGTATTCCGAGTTCTTGAGAGACTTAGCTTGCTATGCAAGCAACACTATTATGCCAATAGTTATTCGCTTTTAAGTTAAAGACTACTAAGTTAAGGGACAGTGCTAGTTGAATTGGGTGTGTAACGTTAAATAATTGGTGGGTTTTAGATCATTAAATCTAGGGATTTACTGTCACCTTCCATGCTTTCTGTCTTCATATGAAAATATTATTTATTGAGTAAATTACACGTTTTTTAATATTCTTTCTCCAAATCGGGAGTTAATTTTACACATATAGGATGTTCAAGAAAGTTTACAATTATTAGGAAACCTAAAATGGTGCAGTAAAAAAAGCATTCGAAATTGCACAGTTTAGATATAGCAATATTAT
Source organism: Pachyrhynchus sulphureomaculatus (assembly GCA_019049505.1). Classification (NCBI taxonomy): domain Eukaryota; kingdom Metazoa; phylum Arthropoda; class Insecta; order Coleoptera; family Curculionidae; genus Pachyrhynchus; species Pachyrhynchus sulphureomaculatus. The sequence goes on along the minus strand of CM032455.1, from coordinate 14,476,470 downwards.
GATTTTATCCTCTCTGGGGTATCACTAGAGTATTGTCCTGAGTTCTGGACCTTGAAAAACTCTTTTGCTTATACACAATTAATGTTTTCAAAACACGTTTTTTAAGCTTAAAATGTGAATAATTCTGGTTATATAAGTTAAATCGAGATAAAAGAAGAACCAAACTTTTCGTAATTTTCAACAAATTCTTGTTGGTTTTAAGTCGCTCAAGTGCGTATATAATTTACAAAATTGAAAAAAATGGCAAAAAAAATTTTTTTTTTCCTCATTTTATTGTACAGGGTGAGTTAACGATAAAATAAAGTACATTATCTTATTTGTTTCGGGAATGACGAAAAAATGTTAAATACAATAGTTTTAGGGAACGTTAAGGTGCGCAGTTTAAAATTATTTTTGAGTATACAGGGTGCTTCAAAAAAGTCTAGCCGATATAACATATGGTTTTTTTTTTTTTAAATTTTCAAATTTATTTTTAAATTCTGCTTAAAATTTTTTATTAATAATGTTATATATCTAACCCTGGTAGCTTTTCTAATATTTCAATTTTTTTAAAAAAAGTACTAGTTTTCAGTTTTGTAAAAAATTGCCAGTAGCGCCATTGTTTCTGAAGGTGGATCACTCATAATTAGTACAAGCGTTCTATAGAGATAAAAAAAGGTATATGTAAAGAAATTTAAGTTAGATGCTACAGGGTGTTCCAAACAAATTGATGCATTTCAACTATTTTAAATTGAAAAATCTCAAATTTTTTAAATAGCACATCCTGTATATTAGTATTTTTTCTGATAGATTTTATAAAACCCTCCAACTTTTATTAAGTATGTCATATATCTATTTTTAATAGTTTTCGATTTATTTTGATTTTTTAAATTTTTACCATTGTTTTTAATACACTTACGCTATAACATCAAGTTGCCAAGACAAAACAAAAATGTAGGCATTGTCAAATTTTGACATGTCTATTAAGCAAGTAAAAATAATTTAATTTGTTGTAGTAAGTGACGTATAAAGGTAATAGTTATGGATTTTCCTAAAAATGAATTAATTGATATAGTTTATATACTGGACGAGGCGGGAAAAAATTGTCTTTTGGCAGTAAGGCTTTACGGAGCGAAGTACCCTAATAGACGTATACCATCTAGAAAATCTTTTCAGTGCTTATTGGAACGGTTTGATGGTAGTGGTAGCGTTTTGGGTCCAGGAAGGTCAAAACCAAAACCATTGGTCGCGTAACGTATGATGTGGAATATTAAATTTTCGAATTATTGGTCCATATTTTTACCGGCACTTAACGTGCCTAGATATCTAAATTTTTGGGAAACGAATTACCTTAGCTTCTTGAAGAAGTTGATAACTTTGAAAGGAAACAAATGTGGATTCAACAAGGCGGAGCTCCTACTCATTATTCGATAATTTTTAAACGATCGTTACCCACAAAAATGGATCGGTAGGGATGGATTCATTCAGTGGCCCCCTCGATAGTTTTAGACTTCTTTTTGTGGGGCTACATTAAAGATCGTGTTCATGTGAATCCCTTTACAACACCAGTAGATATGGAAAATAGGATACGGGATGCATGCAGGACAATAACGCCCTATGTGCTAAGGAAAGTGAAGGAAAATATAGTAAAACGACTAAACATGTGTATTCAAGTAGATGGGCATATTTTTGAACATTTATTACGTCATAATAATTAATTATTAGATAAGTTAAACTATATTAAAATTATTATTAACTATTTGTTTATGTTTCCACAATAGCGTAAGTGTATTAAAAACAAGGATAGGTATCTAATCTATAACTATCTCATCATTATTTGGACCTTTTTTTACTGAACTAAAAATGGATATTTATCTTTAAAATCAATTTCTTAAAAAAATCTACTTCTTATAAAAATGTTATTAGACTTGCGTATTATGTAAAATTTCCTAAGTAGTTTAATTAAATATGTGTACAATTTAGTAAATGAACATTCTAAGTGTATTAATTAGGCACCAAATTTTAAAGTTCTACAGTAAATGTTAAGTGATATTATCTATATATCCACGGTTGTACTTTATACAAACACTTTTGCGATGACAATATAATGAGATATACAATTTAAAATATTGTAAGAAATTAATACGATTTTAAGTATACATTTCTTTAATATGTTTTTGCTTAAGTTAATTTTACATACAAGATGGTCAAAAAATTTCCAAATAGTAAGAAACTTTTTAGCTTAAAAACCTTTAGAACATCAGTTGTATTAAAAGTAGGCGATTTAAAAAAAAACCGTCTCGAGATAAAAAAAAAACTGCTGGATAGAGAAACCTAAGTTTACGCTCCTCAAATATCAAAACTTGGCTGTACATAATCTCAAAGATAATTAAATAAAATGAAATTATGTAATTTTAGCGGAGATTTCCAATATTTAGCATTAATTCTCACCACAAACGTATATAATATAAAACACCCACATTCATTATATATTTTTTTTTCCTTTAAACATTAATTTATTATAATAATAGTGCATCCTATATAGTGCAAACATTCTGGTGAACACAGTAGTAAATAAATCAAAAAATGAAGAAAATCTTCTTAATGACCGTACCCGTGATAAATATGAAAAACTTGTAAATATTAATGTTAATTTAATTCCAAGCTGATTAGTGTTTGCCGGTGTTATATATCCTAAATTAATTCATTACAGGAATTTATTCCGTTTATATCCTGCCATATTTTATTTGATTGCGTGCAATGACACAAATTCCGTGAAACTTGTTACTTGCAGTGGTAAACTAGGTTTTTTTATTACATTTAAAGAACCTCCGTGAACTAAAAAACTCTTGGATAATGAATATCTGACATCAGTATTTATTTGAAAGGCAATTTATCAAAAGTTATGCTTACTATGAATAAATGTGATTAAATATTAGTTTTGTTGCCTTTAATTCCTCTATCTCAAAAATGAAAATTTTAAATACCACATTTTGTCATATTATACTTTGTCATTTTTAAACATTCATTGATATTTTTTCCAGGATTTGGTTAGGGTCAAAAAATGGTTCTTCTTCATACACTATATTCCGGAAAGATTCCAATTAAAGCTTTCCATCTGTTATAAATCAGGGGCACAGCAGTGCCCCCGCCAAGTCGAGCAGAAAGCACAGCCGTACCATCCTCATTCTCGAAGAAACTCACGGCACTTTCGACCCCCCTGTAACTTCGTTGTAGATAAAGCTAGAAGCCTGAATTTTCAGTGGCCAAGAGGACATACTATACTAGCTATACTCCTAAATTATCTACCATTTATACCTTATAGTTTACGAACTATCGCCAGTCGAAGTTCTTTAATTTTGTCACTGACACACTCACCGATCATCAAAATTTTAAGGTACTTCTAGCAGACACACAAACTTCAAATTTTGAATTTAGTTAGTGTTTAACCTATAAAGGAAGGAAAAACTGAGACGAAATTTCAGTCCCGTTTTCTAAACTGTATTGTACAGTCACTTAAGCCAAAAAGAGGGTCAACCTCGGAATGAGAGATAATAAGCTGTTAACTTGTATAAACCTTTATTTTGCCATTCTTAAAGTTGTCTCAAAAGTCTCATAAAATCTCGTGTCCTCGACTTAAGATATTCAAGGTCAAAGGTCACAAAAATCGGTTTTTTTTTCGCAAATATCTCGCTTCTTATGGTTTCAATGATATTTGCATTTATTATAGAAATTGTAGAGCATAAAATTCTCTACAAATTTTATCCTAAATATTTTTTTATACGCTTAACCGTTTTTGAGATAGAGCGCGGAGAGCGCGCAGCGCTCAACCATACATAGCATAATGCAAGGTCAACTGTGAGTCCCGGTAAATAATACGTCATATAAAGTTAATTAATCACTAAAAATCCATAATTATGAATAATTTGTATTATTTATTAATTAATATATTATATTTAATAATATTTTTCATTTCTCAAATATATTCGTTTAATAATACTTACCTACTATTAAAAAATTTTTAAGTGAAATATTTTAAGTATATTTTAATTATAAAAAAGTATGAAGATGATGCTTCCATGACAGCAGGGCTAGAAGAGAATATAGTTATTAAAGTAGGAGCCATGTTAAGACGAAATATTGACGTGACTCTTGGCTTAATCAACGGTTCTATAGGTATAGTACAAGGAGTAAAGGTTGATCCTGAAAACACAAATAAAAAAAAAAAATACATATTAAATTTAATAATGAACGTCTTTACGAGCTTGATCCAGTCAAAACTAAATTTGAAATTATTAATAGAGCTTATGTTCATCGCGAACAGTTTCCGATATGTATAGATTATGCTATTACCATACACAAAAGTCTGGGGCTAAGTCTAAACAGTGCACTGATGGCCATCGGTTCTTCAGTGTTCACATGCGGTCAAGCATACATGGCACTTTCGAGAGTGACAAGTCTGGGCGGATTACATCTAATTAATGTCGACTTCGGTAGTATCAAAGCTCAGGAGTCCGCAATCGTTGAATATAATCGACTTAGAAGCACTTATCGTCCAGATTTGTCGAAAATTGTTATATTATAGCCTTTGAGAAAAACCAATAGAGACAGGGAGTGGGCTTTAAGAAAATCCATAGCTGATGTACAAGAAATATTACCCGAGAAGAAAAAAAAAGAGGACTACCTACAAAAAGAAATGAGATCCTATCAAAAACATAAAATATAAAAAAATGCCAAGTCTCGCAACGCAGTCCTTCCACCACAAAAAGTTGTGAGATCTCATGTAAAACCAAGACAGTTATTTTAGTTAGTATATATGGAAGCACCTATTCAACAACTTTGTCATAAATTGTTATCTGTTTAGTTACCTACTAACATTTATAGTGACCGTATCAATATTAGACATCTTTATTTCTATAATAAATATAATGACTTGGCAATCGCACGGCAACATAATCACTTAAGAATAATCTACTATTTTGATTGCTAAGTAAGTCTAAACAGTGCACTTAAGAATAAAATATTTTAAATAGTAGATTATTCTTATATGATTATGTTACCGTGCGATTGCCAAGTCATTATATTTATTATAGAAATAAAGATGTCTGATATTGATACGGTCACTATAAATGATGGTAGGTAACCATATAGATACTAATTTATGACAAAGTTGTTGAATAGGTGCTTCCATAGATACTAACTAAAATAACTGACTTGGTTTTACATGAGATCTTACAACTTTTTGTGACGGAAAGACTGCGTTGCGAGACTTGGCATTTTTTTACATTTTATGTTTTTGATGGGATAGAGTTTTCAAATTACCGGTCGCATTTAAAGTTTACCAAAAACGCTAAAATATTTGAGGTTAATCCGTACCCACTATGACTTGGGTGTATGTACATGTTTACATATTATCCACTTTTTGTATGCAACTTTATTTAAAAGAGCTACGTTATCTACACTGATTACACAGGTATACAAAAAAAATTCTTTGTCTTTTAAGTGAAACACCTTAAGTATTTTTTTATACTGAATCCAGTTAAAGTTGCCAGAAAACTATCTAATTGAAAAAAATACATTTTAATAAATAATGTAAAACTGTATAATCATTAAAATTATGGAATAAAACTATTATTTCGGACATCTTTAAATATTCTGAACCTACATTTATCGTAAAACCTTAAAAATATTAGGTTTTAGTGTTCATGTTTAACAAGAACGACGCATCATACACCACCTTTAACTAAGCTACGTGGCAAAATGCTGTTTAAAATAAACCTGTGCAACCGATAAATTAAAAAATTGTTTTTAATTTTTATTAATATTGAACAAAACAATTGTTTTGTTCAATATTTGTTGTTGCAAAAAACATTGTTTTTTGATAACTAGATTGTTTTGGCTGATACTTGGTGGAGATCCAATAAGCTTAAGTTAAGTGAAGAGTAAAACAACAATTTTTTTTTCCGTTTACTGGTAAACTCCACGTGTATTTTAATATATCAACATATTTCGCTATCACTATAGCTTTATCAAGAGTAAATAAACAAAATGGAAAATTTATTATATATATATATATATATATATATATATATATATATATATATAGATAAAAATCTGTTTTTTTTTTTCTTTTTATTGTACAGATCGACTAAGTAAATCAATCGGTTTGAAACTTTCAGAAAATATTCCTTTTGTTATAGCAACAATATCCTGAAATTTTGGTACAAAAATATTGAACCCAGTGGACAAAATTGAATTTGTTATTTAAAATTTAAATTGCTCGCCTTTTTATGCCATTTAGTTCAAAATTCGTCTTTTTTCAAAATTTAGGTCTCAACATCAGCTTTCCGATGCCATTGATTAAATAACAACCGATATTAAAAAAAAAAATGAATTGTTTTTTAAAGAAAGATCTCGCGATTCTCTACCAGAAGTGATAAAAATTTTTCAATATTTTTTCAAGATGACCAAAAAAAATGCATTTGTTTTTATTTGATTAATGAACAAATGTTTATTAATATTAATTAGCAATTAATAATTAAATATTTTATAATTATTAAATAAAATTTATAATTAATAAACAAAACAAATTCTATACTAAGTCCTACGCTTTTCCTTCTAGCAATTCAATCGCTTGACACATTGACATTCCACCCTATATTAAGATAAAATATTTTGCGGATGACATCTTAGTATACATATCTTTAAATGACTCCCAAGCACTCACTAGGTCTATGCGACATGCTCTTTCACGTATCCAAGAATGGGCCTCAAATTCAGGTTTCTCCTTCTCTCCTAGTAAATCTGCTTTCATTCACTTTTGTAAAATCAGGAATTGTTCCAAATTCCCTACTCTATATCTATCAACTGGTTCCATCCCTCCTCAGAACTGCTTAAAGATATTGGGGTTAAAACTTGACACCAATTTAAACTGGAAAAATTACATCAACTACTTGAAGGAGAAAACCTCAAGGGACTTGAACATAATGAGACTCCTATCTACAGTCCCTGGCGAAATTATTAGACGCACTGCAAGATTTCATGTAAAATATTAATTACCGAGTGATATTGTACCGTTTTATTATTTTAAATTGATTTGTTTTTTATTTTTATATTATCCAATCAATTACCTATTTATTTGACATAAATAAAACAGCATTAATTTAGAAAAGCATAAGTTTATTAAGTTTTAAAGAAAAGTGAAATTAATGTTAGTAAAAGTCAATATTTAGTTGAGCCACCTTTAGCCGCTATCAAAGCTTTAATTCTGCGCGGCATGCTATCAATGCAAGATTGTACTGTCTCCTGCATTTGAGGATGATGATTCCACACATGAATAATCTTTTCTAGGAGCTGGGTTTTGTTGGTAATCACATCTTTAGCCACTTCTCTTTTCATCAGCTCCCACACATTTTCAATCAGGGCTATTACCCGGCCAATCCAACAAAGGGATATTTTTTTTCTGCCAAAAAAGCTTTAACAGACGGAGCAGTGTGGCAGGGAGCTCCATCTTGCATGAAAGTGAATGGTTCCTCATTTGGAAACCATTCTCTGAGCTGCGGAATCAACCGATTTTGTAATACTTCTTTGTACTGATCTTGCCTCATTATTCCTTTGACGACGTACAGACGTCCAGTGCCCTTGCAAAATTTCGAATGTGCTTTCGTCACTGAAGCAGACCTGCCAAAAATAGGAAAAAAATATATAAACTTCCATGTTTATTTGCTTTATTTAACTGAAAATGATAATAATGTATCAATTATTGATTAAATTGCTGTATCTTACCGATCTCCGGAAGTCCACATCTTTGTCTTGCCACTGTTTGGCCCACTTCAGGCGCTTTGCTTTCATTGCAGCTGTTAACTTGGACTTCCTGGCGGGGCGACAGGCCTTAAAATCTAATTCTTTCCATTTTCTTCGAACAATGCGCTCAGAAGCATTTACGCTAGCATCCTGGAGTTGTGATTTTATTACCTTTGTGGTAGCAAATCTGTTTTCTACACAAATTTTCTTCAAACATCTCTCTGACCGTGGAGTCAAAATTGGTTTTCTACCGCATCTTTTCTTTCTTTTCGGGCTTAATTCCTTCCCTGACTCAATTTTCTTTTTTATGCGTCGTACACTAGCTTCAGAAACCTCCAATCTTCGTGATATTTCTCGGTTTGTAAATGTTTTCGCAATCACAAGGGCCTTCACTTCAGCTTTTTTACGTGGTGAAAGATCGCCTTTTCTACCCATAATGAAAATAGTCCAATTACTTTTTTAAAATACTGCATACAAAATAAACTAATAACTGAGTAGTATAAAACTGTTAAACAAACAATCACAGTCCATAAAGCCACAGAAACACGTCCGTACCTGACTCGATTCCGATCGCGACTGATACAGATTTGTACTTGTTTACGTTCATGTATCACTTTGTCAACACAGTGTTGCCATATGTTAAAAATAAATACAAATATGTAGTCTACAACAATCCTTTTAAATAAAAATCAATAATATTGTAGTTTAAATATACCATTATTGCATAAAAACTCTTAAGAAACATAAAATTACTAAAAAAAATACAGTGCGTCTAATAATTTGGCCAGGGACTGTATATATATATATATATATATATATATATATATATATATATATATATATATATATATATATATATATATATATATATATATATATAAGATCTCTTCAGGTAAAATACAATAATGTAAATCCCTAATTGTACTGTTATAAAGACTTTATATTATAGGTAACAAATTAATTAAGTATGGTATTATTGAAATATATTTAAGAGAGGTGAATTATTTATTTCTATTTGGTCCTTTAATAAATAATTAGTATTTTTAAGTTTATTGATTTCTAGAGATTCAAGCAAATTTAAATTATACCCTTTATTTTCAATATGTAAAATTTCAAAATTTTTGTTAAACTTGATGTTCTAATTCTATTAAATAGTTAGCGTAATTTGAGTCTGATTTACTAGTTATAAAAGATGAAAAATATTATTTTACTCTTTTTTTAAAATTTCTTCCTGTTTGACCAATATAAGTACAATCGCAATTTTCACAGTTAAGTTTATAAACACCTGATTTTTGATCTTTGTCTGCTTTTGATTTTTTATTTTTTATATATTTGCTTAGGGTATTATTTGTTTTAAATGCTTCATTAATATTTAGTTTTTTTGTTAAGACATTTCTAATTTTATTGCTAGTCTCACCTATGTATGTAATAACACTATAGCGTTCTTAATTCATTTTTTGTCTAGGAAAAATTAGTTCTAATGCTTTTTATATTTTTTCTTTCTTAAAATTTTGTTGACTATATCTACATTATATCCGTTCTTTTTCATTTAATGGAATAGATAGTAGTCTATGTATCATGCTATGAAAGGCAGCTTTATGTTGGATTGGGTGACATGATTTATTATGTGTTGTTGTGTCAGTATAGGATGGTTTGTGGTAAATAGACAACGTATGTTTATTATTATTCTTTGTTATAGTTAAATCTAAAAAGTTTATGCTATTATTAGTTTATTCTTCTGTAGTGAATATATTTTGAGTTGTCTATCTGTTCCTCTGAAGCAGGCTAAAATATCATCGACATATCTATACCAATAAATGAATTTTTTAAAAACCGGATGTTCACTGATTTTGGATTTTTATAAAATTCATGAAAATTTCTGCTAGTAAGGGACTAAGGGGATTACCCATTATGAGGCCTTTATTATTAGTGTAAATAGTGTTATTAAATTCAAAATAGTTTTGTGTTAAACAAGTCTTAAGTGTAATGAGTATTTCCTGTTTTTTAATATAATTAATGTGGTTTGAGTTTAAAAGCTGTTCGACTAGTGTTGTAGTATCTTGAGGTGGTATATTCGGGAATAAATTGGTTACGTCAAAAGAGATGAGTTTCGTTTTGTTAGGAAGTTATATATTTTGAATTCTGTTAACTAAATCATACGAATTTTTTATTTGAAACTTAGCAACAAAATTAGTATTCTCATTAATTATTTCTATTAATTTCTTTGACAACTTATAAGATGGTGCTGAAGTAAAAGAAACTACTGATCTTATTGGATAATCTCTTTTATGCAATTTTATTAAAGAATATAGTTTTGGTGTTGGTGGGTTCATCGAAGTTAATTTGCTTAAATCTTTATCATCAAATAAACTTTTACAATCACTAATAATAGATTTAACAATCTTTTGAAATTCTTCTGTTGGGTTATTATTTAACTTCTCATAATTACTACTGTTGAGGAAATCTAAAGTTTTTTGAATACATTGTGATTCATCAATAGCTACTACTGTATTGCCTTTATCAGCTTTGTTATATATGATCTTGTTTTGATTTTTGTTTTTATTGGTCTAATAAGTCTAAATCTTTATAACAGTACAATTAAGGATTTCCAACATTATTGTATTTTACCTGTAGGGATCATATATATATATATATATATATATATATATATATATATATATATATATATATATATATATATATATATATATATATATATATATATATATATATATATATATATATATATATATATATATATATATATATATATATATATATATATATGTATATATATATATATATATATATATATATATATATATATATATATTAAATTTTCTATCTTGTTCATTTACTCTTGATAAAGCTACAGTGATAGCGAAACATGCTAATATATTAAAATGTGTGGAGTTTACCAATAAACGGAAAAAAAAAAAATTGTTGTTTTACTGTTCACTTAACTTAAGTGTTTTTTGAGGTTCTTAATCCGGACTTGAAACAAAAAATAAAGTTTTATGTTCAGTTTTAACAAAATACTCGCTTTTAACACTTAAAGGGTGCTATGTGGTTGGTAAAATGCTTTTGTGAGTAAATAAATGCAACAGCTTACCAACATTTTTTTGCCGAACAACTATCATTTCTAATAGTTTCAAATTCGAATTTGATATCAAAACATGAGGAATAGTGTCTAGTGTTGAAAAAATATCCGTTTACTATTTAGGAATAAAAGGTTGCAAAATGCAGTGTATATCGCTTGACAGTTTTAGAAGTCAATTTTGTGAATAGATTGATTGATTGAGTGAATATGGGGAATGTGAGTGGGTGAGTGAGGTAGTGAGTGAGTTAGTAGGAGTATTCCATTTCTAAAATATTTTTTTAGTAAGTATCGCAATCTACATCCCCGAGGATGGTCTTTTTTTTAATGGGTTTAGCACACGTGCTAGAGGGAAGTCCCTAAAGCGCTCCAGCAGTGGCTTGTCGTGGTCTCGGGGCTTAAGCTTCTGGTAAAAATTTATTGAAATTTAAAATATTTTCAAAAACACTAGAAATAATAGTTTTGTTCATTATTAATAAAAATGAAAAACAATTTCTTCTTTTTAGTGTTCCGTACGGAACACTTATAAGATCACTTCGGTGTCTGGTCCGTCTGTCTGTCTGTCTGTCCGTCTGTCCGTCTGTCCGCCAGTCACACCCGATTTTCTCCGAAAATGTTTGTCATAGAAAGTTGAAATTTGGTAGCAATATAGGAATTGATGGCCTCATCAGAGCCATGTAGTTTTGAAAGTTAAATTTTGACTTAAGAGGTTAGTTTTGGGGGGTGAAATCGGAAGTTAAAAAAAAAAAAAAATTTTTACTAGGTGTCAAATGAAAGCTTGTGAAAACACGAGTAAAAAATATATATATAATGTAATACTTGCGTTCACTTTTCTTTGTATTATTTTTAAAAAATCGCGAAAAATCGTTGTCCACCGCCTTATCTCGGAAAGTACTTATCAAAAAATTTTGAAAAAATGCTGGAATATTCTCCACGGGGTGTAGATTGAACGAAAATTATCACGAGTGTATTACCTGTAATAATTTTATCTGGTATATAAAAAAAACAGAAATTTCAAGGTCATCAATTTTCAGTAAAGATTGGATAATAAACTTTGTTGAAACTTATTTGGGGTGTATTTTGTGAAGTCACTGATCATTTTATATCACCGTAACATAAATTTTGACTTAAGGGATTCGTTTTGAGGGTTGAAATCGGAAATGAAAAAAAAATTTTTTTACTAGATCATCGAGTGTGGTGTCAAATGAAAGCTTGTGAAAACACGAGTAAAAAATATATATATAATGTAATACTTGCGCACACTTTTCTTCGTATTACTTTTAAAAAATCGTGAAAAATCGCTGTCCCCTACCTTATCTCGAAAAGTACTGATAAAAAAATTTTGAAAAAATCCTGGAATATTCTCCACGGGGTATAGATTAAACGAAAATTATCATTACCTTTAATAATTTATCTGGTATAGAAAAAAACAAAAATTTCAAGGTCACCAGTTTTCAGTAAAGATTGGAAATAAACTTTGTTGAAAACTTATTTGGGGTGTGTTTTGTGAATACACTGATTATTTTATATTACTGTAACATAAATTTTGACTTAAGGGATTCGTTTTGAGGGGTGAAATCGGAAGTGAAAAAAAAATTTTTTTTACTAAGTCATCGAGTGTGGTGTCAAATGAGAGGTTGTGAAAACACGAGTAAAAAAAATATATATAATGTAATACTTGCGCACACTTTTCTTCGTATTACTTTTAAAAGATCGTGAAAAATCGCTGTCCCCTATCTTATCTCGAAAAGTACTGACCAAAAAATTTTGAAAAAACCCTGGAATATTCTCCACAGAATGTAGATTGAACGAAAATTATCATTACCTTTAATAATTTATCTGGTACAGAAAAAAAAACAAAATTTCAAGGTCACCAGTTTTCAGTAAAGATTGGAAACAAACTTTGTTGAAAACTCATTTGGGGTGTGTTTTGTGAAGTCACTGATCATTTTATACCACCCTAACAAAATTTTTATTTTAAAAACAATCCACGTACGGAACACTAATTGTGCAAGTTCAACTTGCACTTGACCGGTTTTTTAAACAGTATTTTGCTACGTAGGTTAGTTACAGATGGTGTATGCGTGTTTTTTGTTAAACATCAACACTAAAACCTAATATTTTTAAGGTTTTATGATAAATCTAGATTCATAACATTTAGAGAGGCCAGAAATAATAATTTTATTCCATAATTTTAATGAGTATACGGTTTTACATAATTTATTAAAATTTATTTTCTGAAAAACTTAATGGTGAATGCCATTTTTTATAATTTTTTTCAGCATTCAGCATAAAAAACGTGTCTCACTTAAAAGACAGAGAATTTTTTTTTTTTTCGTATACCCGTGTAATGATTTGAAAATTTGGCGGTCTTATCTTCAATATAATCTTCAGCATAGAAGAGGGCGCAGTCTTTAGCCTTAAGGATTTCCAAAAGTCTAATCCCTTACACTGGATCTCAAGTCTCGAATAGTTTTAGTTTTTTTTAGGTAACAAGAAACTTATTTCGAAATTAGTTTTAAATATTTGTATCAACTTATCTTCACTCCTTATACTTATGTATATTTCTAGTGTATTCTATATATTTTTCCTCCATAGCAATGAGGCTCCACGCCACTGTTCAGTTCCTCTTCTAGTTATAACTTTTAAAACCGAAAGATAATAATATGATAAGAATCGAAGAAAAAATATAAATTTTAACAAGCTTAATGTTTATTAACATAAAAAATACAGTTAAATGCAAAGAAAAACAAAAAAAAATCGGTAAAAGGAATTTGTAGTTTCCTGACAAACAGATAGTTCTAAAATAAGTAGCGAATTTGATTTTCTCAAGTGAAGAGAAAGTAAATTTCTACAGTGCAAATAAAACTATAAAACATATAGACACCTACCCCTTCCATCTTCCCCTAAAACAATATCGCTCAAAAACTAAAGGTTTTATTTCTATTTCATGTATTATTTATCATTTTGCTTAAGAATTATGATGCCAACAGATCGACAGACCGACAGCCAAATAGAAACACCCACGGAACTGAAAAGCCATTTTTTTTCGTTATCAAACCCTAAAACGCAAAGAAACGCCAAAATCGCAGAAGGTATTTTTTCACGCATACAATACTTCCCTTTAGGAAGGGAAGTAAAAAAATAATTTATCTGCTTTTCAGAGGTAAGTAAGTTTCGGAATGATTAACTGTTTGTATTTCTAAAAGTTGTTCTATAATGAACTTACCATTTTTAGTGTTCCGTACGGAACACTTATAAGATCACTTCGGTGTCTGTCTGTCTGTCTGTCACACTCGATTTTTCTCCGGAACTATTTGTCATAGAAAGTTGAAATTTGGTAATAATATAGGAATTGATGGCCTCATCAGAGCCGTGTAGTTTTGAAAGTTAAATTTTGACTCAAGGGGTTAGTTTTGGGGGGTGAAATCGGAAGTGAAAATTTTTTTACTAGGTCATCGAGTGTGGTGTCAAATGAAAGCTTGTGAAAACACGAGTAAAATATATATATATATATATATATATATATATATATATATATATATATATATATACGAGGCATGTTTTTTAAGTAAGTACCGTTTTGCGATTCCGCCGCCGCAGCGATACGGTCGGCGTTCCGCGCATGCGCGCTGGTAACCTACATCTCATGTCTACGCACTGACGCCATTACAGTCTGATTCTTCATTGTATACGTTGTTTACTGAGTGTTTAAGATGCCTCCGACAATCGTGAGTCCCGCCGATTGTGAAGTACGGGCTGTTATACGATTTCTTAGCGCTAAAGGCGTAAAACCGATCGATATTCATCGTGAGATCTATAAAGTTTACGGACAAAACATTATGAGTGATGGAATGGTAAGGAAATGGGTGAGAGCATTTAAAGATGGCCGCACAAATGTGCATGATGAAGAACGGAGTGGGCGTCCTTCGGTCGTTAATGAAGATTTGGTGCAGAAAGTGGACGAAAAGGTGAGAGAAAACAGACGCTTTACAATTTCATCATTGTGCGATTGCTTTCCTCAATATTCTCGTAGTGTTTTGTATCGCATTGTGACCGAGAACTTGAATTACCGGAAATTGTGTTCACGTTGGGTTCCAAAAATGTTGACGGATTTGCACAAAACCCAACGTTTAGGCAGTGCATTGACTTTCCTTGAGCGGTACCACAATGAAGGTGAACATTTTTTAGACCAAATTGTTACTGGTGACGAAACATGGGTGGCCTACGTCACACCAGAATCGAAACAACAATCCATGGAATGGCGACATTCATCATCACCCAAAAAAGTGAAGTTTAAGCAAACAATTTCTGCCCGCAAAATCATGTGCACAGTTTTTTGGGACAGAAAAGGAGTATTGCTAGTGGAGTTTCTGCCTCGTAATGAGACAATCAATGCAGCGTCTTATTGTGAGACATTGAACAATCTGCGTCGTGCAATCCAGAACAAAAGACGTGGCAAGTTGAGTAAGGGTATCGTTTTGCTGCATGACAATGCCCGTCCATATGTGGCTAATCGGACCAAAGATCTCATCAAATCTTTTAAATGGGAAACTCTAGATCATCCTCCATACAGCCCTGATCTGGCGCCCAGCGACTACCATTTGTTCCTGCACTTGAAGAAGCACCTGGGTGGTCAGCGTCTTCAAGACGATAACGAAGTCAAAACATTTGTGATACAGTGGTTAACAAGTCAGGCGGCAGAATTTTATGAGGAGGGTATTCAAAAACTGGTGCCACGTTATGACAAGTGCCTCAATATTCACGGAAATTATGTAGAAAAGTAGATTAAGGTACAGGCTTTCATGTAAAAATAAAATTATAGCGATATCTTTGCACGTCTTTTTTTAATTCCAAAACGGTACTTACTTAAAAAACATGCCTCGTATATATATATATATATATATATATATATATATATATATGTATATATATATATATATATATATATATATATATATATATAATGTAATACTTGCGCGCACTTTTCTTTGTATTATTTTTAAAAAATCGAGAAAAATCGCTGTCCCCCCGCCTTATCTCGAAAAAGTACTTATTAAAAAATTTTGAAAAAATTCTGGAATATTCTCCATGGGGTGTAGATTAGACGAAAATTATCACGAGTGCATTACCTTTAATAATTTATTTGGTATATATAAAAAAAAAAACAAAAATTTCAAGGTCATCAGTTTTCATTAAAGATTGGAAACAAACTTTGTTGAAAACCCATTTTGGGGTGTGTCTTGGGAACTTGCTGATCATTTTTATACCTCCCTAACAAAATTTTTTGTTTTAAAAGCAATCAACGTACGGAACACTAATTGCGCAAGTTCAATTTGCACTTGACCGGTTATTTTAGGTTACTCTGGAACCTTTCTATTTCTGTTAACATAAAAATACATAAAATACATTATGGAACAAGGGCTTCGGTAAAATGCTATATCGTGATTCTTTTAGCTAGCTATTAGAAATGTTGCAGAAGATTGCATGAAGTATCCTCAGGGATCTTTGTTTTCGAGATTAATAAACTCGGACAGGTGCGAGCAAAATATTTATACCTGAATGATGATCAACAAACTATCATGAAAGTCTATGAAGCAAATACCTACGCTTACGCTAATCAGAAACCAGAATTTCGCTATAGATAAACTCAAGAGATAATTAAATAAAAAGAACTGATGTGTTTTACCGGGGATTTTCAATATTTAACATCAATTCCCAACGTAAACGTAAATAATAGAAAACACCACATTTTTTTTTCTCATTTGAACTTTACTTAAAATAATAATTCGCCCTGTATAGTGGGGACTGGTTAACATTATAGTAAATCAATCAATGAATAGAGAAAATCTTCATAATGACTGTACCCGTGATAATTATGAAAAACTTGTAAATATTAATGTCGATTTAATTCAGAGCTGATCAGTGTATGACAGCTCATTAATCTTAGGTTAATAAATTACATGAATTTATTCCGTTTATATCATGCCATCTGTTAATTGGTTGCGTTTGATGACACAAATTTCGTGAAAAATGTTGCTTGCAGCAGTAAACTAGGTTTTTTTTATTGAGTTTTATTTATTCCATCAGCAAGTTAGAGATTATTTCTAGAAAGGTCGAGTCCTTACAGACAATCAAAAATATATTTTAGAATCCTCAATTCATATCTTCTTCTTCTCATTAATCTTATGAACGATTTAGGCCTACCGTGTTTGGCACGATGGGCTGTTGGCTAAGCTACGTTCTTGTCTGAAAAGTTCTGTTTGTGGCTCTCATGTTTCCTCAGAGAGCGTTCTTTCCGAATGGCAGTCAACGGATTCCTTTCTAACACCTTCACTATCAACGCCGGTGTACCCCAAGGCTCCATACTGTCTCCTACTCTCTTTCTCATTTATATTAACGATCTGCTGGAAAAGACCAAGAATCCAATCTACAGATTTTCAGATGACAGTACACTTATCTCTTCACTCACTTTGAACGTTCGGACATCGGCTACTCAGACGAATATCTGCAGACAGCAGGAAGTCATTCAACTTAACAAAGACCTGGAAGAAATTCTATCTTGGGGTCACAGTAACCGAGTGGAATTTAACGCTAGAAAAACCCAGGCGGCAGTTTTTTCTAAAAAAGTTAACATTACTGAATCAGACATAGTTATGTAGGGGCACTTCATTCCTCTAATATCGTCACTCAATTTGTTGGGCGTTAATTTGGGAGCAAATATGTCCTGGCATGAACATGTTGCAGGCATAGCAAGGAGAGCTCCTCAAAAGTTGGGAATATTATTTCGAACCAGAAAGCTTTACACTCCACAACAACTGTTAATTCTTTACAAAGCCCAAATTCGACCAACTATGGAATACTGCTCCCATGTTTGGAGCTCCGCTCCCAAACATACACTGCATTTATTGGATTCTATTCAGAGAAGAGCTATTCGTCTGATTGGAGACCCGGAACTGACCAGCGGCCTTCATTCGCTGGAACATCGAAGAACGGTTGGCGACTTGAGCCTATTCTACAAGTATTTTCTTGGAAAGTGTTCGAAGGATGTGGCCCGCTTAATTCCTCCCAGAGCGGTGCATGTTAGAAGTACACGTCTGTGTTTCCCACTGAGTACAATTTACAGCGATTCAAGAGCAACGTGAATCGCTTTTTTTCCGCACACGTCTCGCTCCTGTAGAGCTTTAGGGACTTCCCTGTAGGACGTGTGCTAGACCCCAAAAAAAAAAATTTAATGACTCTACGCTCCTTTGAAACCTTAATTTTACTTTCATTTTGAAGTCCTTGGTACATGTCGATTAACGTAATATTTACAAAGGAAAAACTGCTAAATTATTTCAACAGTTTTCCTTACAGTAAAAATCCCTATGAATTTGTTTGAGGCGCTCCCATTGTCCCTAAGGATGTAGAACTAAGCGCTTCCGCTATAGGCGCTCCTATTTTATTGTAATATTTTGTCTCTGAAAAAGCGCGATTTGAATTCTCCCGTTCACTCTCCTCACCTCTAGAACTATGTCGTTGCATAGAAAATAATTAATATTTTTGACAACAAAAAGCTACAACAGCTGGCGGTACAATTTTCTTCTAATTCTTAGAAGTCCGATGTTTTTTTTGATCGGAGGGTGTATGTGGCGATGTCATTGTTAGTGCGTACAATATACAGTTCTATAATAAAACTCAATTTGACTTTGTTGCATCGAAACACAACCTATTTGAAGTGTTACACTATAATATTTTAAATGTCATGCACTTTATCTGGGTTTCTTGTAGACGATTTTGCGAGTTTGTGCACTGTAGCCTTTTGGCTTATTGCGCTCCCCCCTCTTGGTTACATGAGCATCGTTTCTTTAAGAAAATTTATTAGCTTCCTTTCAAGCCTTCATGTTGTAATTTATCGCCACAAGGTAGATCGCCAACCAGTTTATGTCTGTTCCGAGTTCACATTCATATAAGATGTGCATAGAGGTTTCTTTCTCTTCACCATACATTCTGCATGTCAAAAGACAATTATAGATTCATATTTTCTGTAAATATGTCCTCAGCTTGCAGTGGCCGGTGATTACTTCCACCACTAGTTTAATCTGGGCCCTCATCAAACCAAGAACGTCAGTTGTTAATTTCTTTGAGGGGCTGCCAATTACGTCACTCCCATGTCTTTGGCGAGATGTTGCGAGCCAATGATCTAGAGTTGCTGATATGACTATCTGTTGATTCTCGTTTTTTTTACCACCTGTTTTAGTATACAAAAGGCTTGTTCTGGATCCCTGTATGGTTTTGTTGCTCCAATTCTTGCTAATTCCACATTTTCATTACCTTTTATCTCCAAATGTCGGGAAACCCACAGTAGTTCAACCCTGTTGTTCCTGGAGGATAGTTTACACTCCATCGTAATCTTGAAGCTGGCCTGATAGGCATATAAATCCTTTAGAATAGCCCGACTGTCTGAGAGAATATATATATACGTATATATATATATATATATATATATATATATATATATATATATATATATATATATATATATATATATATATATATATAGTTTAACTGCTGGAAAACGCCCTTTTAAGGGAGAAGAGATGAGCAATCAAAGATCTAAAGGCTCTAGTATCTGCTTTTTATTTTTATTATCGAGCTTTCGCTGCCTAATGGTAGCTTCTTCTGGATTCTAAAAATGCAAACCAGGTACAGAAAATAAACCAAACCGTTCGTTTTTTTAAAATGTGATTAAATAAATTGTACGACTGTATGTGAAATTACTTACAAAAATTTAGCAGTTAGTTCATCTCTGGTGAAGACAATGAAATTTGCATTTTTGTTGGCCAGGTAGTATGAATGATTACACAAAACATGATTAAAAGACACTTAGAGAGTTACACAAATATTGAAAATAAAACTTTGTCAATAAACATTAGTTAAAAACACTTTTTGAAGACAGAAAATACATAAACCAGATATACCTTTAAGACCAATAGTTTCCTGTGTAGGAGCATCTACACAACCACTTGCCAAATATATAGCCTCTATTTTAGAAACAGCTTTTTCAACTTTTAATAAATTCAGAATTAAAAATACCTTCGAATTTGCAGAGAAGGTTAATGGCTTTATTTTGCCAGAGGGTTTTGTACTTGCTTCTTTCGATGTAGTTTCACTATTTACTAACATTTCTCTAGACCTTATTATATCAATATTAAATGAACATTTCACATCAATAGAAGAAATATGTAATATTCCTAAAGAACAGTTTCTACTAATCATTACTTTTTTTTATATGAAAATACATTTTTCTCCTTCAATAGTACATTCTACAGACAAAAAATTGGCGTCCCAATGGGAAGTGCTATTTCACCAATCCTGGCCGAAATTGTTATGAATAAACTTCTTTATTTTGTTATTTCAAGGGTTGAATTTGAATTTCCCCTTCTGTTTCAATATGTGGATGACTTGTTAGTCGCTTTACCTGCCGGAAGTGTACAGAACACTCTTAACATTTACAATTCTTTCAATCATAAGTTAGTATTTACTGTTGAGGAGGAGACTGACTGTGCTGTTCCGTTTCTGGATACTAGGGTTGTACGCTCAGAAAATAATACAGTCAAACTGGACTGGTATAGGAAAAAATCAAGTTCTGGTAGATATATCCCCTTCCATTCTTATCACCCTATGAAACAGAAACTGAACATCATCAGAGGACTAAAGAACACAATAGATAAGATTTGCCACCCCTCATTTAAAGAAAAAAATGTAAAACTGTTGGAAGACATTTTGTTGGACAATTACTATCCTAAAGCTCTAATTAAAAAGAAATTTCAAAGATCCCTCCTTCCAATTAATCCAACTGTCACCACTAATATCGATATTAAAGTAGGAAAGTTACAATACATTGAAGGCCTTTCCCAGTCCTTGTCTTCTCTTTTTAAAAATACAAACATTACAATTGCCAATTACAACATAAAAAGAATGAATTGTTTTTATACCAATTTAAAAGATAAAACCGATACTTTACAAAGATCTAATATAATCTATGGCATTCCCTGTCAATGTGGTTTGGTCTACGTTGGACAAACTTCACAAAAGCTCTCTAAGAGATTAGTATTACACAAAAGTGATAGTAAACACAAACCTAACGCAACTAGCTTGAGCTTACACGTACATAATACAGATCACAGAGTACAATATAACAACAGCTTCATTCTGGATGTTGAGACTAATTACTTCAGAAGAAGTTTCTTGGAAATGTGTTACATAAAAACCTGTAAAAATAATTTCAATCACAAAAAAAACATAGAAGGATTGAGCTCCATGTATACTTATTTGCTAACACAAAACTATACCAAACCAATAAAAAAGAACGATCTTTATGAAAAAATTAGTTTCTAGTAAAGTTGACGTTTCTTATCTCTTTCTGTCATTTTTGCTATTTATTACCAGTTACTTTTCTATGTTTTCTTGTTAAAATTACATAATTAAAAAAATTAAATATGACTAATAATAAATAACGTCCAGTATTAATTTTCTCTTTCAAATTTTTAAATTAGCCTATGAATCTCTTGATTATAAAATTAAAGAATTAATATAATTAATAATAAATAACTCGTCGAAGAGTAACGTTCATCAAATTTAAGTCCCCCCTTTTTTATAAAATTAAAACTAAAAAATAGATATCATTAATAATAAATAATTTATCTAAAATTAGCATCCACCTAAAAAATTTACCACATCCCTAACTTTAATGCTTTTTATGGTTTTTTGTCGACCTGATGACGACATAGACTACCAACAATATTCGGTTCGGACTCAAATATCACTAAATAGTTACTAAACTCGACGTCAAAAATTTTAAAATGGAGTACCATTTCAACATCATGGTTTCTTGCAGTTATGTTTCTGTCTTCAAAAAGTGTTTTTAACTAATGTTTATTGACAAAGTTTTATTTTCAATATTTGTGTAACTCTCTAAGTGTCTTTTAATCATGTTTTGTGTAATCATTCATACTACCTGGCTAACAAAAATGCAAATTTCATTGTCTTCACCAGAGATGAACTAACTGCTAAATTTTTTGTAAGTAATTTCACATACAGTCGTACAATTTATTTAATCACATTTTAAAAAACGAACGTTTTGGTTTATTTTCTGTACCTGGTTTGCATTTTTAGAATCCAGAAGAAGCTAGCAGCGAAAGCTCGATAATAAAAATAAAAAGCAGATACTAGAGCCTTTAGATCTTTGATTGCTCATCTCTTCTCCTTATAAGGGCGTTTCCCAGCAGTTAAACTTAGGATTGTTTGTTGCCAGTGCCCTGTTACTGTCTTTCCTCTTTCTTATATATATATATATATATATATATATATATATATATATATATATATATTTATATATATATATATATATATATATATATATATATATATATATATATATATATATAAATATCGGTTAATAATGTATATTTTTTCGTAAGAAGGTTGAATTGCTTATTCATTTATAATTTAAATTTGCAAGGGCAGTACAGGATAAATAAATTTACCCATTTCTGTCTATTTAAAATTCTTCTCAAGAACTCGGCAAGAATTTTATTATTTACAATAGATATTAGATCAATAAATTTACAAATGCAGATCTGGTTTCGCGTGAGTAAAATCATTCATATAATGATTAAAAATAATTTAATTATTCATATAGTGGCATCTTTAACAGTTATTCCAAATGAAAAACATGTAGTGTGGAAACGATTTACATTTATATCTAAATTTTCAAGGTGTCTATAAACTTTCCCAGAACACATTACATTTACTATACATACTTATGAATTATAGACCAAGAGGGCGATCCGAAATTATGACCTGTCACTAAACGTCCGCCTAGTTGTTCGTTCTATCGGGCGAGTCGAATAAAAGCATTTAACGTTGATTTTGAGGCACCGTGCCCTGGAATTCCCAGATAAAGTCCAAAATGCTACATCTAAAAATGGACTGTCGTTTAACCACACTTATAGACACTAAAAAAGTTGAGCTCCCCAAAGGGCAGACGCCGCCCAGACCGAACCCAGCTTTAGTGCTAGTTTTTTTTTTTCTTTTACGGGTCTAGCACCCGTGCTATATGGAAGTCCCTAAAGCGCTCCAGGAGCGGCATGTGTGCGGAAAAAGCGATTCACGTTGTTCCTGAATCGTTGTAAATTGTACTCAGTGGGAAACAGCCCTGGGAAAATTATTCCAAAGGGATTATGTTCTCCATATAAAAGACTGCTTAAAAAGCGTTGTACGCGAAGTAACGAGCTGAACCTCATATGGATATGAAGTATTAGCGCAACGTGTGTTTCTAACATGCACCGCTCTAGGAGGAATTAAGCGGGCTACATTCTTCACACACTTTCCATGAAAACACTTGTAGAACAGACTCAAGTCGCAAACCGTTCTTCGATGTTCCAGCGAATCAAGGCCGCCGGTCAGTTCCGAGTCTCCAATCAAACGAACAGCTCTTCTCTGAACAGAATCCAACATGGGAGCAGTATTCCATAGTTGGTCGAATTTGAACTCTGTAACAGTTGTTGTGGAGTGTAAAGCTTTCTGGTTCGAAATAATATTCTCATCTTTTGAGAAGCTCTCTTTGCTATGCCTGCTACATGTTCATTCCAGGAAATATTTGCTTCCAACTTAACGCCCAACAAATTGAATGACAATGCTAGGGAAATGGAGTGCCCCGACATGACTATGTCGGGTTCAGCAACATTAACCTTTTTAGAAAATACTGCCACCTAGGTTTTGGTACCGTTAAATTCCATTTGGTTACTGTCACCCCAAGATAGAATTTTTTCCAGGTCTTTGTTAAGTTGCGGATAATCGCCTGAGTAGCCGATGTCCGAGCGTTCAAAGTGAATGAAGAGATAAGTGTACCGTCATCTGCAAAGCTGTTGGATTGGATTTCCCGGTCTTCTCCAGCAGATCGTTAACGTAAATTAGAAAGATAGTAGGAGACAGTATGGAGCCTTGGGGCACACTAGCGTTGATAGTGAAGGTGTCCACCGCCACCCGTAAAGAAAGCTCTCTGAGGAAACATAAGAGTCACAAACAGAAGTTTTCAGACATAAGAGCGTAGCATAGCCAACAGTCCATCTTGCCAAACACTGTCGAATGCTTTGGATATGTCAAGAGTAACCGCTCGAGATTCTCCAAAGTGTTTAATTGAGTTGTTCCAAACATGTGTTACATAAGTCAGAAGATCTCCTGTTGATCTATGTTTAGGAAAGCCATTTTGTTGATCGCTAATAATGTTGAATCATTCAATATATTTTAGAAGATGCTGATTGATAACCTTTTCCATGACTTTTGATATTATTGAAAGCAATACGACTGGTCAGTAGTTATTTGCCAAGGTCTTCTTGGCTTTTTTAGGTATCGGCTGAACTGTGGCACATTTCCAGTAAGAAGGAAATATCCTCTTTCTGTAGGATAGGTTAAAAAGTCTACAGAAAACTGGTGTTAGTTCCCTCGCACAGTTTTTGAAAACTATGGCAGTTATTCC
The DNA here is from genome assembly GCA_019049505.1 of Pachyrhynchus sulphureomaculatus. Taxonomy (NCBI): domain Eukaryota; kingdom Metazoa; phylum Arthropoda; class Insecta; order Coleoptera; family Curculionidae; genus Pachyrhynchus; species Pachyrhynchus sulphureomaculatus. The sequence continues at coordinate 14,452,069 of CM032455.1, read as the reverse complement.
GTCAGCGCCAGAAGCCTGAAGAATATGATATTAATACATTTAGTTTGTTCTTGATAAAATAATAGGGAACCTGCAAAATGCAGACGCCTCCAATACCGGAGAACAAAGCTGGACATTTTATGAAAAAATCATGAATTGGCTGGAAAAACCAGGTTCAGCTTCGTGCTCCAGTATTGGCGGCGTCTGCCTTTTGCGGGTTCCCTCTTATTTTATCAAGAACAAAACAAATTTATTGATTTTAGATATTTAAATGACAGTCCATTTCTGGATCGACTTTTTCTGGGCCCTAAAGCTGGGTCTCGTCTCGGCAGCATCTGCCCTTTGGGGCGCTCGTCTTTTTTAATGTCAATAAATGTTATGGTACTTGATCCAAGTACCTTTTTCAATCCATTTTTGGATGTAGCGTTTTAGACATTCCAGGGCACCAGGGCCGCAAAATCAACGTTAAAGGCTTTTAATAGACTCTCCCGATAGAACGAACAACTAGGCAGACGGAGAATCGACAAGTCAAAATTTCAGGGCGCCCTCTTGGTCTGTTATTAAAATATTAAATAAAAAATGTATACAACATCCTTATTCAATATATATTTTTCAAAATGAATTCATGAACCCATTAATAAATGCCAACTAAATTTTTTTTCGCATAACAGAATCAACTGCTCCACAAGACAGCCGCACCTGCGGAAAAAATTCGCTAACGTTTGGAACTTAGTGTACGAGGGCTGTATGATAAATACTTGGCCTTGACAAGAAAAAACATTTTTATACGTAAAATTTTTTTTGATTTTTCAACATAGTCTCCTTATAGCTCGATACACTTAGTCCACCGTTTTTCTGTCTTTTGTATTCGATCTAAAGAATACAATTTCTCCAACCCTTCAAAACAGACGTTTATTTCAGTAATCACCTCATCGTTTGAGCCAAATTTTTTTTCCGCCGAGCCATTCTTTCATATCTAGAAATAGGAAATAATCGCTGGGAGCTAAATCTGGCGAATATGGTGGATGCAGAAGCGATTCGTATCGTAACTCATGGAATTTGATGACGATGGCGATGAGACAAGTGTGCACTCGTGCCTTGTGTATTTTTTTTCTCCGTCAAATGCGGATGTGGGCGTTTTTCTTTCACAGCACGGTTGAAACGCTCCATTAAGTTGACGGAATTCTCTCCATTAATAGTTTTGCCCTTTTCAAGGTAATCAATGTGGATTATGCCGCGTGTATCCCAAAACACTGTGGCCATGACTTTATTGGCCGATAAAGTCGCCTTGACCTTCTTTGACGGCGTTTCGCCACGGAAAACCCACTGCTTGGACTGTTCTTTAGTCTCTAGTGTGCTGTAATGGATCCATCTTTCGTCAACAGTTATGAATCGACGCCAAAAATCATTCTGAATGCACTTTAACATCGCCAAATATTCTTTTGAAGTTGACACACGTGCGTGTTTATTGTGAGCACTCGCGGCACCCATCTTACGGAAAGCTTTCTGACCCTTGCAATTGAGATGCCCACAGTGTCAGTAATCTCACGCACTTTGACTCTTCGATCATTTATCACTATATCGCGGATTTATTGCGTTTTTTTACCATATTAATAAATAATAATAAATAACGAAAAGTTTTTGCATATTCGAACACTAGACAAATTATCGGTTTCGTAACTTTTCTTCTACAAAAGGAGACATTTTTAAAGCTAAAAAAAGCAAATATTAAGGGTGTTCCCAAAGAAAGAGAGAATTTTTCTGCATTTAATTGCGGCACATTTAATTCTCTTTGGTAGTGCGATTTAACGTAGGAATTTACTTTAAGCCAGTTGACCAGTTTACACAGTTGACCCATGATTTGACAGATCTCGAGGAGTTGATTCGTATGTTAACGAATGTACTTAGTTCCATCCACTAGGAGCGATAAATGGAGTGTCAGAGTTTCATCATTAAGTATAAGAAAAATTACCTGTTAATTGATTGATTAATATTAATGTACTTTAGGGCAATTGATTAATTTAGACAAATGGCACATCATTTGGCAGATTTCGACGAGCTGAATCTATCAAAGTTAAATGATTCCCACCACTAGATGGCCAAATATGGCTGTTAATGACGCCGGATTAGGATTGGTTAGATCTAATTTGGCGCGAAAAACGAATCTGAACTAACTCCAACTAATAAGCTCAATACGGCGCTGCATGACAACTTGGCCTCGCAACCAAAGACCAGTGCTTCGCAAGGCTGCGTATTACCGAATCATAAGACAAATTAATCCGAACTAGTTTTTATATTCTCGTATACTTAACATTAAAATTGCCACCCCCGCTATATTTCATACCCTAGTGGATGCTGGCACGTAATTTTTAAGTTATATTAGGTTAGGTTATGTGTTGGTTAGATCTAATTCTATTCAAATTTCAACATACAGTATTTTACACCCTAGTGATTGTAAGGAACTAAATTTAGTGTCATTCGACTCGAGCTTGTCGAGATCTCTCAAATCATGGGGTCATTTATCTAAATTGGAAAAGTGGCTTAAAGTAAACTTAGGTCGCTTAAACTTTTTTTATATACTAAGAATATAAATAAAGTTTCATACATAAAGGTATATTTAAGCAAAATTATTTTTTTTAGCCCTGCCCTTTATCTATATATGAAAATCCGCATCTCTCTGTGTATATATATATATATATATATATATATATATATATATATATATATATATATATATATATATACTAGCTGTGCCCGCGGCTCCGCTCGCGTGAACTTGATTCGCCTTTATCGTCACTGCTTATTCGTTATGTATATATTATTATATAGTTCAAGGGGCCTTAGAGGCCCATGGCTTGGTTGCATACTTGTCTCCACTTCTTTTTATCTCCGTTTAGCTTTTCCCAGTGCGGGATTCCCATCAACTCCGGATCTTGCTTTACTGCCTGAATCCATGTAGATCGAGGTCTACCCTTGCCTCTTCTTCCAACCACCCCTCTTATTACGTCTTGCTTTGCCTGTCTTTCTTCCTTCATCCTTGCCAGGTGTCCCAACCATCTTAATCGCTGGCTTCTGATGATTTGGCCTATAAGGGGTTTCGTATATAGGCATTTTAATTCGTAATTTGTTCTTCTTCTCCACAGTCCCTCTTATTTCCTTCCTCCGTAGATTCTTCTCAAAGCTTTCCTTTCCCACACCTCCAACGTCTCCTTTTCTCTTGCATTAAGTTTCCTCGTTTCGCATCCATATGTCACCGTGGGTCTGACAACTGTCGTATTTATTCTTTCTTTTGCTTTTCTTGATACATTCTTTGATTTCAATATCGGATTCATTGCCCCCAAACATCTCTGTCCTTTCGCTATTCGTTCTTGTATCTCTGTCCTTTCTTGTCCACTCTCTGTTATTGTTACTCCCAGATAATTAAATTTGTCTACTTTTACAAACGTATATCTTTTCCCTAAGTTGTTTATTATATCTAAACTTTTGTTGTTTTTATTATCCTTCTTCTTTGTAATTTCCATGTATTTTGATTTTTCCTCATTTATCTTTAATCCTCTCATCCTTCCCCTTTCTTCTATCCTACTTATGGCTTTTTTGAGGTTCTTTTTGCTCTTGCAATTACTGCTACATCATCCGCATAGGCCAAGCATTGGCAGGTTAGTTGGTATATCGTTCCATTTATCTTTATTTCTGACTCCCGGATTATCTTCTCTATTACCAAATTAAATATACATGTCGACACTGGATCCCCCTGTCTTAATCCTCTCTTCACCTTAAACTTGTCTGATACTTTGCCCTCAACCAACACTCTATTTTCTGTGTCATTCAGGGTCATTCTCACCATGCGAATCAATTTACTTAGAATTTTTAGTTCTTCCATTATCTTGTAGAGGCCTTCTCTATTTATAGAGTCATATGCTTCTCTGAAATCTACATAGACCAAGTGTAGTGCCAAATTTTGTTTTAAGCTATTATCTTGGATTTGCTTAATCGAAAATATCTAGTCTGTAACCGATCTATTTTTCCTGAATCAACACTGGTACTCTCCCAGAATAGACTCGGCTTTCTCTGCTAGTCTGTTTTTGATAGTCAACACTATTATCTTGTACACGACATCCAGTAAGGCTATTGGTCTATAATTAGCACATATAGTTTTTTTTTTTTCCTTTTTGGTATATTGGACAAATGAGCGACTCTCTCCAGCTCACTGGCATCTTTTCTGTTTCCCATATTTCTTGCACCAACCGGCATATTTCATTTCCCAGATCTACTCCTCCAGCTTTGATCAGTTCTGCTGTTATACAATTTCCACCCGGGGCCTTATTTTTTTTGGGTTCTGAGTATTTTTCTTATTTCTTCTTTGCAGGGTTTGTTTGTTCCCCTCCTGCCCTTCAGTTAATTTTGCTTCCTATTTCTCATTCAACTCATTTTCATCTCCATTTAGTGTTTCTTTAAAGTATTCCCCCCATCTATTCAGTCTTTCTACCAATCTTACTGCTAAACTTCCATCTTTTTTCCTACATATTAGCATTTTGTCTCTGTTTATTTCCTTTGTATTTTATATAAAAAAAAACACGTAAATCGGATAAGTGGTTCTTAAGTGCTACGCACAGTAATGGATAAACAGACAGACAGAGAGACTTTACGTTTTATATATATTACAGATTTTTTTTTGACATATATTAAATTAAGAATTAAAAAACATCACGTAAATCAGATGAGTGGTTCTCGAATGATAAGCATACTAACGGACAGACAGAGAGACGTTGCGTTTTCTATATGGTATATTATATAGATTATTATTATTATTATATAACCTGTCCAGAGAACATATGTATGAATTAAAAAAAAATACACGTAAATCAGATAAGTGGTTCTCGAGTGATAAGCGCACTAACGGACAGACAGACAGAGAGACGTTGCATTTTATATGTATTACAGATATTCTTTGCTACATGATATTGTTCCATATTTAATGGTTTAGGCAGTGTGTTGCAAGAGAACGCTCTAGCGGCAAACTTTTTTCCGACTTGATTCACTGTTATCGTCACTGCTTATTCCTTATGTTATCTAATGTAATAAAATATAGCCTAAAACCTGGCCAAAGAACATATGTATGTTTAACAAAAAAGCATGTAAATCGGATAAGTGGTTCTCCCGTGATAAGCGCACTAACGGACGGACAGACAGACAGAGAGACGTTGCATTTTATATATATTATAGATGTAATAAAATATATATCTATAACCTGGTCAGAGAACATATGTATGAATTTAAAAAATCACATAAATCGAATAAGTGGTTCTCGAGAGATAAGCGCACGAACGGACAGACAAACAGACAGAGAGACGTTGCATTTTACATATATTATAGATATAAATTATTATTATTACTATATAACCTGGCCAAAAAATATATGTATGAATTTAAAAAAAGACACGTAAATCGAATAAGGGGTTCTCGCGTGATCGACGCACAAATGGACAGACAGACAGACAGAGAGACATTGTATTTTATATATATTATAGATTATAGGATATAGATATTCTCTGCTACATAATATTGTTCCAAATTTAATGGTTTAGGCTGTGTATTTCAAGGGAACGCGCGGCAAACTTTTTTCCGACTTCATTCACTATTATCGTCACTGCTCATTCCCTATGCTACCTATCGTAATAAAATATAGCCTATAACCTGGGCAGAGAACATATGTATGTTTTAAAAAAAAAAGTACGTAAATCGGATAAGTGGTTCTCCAGTGATAAGCGCACTAACGGACAGACAGACAGACAGACAGACAGATAGACAGAGAGACGTTGCATTTTATATATTATAGATATATCCCAAATAACTGGAACAATGCAATGGTGATCTCTATCTTGGAAAATTATCGACCGATTTACTTTCGCAAATCCATAAATTGTTTTACAAAGATCTTAACAAATAGAGTGACCCTCAAACTGGATTGCAATCAACCCCTTCAGCAGACTGGGTTTAGGAAAGATGCAAACACCTACTGACCATGAGAGTGTTGCGGGAAAAATCAGTGGAATATCATTTAGATAACTGCCTTTTTGTGGATTTCCACAAAACATTTGATACTGTGGAACATTGGGCTATGAGGAATATACTTAATTATGCCAGAATTGATTATAGGTATACTCAGATATTTAAATATAGATACGACAATGCAACTTCCACTATTACTTTAAGTGAATTGGATTATAGTAATATTTACAACAAAAATATCAGTTGTAACGGCAAATATAAACTACAAACTCTACAAAATATTTGTAGATTGTCGACAGGGTTCAAAAAATACGATCATACGTGATCAATATTTAATCAATATGACCTGATAAAATTAGTGCATATAGACGAAAGTTATTTAACCGAATTCATAATTATTCATTCTCTTAACATAAAGAACTAAAACAATTTTGAAGTGCCTAAGTATCGGACTAAGAAATTTAAATATATTTGCTCAGTATACAAACTAATCTAAAAAAAATTTAAACTATATCACGTGAAAAAAAATTATCAACCCCGGCAGATTGGACGAATGATTAAATGTTGATCAAAGTCTTCCTCATTTGTATCAAATAATGATTTCATTTTTATTTTCTTAAATATGTTTTAATTGTCAATATTATATAATAGCCCAGTCGTCAGAGGTAAATTTTGACGGAAAGCTTTCACTAAATGTTAACACAGGCTGCATTTTGGCATATAGCTAGTTCTTTGGGCGTAGAATACGATAAAAAAAGCCGCTCTAAAGTGTACGCTAAGTCTACAAAATCGAAAATAAAATGAAAAATTAGGTTGTTCGCAAAGATCACGAAAAATAAAAAAGATATTGAAGAAATAATAGCACCACATAAAAGAACAATAAATTTTACAAAAACATAGTATATAGATTATTTTTTTAGGTTTATCGTAATTTAAAAAAAAAATATTTAAAATAAAATGGCTGGTTTAACTCTTTCAGTTGTAGTCGGAATCATGCTTTCAACCTAATTTATGATTAAATTAACGTTTCTGTATACTACTAAATATTTTAAAATTGGCTATTAAGGGGTTTCTCGGGGTAGTGATTAGGAATCCAATGACAGATTTGAAAAATTCAAAATGGCAGATCCAATATGACGGCCAGAGAGTACGTAATTCATATAATTTCTTCGAGTTATTTAGAATTTTTGTGTTTTCAATAACTATTTTCTTTGTACCTGGATTTTTAAATGAAATATAAATACTTTATAGTTAAAGCTTAGACTTTTATCTTTAATTTCGCACCTAAATATATATTTTTTTCTATTAAGTTTAAGTTGTACGATGTATATAAGCAAAAAATACACTTTTTAAGAGCAAAATTACAAAAAAAAAGAAAAGGTTTTTTTAAGTTTGAAGTGATTTTGTAATATCAAGTATACTTTTAACTGTAACTAAAAAAATTGTCCTACTTTTTTTGACCATTCCGTACTGCTTCAAACGTAAAATTGCCGGCGGCGTACTACAGCAGACAAATTTTCATATTTCAAAACTCAATTTTTAAATAACACAGACAATTGGATATTTCTAATTATTCTTTTATTGAAACTTAAGGTATAATAATGGTATATGCACAAGGATTTTTTTCAATACTATCTTTTGTTAAATATCTGTAATTTACAAATTATAAAGCAATAAAAATAAAAACTATTAGTATCATCGGAAATCTAAAAGTCTCCTATTCAAAAAGCTATCTTTATTTTTTTTTACATTCTGAAAACAAGTAATATCGGTTAATCTTAGAACGGTGCGCGTAGACTTTCAAATTAACCTGTTTAAATCACCTATCCAAGTTTTTGATAGGTTCTGACGCTAATAAAAAAAATCTGGAAAAAGTCTATATACTGCTTTTTTATAAAACTTCCCTCTCTTTCACGTATTGCTATTGCTCAATACCTTTTTTATTTTTCGAGATATTACGGAAAAACCGAATTTTTGATTTTATTTTGTATTTTGTGGGCTTAGCGTACATCAAACTTTAGCAAGCTTTTTTGCAGCCTGTTAACATTTAATGAGAGCTCAAAACCTCTGGCGCCTGGGCTATAATAACTGTTAATTAATTTATTATTGTTATTGGCGTAAGTAAAGTTCGTTATTATTATGATTATAACCATTTTCTGATAGAGACAAAAACAAAAATCCGACGTGTCAAACCTGACGATAATTATGACGACATCCTACGTCCGTTTGATTAGGCATCACCGACTAAACTCATCTGCCTGGACAATATAGGAGAGCCAACGATAACTGCTCTTTGCCTACCTAAGTTAATATTAAGTTAATTGTATATTTATAACTCACGAAATATGTCGAGTTCTCTGTCATCGCATTTATATAAAACCCAATACCTAGGCTGAGTTATTTAGGTTACTAACATGAAAATATCTTAAGACATAAATGCATAATCATGATTAGTTCACCACATTGTATAATAGTTTTAGGTTTAACCTCTCCAATTACCAATAAAAGATTCTACATTCTCGACAGTTTTACCAAAAATATATTCTGAATGCCTACTAAATATCCGATGACTACCATGACCTATAGTCAATTTTCGGTTCGGTGAATCCTTTACCATACAAGAAAGTTTAGTGGTGAGTACGTAATATCCCAAGACAAATGACGTATATTCCTAAGATCAACTAATCACATATAAAGAACGTTTTGGAACTAAAGGCGTAGCCACGGCAAGCCAGAGGAAATCAGAAAAAAACCCTCTGCCCTATGGATTTAGAAATAGCATCACTCGCATCTAATAATCGGGTCTCTGGTATTTTTTTTTTCAATTTTGATTGTAAGGCCGGGTTTTTTTTTCTTGACTTTTTTTTACAGAAATGGGAAAGGTCTAAACTTAAAATCTTACTGTAAGATCGAATTTTCTTCGCAATCCCCTAACCTCCACTTATCGAATTTTACTGTGTTAGGAAACGTATAAACATTTAAAATTCCGATGAAAAAGAGTTCTTAGTGTTCCGTACGGAACTCTTATAGGATCACTTCGATGTCTGTCCGTCCATCCGTCCATCCATCCATCCGTCCGTCCGTCTGTCTGTCACACCCGATTTTCTCCGAAACTATTTGACGTAGAAAGTTGAAATTTGGTACTAATATAAAAATTGATAGCCTCATTAGAGCCGTGTAGTTTTGAAAGTTAAATTTTGACCTAAAAGGTTAGTTTTGGGAGGTGAAATCGGGAGTAAAAAAAAAAATTACCAGGTCATCAAGTGGGGTATCAAATGAAACCTTGTAAAAACACCAGTTCAAAAATATATATAATGTAATACTTGCGCACCCTTTTCTTTGTATTATTTTTTAAAAATCCCTGCCCCCGATTATGTCGAAAAGTACTGACTGAAAAATTTTGAAAAATTTCTGGAATATTCTCCCCGGGTGTAGATTGAACGAAAATTATCACGAGTGCATTACATTTAATAATTTACCTGGTATATATTTGTAAAAAAAATCAAGGTCATCAGTTTTCAGTAAAGATCGCAAAAAAAAAACTTTGTTGAAAACTCATTTGAGGTGTATTTTGTGACATCATTGATCATTTTATACCTCCGTAACACAAATTTTTATTTCAAAAGCAATCGACGTCCGGAACACTAATTACGTAAGTTCAACTTGCACTTGACCGATTATTTTTTTCTTGAAGATCCTCTCTTTCGGTAATATATGCGTTTCTAGGAGTATTGACAACAGTTTTTAAACTTCTGTTAAATTTATTTTTATTCTCCTTGGGTACTGAGTTTGTTGCTTTTACCCTAAACCAGCTTAAGTTTTTAAAGTGTATCTGATCGTTATTTCAAAATTGCTGATAATTTAACAAAGCCGGTAATATTTTGATGCTTCAAAATATTCTTACTAATAAATGTAATGTATTTTGATTCACTTAAGAAAAGATTAGTTACTACCTACAGCGGGATATTTTGAGAAATATGGGTAAAATTTTAACATTTAATAGAGTAATAACCGATCTTAATAACAAATTACTTACATTTTAAAATAATTTTATTTAATCCCAGTTGAATGTAATAATAACATAGTAATCCACTAATAGGGCTCCACCAAATATAAATCATAAAAAATATGTATTTTTCACCAATAATTAAGTTAAAACAGATTCTCTTACATTTTCAGTTTTAAATCAATCAATTGAAAAATAAGAAATATAAATCATAAAACGCCGACAAAAAAATCTAATCAATGTTGGCGCGAACAAATCGCCGCCGATTAGCGAAACAATCGAGACGCGTGTTTGCGATCTCCGATCAGCAGCCTTCTTGACTTCTCCTCGATCAGAGCTCACGTGCTGCGAGATACTGAATGATGCACTTTTAGTGTTGTTCAGCTTTTGTCAAAGAGTATAAAATCTAGTGGGCCATTAGCGCAGCTGCTTCTTGATTCTTGGAGTCGAGGGCCCTCCTACCAAATGAGAGATTTTTCGGCATAGGATAATAGAAAAGGACCGCATTGTCCTGGTTGAAAGGACCATCGGAGAGGGTGTTGCCGAAGAAAGAGCGAATTTTTGGCATTTGTTCAATGATTTTGTTTTGCTTTTTGTTCAAAACATTCGATTTTCAAGGTTTGTCTGCTAATTTTGTCTTAAAGGATTGAATTGTCGAATAATAGATATTCAAAACACGAATTTGTTTATATTTATTTGTTCGTCGATATTAATAATATAATCGTTAAAAAAGAGGGACTGCTTTACAAAAATGATAATAAAAACAAATGTAAGAAAATATATAATATAGGAATTTATAATAGTGGTGTTTAGGTACTATAACTCAGGGAAAAGATTTGCAGCCTATGATACGGGGTGTTTTTTACGTAGTTAGCTATGAAGGAAGATTCAAACGTAATCCAGAATTTTTTGATTTTTTTCATTGCATCTAACAAAAAAAATTTTTGTTTGCGTTTCAAAAAAGACGTTAGAGCGGTTTACAATTCATCATGTGGTAGATGTTTGAACAAAAAGAAGATGCATGGCGCTTAACGTGGGTTATAGGGTGGATGTTGTAAGTAGGTAAATTTACAGCTTTCTGTAAAGGCTTTAGTAGTGCGAGTCTTGTAAATCTTAGTTTTTTTTTATTGGTCTAGCATACGTGCTGCAGGGAAGCCCCTAAAGCTCTACAGGAGCGACATGTGTGCGGAAAAAAGCGATTCACGTTGTTGGACTTGGATTCTTTCACTGCTGAACTTTTTTTTTTTCTGAGGAACCAAATATGATAACAAAAAATTTGTCACTTGTCAAGTTTGACAGATTACAAGGCCAACCAACATCGTTTTTAAATGGCATTCTCCACATATGATTTGACAATTGACAATTTTTTGGCTTTCCCGCAAAAACTAAATGTACTAGTAAAAGAATTTTTGTTAAGCTAAATAAGAAGATAGTAAATCAAGTGAGCTTCTTGATAGTTAAAATTCCGAAAAAGTGATTTACGTTGGTGTTGAATCGCTGTAAATTGTACTCGGTGGGAAACACAGCCCTGGGTAAATTATTCCAAAGCGTACAACGCTTTTCAAGCAGTCTTTTATATGGAGAACGCTTATGTTCTCCATATAAAAGACTGCTTGAAAAGCGTTGTACGCGGAGTAACAAGCTGAACCTCATACGGATGTGCAGTATTAGCACGACGTGTATTTCTAACATACACCGCTCTGAGAGGAATTAAGCGGACTACATCCTTCGAACACTTTCCATGACAATACTTGTAGAACAGACTCAAGTCGCCAACCGTTCTTCGATGTTCCAGCGAATCAAGGCCGCCGGTTCTTCAATCAGACGAACATCTCTTCTCTCCAATAAAGTCGCGAAGAACCAATGCTGTGTGAGAAGGCGCATTATCATGATGAAAAAACCAAGAGTTATCGGCCCATAACACTCAAATAATATTCCCTGTTGATAGTTTGACCCGGCGGAAGGAATTCATAATGAACAACACCACGATAATCGAAGAAAACTGTTAACATCACCTTGATTTTCGACTTGCTTTGGCGTGGTTTCAGTTTTGTAAAAAATTGCCGGTAGCGCCATTGTTTCTGAAGGTGCAATACTCATAATTGGTACCAGCGTTCTATAGAGATGAAAAAAAAGATATATGTAAATAAATTCGAGTTAGATGCTACACGGTGTTCAAAATAAATTTATATATTTCGACCATTTTAAATTGAAAAATCTCAAATTTTTTAAATGGCACACCCTGTATATTATTATTTTTTGTGAGAGATTTTACAAAACCCTCTAACTTTTAATAAGTATGTCATGTACCTATTTCTAGTAGTTTTCGATTTATTTTGAATATTTCAATTTTTACCCTTATTTTTAATATGTTACAACAAATTCAGTGTGTGTTTGGGAGCGGAGCCCCAAACATGGGAGCAGTATTCCATAGTTGGTCGAATTTGAGCTTTGTAAAAAATCAACAGGTGTTGTGAAGTGTAAAGCTTTCTGGTTCTAAATAATATTCCCAACTTTTGAGAAGCTGTCCTTGTTATGCCAGGACATATTTGCTCCTAAATGAACGCCCAGCAAATTGAGTGACAATGCTAGGGGAATGGAGTGCTCCGACATAACTATGTCGGGTTCACTTTTTTAGAAAAAAACTACCACCTGGGTTTTTATACCATTAAATTCCACTTCGTTACTGTCACCCCAAGATAGAATTTCTTCTAGGTCTTTGTTAAGTTGACCGACCTCCTGATGTCTGCGGATATTAGCCCGAGGGTTCAAAGTGAATGAAGAGATAAGCGTAGTGTCATCTGCAAAGCTATAGATTGGAATGTGAGTAAGAAAGAGAGTATGGAGCCTTGGGGCACACCGGCGTTGATAGTGAAGGTGTTAGAAAGAAATCCGTCAACCGCCACTCGTAAAGAACGCTCTCTGAGGAAACAAGAGAGCCACAAACAGAACTTTTCAGATAGGCCATAAGAGCGTAGCTTAGCCAACAGTCCATCATGCCAAACACGGTCGAATACCTTGAATATGTCAAGAGCAACCGCTCGAGATTCTCTGTTTAATTGTGTTGTTCCAAACAAGTGTTACATAAGTCAGAAGATCTCTTGTTGTTCTATGTTTTGTCGTACAACAGCAGGATCTACGGGATCCATAGAGCAATTGTAATACTCAATTGTGAATTAGTAAAGAATGTAAGTTTTTAAGATTAATACTAAATAATGGCTTAAGGTGAAGCATATAGATAACGTAAGTAAAAAGTAAATAAAGCGTATTATGAAATAAGTCAATTAAAACCAATTTTGTATACGAATTACTTGATCAATATATACTACATCCTTGCTTACTGTCACATTATTTATAATATTCTTTTATGGGTATCAGAAAATAAGATACAGGAACGATTCGTTAACCAAAAAGGAATAATTACACTGGTTTTCAATTTGAAATATCATTTCCCTGACCGAATACGAATGATATTTTATTCTATATTAAACTCTTATATTCTAATTAGAATTTATATTTTTTCTCTGATAGGCATAATTTTAATGTTAAAAACATAATACTAAACAATATTATTCTGTTTTTGCTGTTATTAGCATGACCTCTTATAATCACTTGTCTTCTCGTACTCTTACTATGCTGTTTCTGTACTCAGACCATACCAAGTTCATAAAGTTAAATTAATTCCCTTACAGAAATGAGTGAGTAGGTAATTTCTTGAGTGATACAATGGAGAGCAACGAACATATAATTAGTGTATCTGCTAAGAATTTCTAAAATTATCTGTATTATTATGTTCTCGCGTTTTTATCCCGATCATAATATTTTAAATATTATACTTAGTCTATATTACTATTATACTCATATTATTCATTGATCAGGATATATAATTACTATAATTGGCATAAGTATAAAATATAGATTTCGAATATTATCACTCCTGCAAAGAGCATATTTATTCAATACCTATAGGAGTTGAGTTTTAGGAACTACCCACAGGTTGGGCGCCAATTTTGTAAAATTTGTTAAACATTTTTTTGCGTTAATAAACAATAATAAATACTAAAAAGTTTTCGCATGTTCGAATACTAGAGCAATTATTAGCTTCGTAAATTTTATTCTACAAACTTCTACAAAAGGAGACATTTTAAAGGTTAAAAAAAGCAAACGAAGGGTGTTGCCAAAGAATGAGCGAATTTTTCTGCACTTAATTACGGAATATTTAATTCTCTTTAGTACGATTTAATGTAGGAATTTACTTTAAGCCAGTTGACCAGTTTGAACAGTTGACACCTCATATGACAGATCTCGTGGAATTGATTCGTATGTAATCGAATGTCCAGGGTGATCATTTTTAGACGCCCGGCCCCGATTTATAGAAAATTATAGGATATTTCTTTTTAAAAAAAATATAGATTGATACAGGGCATGTCAAGGAGTATGCTGACGTATTTGACATTTGATAGTGAAAACAACGCTGGGCGCCGAGACGCCAAACAACTTTTTTTTCCATCGATATACCTAAAAAGCCGTTGAAAAGTCCCAATTTTTTCAACAGTTTTTTCCTTAAACTGTTTTTATTTAATTTGTTTTGCAAAAAAGTTATGCAGCAAAAACTTTCTAAAATATTATTTTTTGGTCATCGCGGTTGCCAGAGATCGTATGCCACGTTTGGCGGTTTTCAAACAATTTATCTAGTAGGCGGCTGTCATACTTTAATCTGACAGCTCTTGTTTGTACACTCATCCAATTCAATAGAGTTACAAATATCAGATACGTGCAATAGTATATCTGGAGAAATTATTTACAATGCCACTCATCAAGCGTCAGTGAAAAGAATGGAAAAATGCATGATAGAAGAAGGAAGACATATAGAAAATTTATTTTGTTATTTTTTTTTTATTTTTTAAGTTTCAAACATTTAATTTTCTAAATATGTAATAAGTTATGTAATGTTAGAACTTATATAGTTTTTTTTGTGTGGTTTTAATAAAAATATTGTATTCTTGTGTTTTAATGTTCAAAGATGTTTTATTAAAGGAAATACCTCAACAGCGTAGTTACCAATATTATTATAATTACTCTCAGATTAAAGTATGACAGCTGCCTACTAGATAAATTGTTTGAAAACCGCCAAACGTGGTATAACATCCATTTCAACAGCGATGACCAAAAAATAATATTTTAGAAGGTGTTTGCTGCATAACTTTTCTGCAAAACAAATTAGAAAAAAAAAGTTTAAGAAAGAAATGTTGAAAAAATTAGGGCTTTCCAATGACGTTTTACAAAAGGTGTGTCGTTGGAAAAAAAGTTGTTTGGCGACGCGGCGCCTAGCGTCGTACCAAATGTCAAATACGTCAGTACACTCCTTGACATTGACATCTAAAAAAAAAAATAAATATACAATTTTCCATAAACCGGGGCCGGGCGTCTAAAAACGATCATCATCCTGTAATTCCTTCCTGTCACTAGGAGGGAGAGAGAAATGGGGTGTCAGAATTTCATCATTAAGTATATGGGAATTACCTATTAATTGATTGATTAATATTAAATAAATTAGTACTGCATCTCTTTCTATATATATATATATATATATATATATATATATATATATATATATATATATATATATATATATATATATATATCCTCAATTTAGTGGGGCAGCAGTTTATATTTAAATATTTATGGCCTTGGGTAGTGAAACAAACTTTTTTGTTAATCGGGCTTTCGAAATTATATTTATTTCTTCTTCAGGACATCTGGAAAGACAAAATTTTCTCTTTTCTTTATACTGTTAAGTGAAAAATTTCTTTTTTGAGTACATTTATATGATTGACTCACCAAAGTGTTTTTATTATAACAAAACAAGCAGTCATTAGCACAAAGGGACATACCCCAATATACTGTTGTTAAATATATAATATTATACATAAAACGGGCAAAAATGGCTGGCTTTGGTTCTCTCTGCTTATCCCGTAAACCAGTAAAACAACAAAAAATTTTCAATTTTTGGCGGTAAAGATGGAGTGTGATAGACCGATATAACTTTTATGTAGTAGAGAAAGATCGAAGATATTAATTCGTTTCGATCTGAGATATGCTTGCAGTTGAAAAATTATTTAAATGGCAAGTAGTGTAATGAATAAACGTAGAAATAATCGTTAAGAATTTGGATTTTTTATTTCATTAGCGCATGCGTCAGCCTGTATACAGGGGATAACAGAAAGAAACAATGCATTACAGTTTTCGGAAAATAAAATATAAAATGATAGAATAATTTGATGGAAAAAATATTTTGTCCATGTGTTATTCGTCTGGTGCAGGACGATCTGTTAGTGATTGGTATTTTTCTAATTCTAATTTAAGGATGTAACCGTATATGGAACTGAGTCCCTGTTACATCCATTTAAATAATTTTTCAACTGCAAGCATATCTCAAATTGAAACGAATCAATATCTTCGATCTTTCTCTACCACATAAAAGTTATATCGGTCTGTCATACTCCATCTTTACCGCCAAAAATTGAAAATTTTTTGTTATTTTACTGGTTTACGGGATAAGCAGAGAGAACCAAAGCCAGCCATTTTTGGCCGTTTTGTGTATTTTCCTTTTAATTATAATTTTATGTAGTTAACAACAGTATATTGGGGAATGTCCCTTTGTGCTAATGACTGCTTGTTTTGTTTTAAAAAAACCATTTTGGTGAGTCAATCATTTTTCTTTTTTCATTCTTTTTATGCCTTTTTTTGTGTTTTCTCAATCATATAAATGTACTCAAAAAAGAAATTTTTCACTTAACAGTATAAAGAAAAGAGAAAATTTTCTTTCCAGATGTCCTGAAGAAGAAATAAATATAATTTCAAAAGCTCGACTATCAAAAAAGGTTGTTTCACTACCTAAGGCCATAAATATTTAAATATAGACTGCAACCCCACTAAATTGAGAATATATTTTTCTTAACTAGTCAGTCGCGACTACTCCTGTCCTTATATATATATATATATATATATATATATATATATATATATATATATATATATATATATATATATAATATATATATATATATATATATATATATATATATATATATATATATATATATATATATATATATACATATATATATATATATATATATATATATATATATATATATATATATATATATATATATATATGTATATTAGGTAATATTTATCTTGGGTTTTTGGTTGTTATTTAAAACAGAAGCTTACTATTCGTTACAACAACGTTTCGCACATTTAGTTGGGCTTTATCAAGTTTTTCTTTACTTGGAGTTTCTATTCATGTCAACTGATATCAACTCATAAATGTATATATATATATATATATATATATATATATATATATATATATATATATATATATATATATATATACAAACCTGTATCAGTCGCGATCGGAATCGAGTCAGGTACGGACGTGTTTCTGTGACTTTATGGACTGTGATTGTTTGCTTAACAGTTTTATACTACTCAGTTATTAGTTTATTTTGTATGCAGTGTTTTAAAAAAGTAATTGGACTATTTTCATTATGGGCAGAAAAGGCGACCTTCGTGAAAAAGCTGAAGTGAAGGCCCTTGTGATTGCGAAAACATTTACAAACCCAGAAATATCACGAAGATTGGAGGTTTCTAAAGCTAGTGTACGACGCATAAAAAAGAAAATTGAGTCAGGGAAGGAATTAAGCCCGAAAAGAAAGAAAAGATGCGGTAGAAAACCAATTTTCACTCCACGGCCAGAGAGATGTTTGAAGAAAACTTGTGTAGAAAACAGATTTGCTACCACAAAGGAAATAAAATCACAACTCCAGGATGCTAGCGTAAATGCTTCTGAGCGCACTGTTCGAAGAAAATTGAAAGAATTAGATTTTAAGGCCTGTCGCCCCGCCAGGAAGCCCAAGTTAACAGCTGCAATGAAAGCAAAGCGCCTGAAGTGGGCCAAACAATGGCAAGACAAAGATGTGGACTTCTGGAGATCGGTAAGATACAGCAATTTAATCAATAATTGATACATTATTATCATTTTCAGTTAAATAAAGCAAATAAACATGGAAGTTTATATATTTTTCCTATTTTTGACAGGTCTGCTTCAGTGACGAAAGCACATTCGAAATTTTGCAGAATAAAGCTCAGTATGTGCGTCGTCGTCATGGAGAAAAGTTTCATCCTGATTATGTCGTCCCGACGGTTAAACATCCCACCAAAGTGATGATTTGGTCAGTCATCAGCGGCAAGGGCACTGGACGTCTGTACGTCATCAAAGGAATAATGAGGCAAGATCAGTACAAAGAAGTATTACAAAATCGATTGATTCCGCAGCTCAGAGAATGGTTTCCAAATGGGGAACCATTCACTTTCATGCAAGATGGAGCTCCCTGCCACACTGCTCGGTCTGTTAAAGCTTTTTTGGCAGAAAAAAATATCCCTCTGTTGGATTGGCCGGGTAATAGCCCTGATATGAACCCCATTGAAAGTGTGTGGGAGCTGATGAAAAGAGAAGTGGCTAAAGATGTGATTACCAACAAAACCCAGCTCCTAGAAAAGATTATTCATGTGTGGAATCATCATCCTCAAATGCAGGAGACAGTACAATCTTGCATTGATAGCATGCCGCGCAGAATTAAAGCTTTGATAGCGGCTAAAGGTGGCTCAACTAAATATTGACTTTTACTAACATTAATTTCACTTTTCTTTAAAACTTAATAAACTTATGCTTTTCTAAATTAATGCTGTTTTATTTATGTCAAATAAATAGGTAATTGATTGGATACTATTAAAATAAAAAACAAATCAATTTAAAATAATAAAACGGTACAATATCACTCGGTAATTAATATTTTACATGAAATCTTGCAGTGCGTCTAATAATTTGGCCCGGGACTATATATATATATATATATATATATATATATATATATATATATATATATATATATATATATATATATATATATATACCAAATAACTGGAACAATGCAATCGTTCTCTTGCTACACAAAAAAGGAGATAAAGCTAATTTGGAAAACAACCGACCGATTTACTTTCGCAAATCTATAAATTGTTTACGAAGATATTAACAAATCTAGTGACTCTCAAACTGGATAGCTACCAACCTCCTAGGCAGGCTGGGTTCAGGAAAGATGTACATGCGCATACCTACCGACTGTGAGAGTGTTGCTGGAAAAATCATTGGAATATCATTTAGACATCTGACTAGCTTTGGTGGATTTCCACAAAGCATTTGACACTGTAGAACACTGGGCTATGAGGAATGCACTTAATCATGCAAGAATCGATTATAGGGATACCCAGATACTTAAGTGTATATGCGATAATGTAACTTCCACTGTTCAATCTGAAAAATCTACGAAGCCTATTCCCATAAAAAGAGGCATAAGCCAGGGTGATTCATCTTCAGTACGCGGGTAATATTGTCTTAAATGCAGAAAATCCCGCTGAATTGTAAACAATATTGACGGACTTGGAGAGATTGAAGATGAATTTGCAAAAAAACAGGTAATATGTAGAGAAGACCCGAACTTCGCAGTTGAGAACATTGCTGTCGGGAACGTTCATGAATATGTATACCTTGGCAATAGAATAAACTGGATTACGAAAATCAAACAACCAAAATTTATAGAGGAAAAATATTGACTCGAGTCGCATTGAGTAAAACGAGTAAAATGCTGACAAACAAAAATATCTCTATATACCTCGGGCTCGGCTCTTCGACCAGTGCATCTTGCCAGTCCTAACTTACCGGGCTCAAACATGGACATTCAAGCACTCTATGAATCAACTGAAGACAACACAACGTGCTATGGAACGACAAATGCTGGGTATATCTTTGAAAGATCGTAATAGTAACACTTATATTAGGTCAGTCACTAAGGTCAAAGATTTAGCAGAGACGGTGGCTAAACTCAAATGTAGCTATGCTCGAGAAGTTGCTAGATATACAGATGACAGATGGTCTCAATCTATATTGAAAAGGAGACCATACATAGGAGACCTTCCTAAACGTTTGGACTGATGACATCAAACGAACGGCCGGGTTTTTGTGGATGAGACAGGCACAGGACCGTCAAAGGTGAAAAAAATAAAGGAGGCCTATATCCCGCAATGGATCGATGAATGCCGAAGAAGAAGAAGATATATATATATCAGAAATTCCTGGACAAAGCCACCCGTCACGTCAACCCCACAATCAGGACCACTTACCGCCCCCCCCCCCAAGCCATGCCCGCCGACATCTACTAAGACCCAGCGACCCGATGACCCAGGATTAGCTTAAGTTAATATTAAGTACTTACGCTCATGTTAATGAAATATCTTAAGTTGAAGTATCTTAAGTTTATTCATTTAAGTTCTGTTTTAAAGTATATTCATGAAATATCTTAAGTTAAAATATCTTAAGTTTGTCAATACCTAGGCTAAGTAGTTAGATTCATTCGATGTCAATATCTTAAGATTCAAAATGTATACACGCTTATTCTATCAATGTATCAATGTATATTAGTTACAGTCTAGTTACTAGCTAATTGTCAATAAATGAAATGTGATATATATATATATATATATATATATATATATATATATATATATATATATATATATATATAGTTCAACTCGAACATTTCATACAATTTTCTTCATGGATTCTTCTTTTATGTGTAGGTATATCAACCGTCCAGATTCGTTTGCTAATTTGTATTTATTATATATTTTTCTAAAATATTTCTTTCGTCATATTTAAATAAAATATAACAAAATTACAAATAAAACTCTCCTGTGGCATCAAAATCAATCTTCAATTGTGTTTTAGTAAAGCCAGTTGGCAGTAACTTTATACTATAATAGTAGTGATATTTTTACCCCGAATTGGAAATGATAAAAAAAAACGCGTTCAGTTAACAATAAATCTATTGTAGTAGATACAGATATTGACCACCATTTATTCCCGTGGCTGTGGATTATGAATAAACATTATATGCTAATATTTATATAAGATTGTAAAAAAAAAAAAACATTTATTTTTCGTAATATAATACCCAAAGAAAGTGAAGCGAATTAAACATGTCATTGTCAGGGAAAGTAGCGGGAACTAGTTGAAGGTATGCAAGGTTCTTGCTCGCCAAGCTCGGGAAAAATTTAATTTGCTTATAGTAACTTTTTGTTTGTCAATAAATTAATCTGAAAGGACATCAACACAAGCCTATACCTGATTATAGTTTGGAAAAACAACGATTTTTGTCGACGTTGATTAGTGATTTGTAGTAAAGTCAAGGAAAAAAAAGTAGTAGATAAAAAGAGGCACTTTTTTCATTTCTCTCATTGCTTACAGCCTGTCAAGTAAGATCATGTCCGCGATAATTCATTTTTGGTATATGCGATTCTAGCAATTCTACAAAAAATCGGTAGAGGAAACCTTTTTCTACGACGCATTTTAGTAAAAGTATAAGTCGAGTTCGAACTTTCGTCGAAATCACGTAAAACCCAAAATGAGTTACTTGTTTGCGAGTCGGTTCGAGACAGTCTTTTTTTGTCCCACCCAAAGAGGCCTAAAATACAGATTCCCAGTCGCTAAATATATTAAAAAGTCTATATCTTTTGTGAAGAAGTGGATAAATCATTTCAATGAGACAAAAAATGTCCACTACTTGCCAAAACGCGGCTCGGTAGGCAAAGTCACACCGAGAGTCGAAAAAACGCTTTCCTGTTAAATTCCGAAGCACCTTGAAGAAACCTTTGCTGGAAGAGAATCACCTTAGGAAGCAGCTCGCTTAGGCCCACGGTAAGATACTAGAGTGGCATTCACAATCGTCAGACGCCAACCCTATTGAAAATGTTTGATCCCTTGTAAAGAGAAAGCTCAGAGGAAAGACTCTGAGGACTCAGTTGTCTCTCGAGATTCAAAAAATTTGCAGAGAATGCAGAAAATCTCGTCAACAGCATGCCTCGATGGTGGCAGACGACTTTCAAAGCAGGAAGTGATTGGATAACTTACTAAGGTAATTGCACCATTGTTAGTACACCAAAGAATAAATTGGTGGCAAATATGTCCTCGAAACACATTTTTTCAAAAATAGGAGCTGTCACGTCCTTACTTGACAGGCTGTAGATAACGCCAGTAAGGTAGTCCACACAGGCGGAGCTGTAGGTACATGCTAATACATTACAAGCAGCAAGTTCACGCCATATTGCAACTTTGCTGACTCCATCATATATTTTGCAAATGCGACAGCACACAGCTCTAAAATTATTACATACAACAAACGGATCCTCCCACCGCAATTTGGCAGGCGCCAAACTAAAAGGCAAACTTTGTTATCGCTTAGTAGGGCGAATGAAAGAGAACGAGAAGTCACATGGATTTCTACTGGCTGATATTAGATGTATAATATTTGTATAAGTAATCTCTACTTGTGCAGGTATTGAAATCTTAAAATGGTATAAATGATAAATAATATAATAAAATTTTAAGTATTTTATTTCCTAACTTTTAATAATAACTTTAGCTCGCTATTCTTTTGGCAGCCACCTTTTTATCTTCACTGTTAATAAAACTTTATTAAATAGTAAGGTTAACTGAATTATCAATTATTAATAAAGAAAATAGGAATAAATATAAGCATAAGCTTTAAGCAAGACTTTAAAAATGTTTTAAAAATGATATTTTTTACTTATTTTCTTGCTTTTATAAGGATATAATACATATAATGACAAATTTTGATTCTGAATGGCTTTTGCCTTACAAAATACTATCTTTAATATATTCTGGGATTATATTCACAATATATTCCTCTTATTTCTGAGTTTAAGCTATTTTTATGTTGCCTCTTGATCCAATAATAATTTATTTACTTATTTTGTTTTATTTTATTTGCTCAATTTACAGCGCTGAATTTGTATAAACAATAATGGAGAAAATGAACGTTCACAGTATACTACGTTATTTAAATGTAGTCAACACCTATTACACATATATTAACGTACTAGTTTAAGGAAGAACTATTCTAACTAACTCTATATACGAGGCTGGTTTGAAAAGTCCGTGCAAAAATAAAAACTACTTATGTGTTTGGGGTAAACCTTTTTTATTTTTCGACATAGTCTCCTTTTAGGCTTATACACTTCGTCCAACGATGTTCTAGTTTGTTGATCCCTTCCGAATAATAGGATTTGTCCAAGTCTGCAAAATATCCATTAGTGTCTGCAATCACCTTCTCGTTTGAATAAAATCTTTGTCCCGCCAGCCATTTCTTCAAATTGGGGAACAAATAGTAGTCCGAGGGAGCCAAGTCTGGAGAATAGGGGGGATGTGAAACGAGTTGGAATCCTATTTCCATTAATTTTGCGACCACAACTGCTGAGGTGTGTGCTGGTGCGTTGTCGTGATGGAAAAGGACTTTCTCGTCGGCCAATCGCGGGCGTTTTTCTTGCAGCTCGGTTTTCAAACGGTCCAATAACGATGAATAATATTCACCTCTAATAGTTTTACCCTTTTCCAGATAGTCGATGAGGATTATCCCTTGCGAATCCCAAAAGACAGTCGCCATAACCTTTCCGGCCGAAGGAACGGTCTTCGCCTTTTTTGGTGCAGATTCCCCCTTGGTAACCCATTGTTTAGATTGTTGTTTGGTCTCAGGAGTATAGTAATGTATCCATGTTTCATCCACAGTGACGAAACGACGCTTAAAGTCCTCCGGATTCTTCTGGAACAGCTGCAAACCATCCTTGCAACACTTCACACGATTCCGTTTTTGGTCAAGCGTGAGCAATCGCGGCACCCATATTGCGGATAGCTTTCTCATGTCCAAATGTTTATGCAAAATATTATGTACCCGTTCAGTCGAGATGCCCACAGCACTAGCAATCTCACGCACCTTAACTTTTCTGTCATCCATCACCATATCATGGATTTGATCAATGATTTCTGGAGTCGTAACCTCCACAGGCCGTCCAGAACGTTCAGCGTCACTTGTGCCCATATGGCCAGTCTGAAAATTTTGAAACCACTTATAAACTGTTCTAATCGAAGGTGCAGAGTCACCATAATGTTTATCAAGCTTCTCTTTAGTCTCCTGAGGCGTTTTGCCTTTCATAAAGTAATGTTTAATCACCACACGAAATTCTTTTTCGTCCATTTCTTGAAAATCACTCGACTTCCTTGATTCACACGAATGCCAAACACAAAGAAATAGACCAATATGGCTGAAACTTGGTGTGCGTTCATTCAAGAGATGCTACTAACTAAACATGACCTCGATACGCGCCGGTGGTGCCATTTCTCGGACTTTGCACGGACTTTTCAAACCAGCCTCGTATATATATATATATATATATATATATATATATATATATATATATATATATATATATACGTTGAATAAAACATACATATATAGGTCTGTATATGTGTATGTTTTGACAAACAGGTCCAATAGTTATCATTAGCAGAAGCGTAATATATGCAATTGCAACTCGTTCACTCCTTGAAAACGTATATTTATTCAATAGCTAATGGATTCGTTTAAAAAGTTTCTACTTGTCGGGCGCCATATTTCTGAAACTGTTAGTAAACAGTCTATCTATATTTGAGTATATATACACATGCATTTTTACTTTTTTGTAATTACTGTTTTAGTTTATTGCTCTCAAGTATACTTTCTTCTTTCTCAAAATTAATTTTATTTTCTACTACAGGATATAATAAAAATAACTAAAATTGCGCCAATTAGGTTTATGAAAGGATTCTTGACACGATGGCGAATTTATATATATTTAAAATTTTGTTTTGAAACATAAGAAGATGTATAGGATTTTTATCACTTTTACCCTGATTCAAGAAGATCAATTTACTTACTCTTGTTGTAAAACAAGTGTACAGATAAAATTTATTGATGTTTAAATAAAAACAAACTTTTTTCATGGATAGCGGTTTGATAGTTATTTTTATTACATTATTATTAATTTTCACGATTTAGGAAATTGGAATAATTCCCCAAAATAGCTGTATATATATCACAGGCAGTTAATTAAGGAAATTCATAAACAAAATAGTATCGGGTGTGAACTGTCAACAAAGGCCTCACAATAACCCAATAATTCACAGTAGTTTAGGTATAATAATATCAAATAATACGCGTTCAGTACCGTAATTTTCTAATGTCTATAATTAGACCTAATATATGTACAAATTGTTCGATTAAATATAAAACTCTTCAAAATGTAAGTTTGCTAAAATAAGAGGTTTAGAAGACTGGCTGTTTGTTCCAGCAGAGTCTAAACGACTAAAACCAAAAACAGATAATATATACGTTCTTATTCTTATTGATACATATATATATATATATATATATATATATATATATATATATATATATATATATATATATATATATATATATATATATATATATATATATATATATATATATATATATATATATATATATATATATATATATATATATATATGTATATACGTCGAATAAAACATACATATATAGGCCTATGTGTGTTTTGACAAACCGGTCCAATAGTTATCATTAACATAGAAATCGCATATATTTATTCATTAGCTCATGGATTCGTTTAAAAAATTTTTACTTGTCGGGCGCCGTATTTCTGAAACAGTGGAAAATTTATCAACATTTGAGTATGCACATGCATTTTTATAATTACTGTTTTGGTTTATTACTCTGAAGTATACTTTCTTGTTTCCCAAAATTAATTTTATTTTCTACTACCTGAAATAATAAAAATATGTTATGTACGACTTACAAACTTGAATTACGCTAATTAGAATTACGAAGGGATTCCTGACAGCACGGCGAATTTTTAATAATTAAGATTTTGTTTTAAAATACAAGAAGATATGTAGGATTTTTACCACTTTTACCCTGATTCAAGAAGATGGATTGAAAGACGAAATCTTATTGTAAAACGAGTGTACAGATAAAATTTATTGATGTTTAAACAAAAATAAACTCTTTTCATGTTTTTTTTCAGTAAACATTTCATGTAACCTGACTGTGAATTTTGTGAACCTCCAACGATGACCAGCTTCACAATAACTACAGTGAGGAATGATGGCATGAAAAATACAGCAGATAAATGAGAAGGGCAAGACCACTGCTCTGCATATTTTTCGAATATT
This sequence comes from Pachyrhynchus sulphureomaculatus, assembly GCA_019049505.1. Classification (NCBI taxonomy): domain Eukaryota; kingdom Metazoa; phylum Arthropoda; class Insecta; order Coleoptera; family Curculionidae; genus Pachyrhynchus; species Pachyrhynchus sulphureomaculatus. The sequence continues at coordinate 14,425,886 of CM032455.1, read as the reverse complement.
TTTTATATAAATTACTTTTAAATTTCCAATTTTACTTAGAATCTTTACCCTACGATTTTGTAAGGACTCAATGCATTTATCGTAAAAAGTATCGATAATTTATAAGTAATTTGAAATTTAAATAGTCAATATTCAATCTTAGGTTTAATCAGAAATAGATCTGCGGCCATTATTTTGCCAAAAATAGCCTTGAGTTGAGTTAGGTACTTCTGCAAACTATTTGCAGTAATTTCTTGTTTCGAAATAATTTTAGGCATATTTACTTCTTTTATATTGTTATTTTTGCTTTTAATAATTATATCAAATAAGGTAGGAAGTATAAGAAAAAAAACAATTTTATTATTTTATTTATAATATTTTGTGGAGAGGAAACCAAAAAAACCAATCCACCACAAATATGTAAATGATATCTAATAATACCAATGATAAGTTTCTTTATTTTTATTATAATAAAATAATGTGGCAGATTAATGTTTGTAATAAATCGCAAATATGTAGCTATTTTAGGATCATTTCTATGTTTATATTAATAATTTTCTGAATTTTATAATTATTATTGAAAACATATAGATATAAAGCTACAATAATAGAATTTTTTTAAGTATTCTGATAACACAGCCACACAAAATAAAATTAATTACCACGAACTAAAATACATGTATCTAGTGTATTTTTTGACCCTGAATTCGAATCCGTAGTTAAAAAAAGATTTATCGTGTAATTTTTTCTCTTGAAATGGGGTACAACTATATTAGGGTAAGCCCGGGATATACGCTCCAGCGGGATAGACGCCTCATTACATTTGTGTGAAATGTAAGACGCGTAAACAAAAGAATGCCTTACAATAGGAACGTGCCCCTCCCTCACTTCAATCTGCCACAAAGCGTTGGTGCGTGCGGTTGTGCGTAGGAGCGCTAATGACAGTGACGAGCCAAACAGTCGAGATTTTACTTTGTGGATGATTTTCAGCCCCTTATAATTTTGGAGTTAACATGTAAGTTTATTTTATTTTTACTTCTGAGTAAGAAGTAGGGTATGTAGATTATTATTAATTACATTTTTAGGATAAAATAAACGTATTTACCATTTTTTTTCGAAGGTATCTATTCCTGTGAAAAGGGATATATGCCCCGATATGTTTTGGGATAGTCGCCCCTAAGAGCGTCTATCCCTACTTCACCTTAATGCATGCTGGTTTTAAGGGCATCTATCCCTTGCCGTACTTAAGTGTATATTATATGATTCAGATTGGAAATGCCCCGTAAATACAAGCGTAAAGCCGGCGTCTAACCGCGTGTCATTACTTGGACCGAGGACACATTGGCTGCAGCAATAGCAGAAATGCAAGATAAACGACTTAGCGTCAATGATATAGCAAAAAGACACGGAATACCATCTAGGACGTTACGTCGGCGGTTTGCTACACAAAATAAGAAAATAATACCATTAGGTAGGTACCTACTTTTATGATTGCACGTGTGCATTTATAATAATATTGCTTCGGATTGAGAATACTTACCTACCTCGTATAATTATGGGCAGGTAGTAATTTTTTTTTATTTTGCCTAACTAATACCTACAATTTTTTTAGGAAAACATCCAACTCTTGGATTCGAAAATGAACGTCGGCTGGTCCCACATATTCATAAGCTAGAACAAGGCATACCAGTGAAAAGCAAAAGAGATCAGTAAAAAGTTAAAGAAAAAGTTGATTTGAAAAGAACTAAAGCTAAGAAGCAAAAAAGAAATAATTCAAGTGATTATAAGTCAAGCGATACAGATATTACTGAGGATAGTATTGAAAGTGATAAAAATGAAAAAGAAAACAATAAAAAGTATAGCTATTGAAAAACAAAGAAAAGATAAAGAGAAAATAAAAAGAAAACTGAGGAAGTGAACAGCTATGAAATTTTACAGTTCTAGTGAAGACGATAATAAAGAGAATGAGAACAGTAGTTTTGAAGTTGAAGAAATAAAAAAAACAAAAGACGAAGAAACAAAAACACGACAAAACTTATTCCAAAACCAAAGAAATATTCAAAAAGGCAAAGCCTGCTTTAATATATAGTTCTAATGATGAAAATCATGGAGTAGATGATAAGAATCTAGATGAGGATCATTGGGTGGAATGTCTTGACTATTATAGTAACACCAAATCCAAAGTAGATTGGATCCGTTGTGTTATGTGCCACAAGTGGCTCCACGCAACATGCACATTATATCGCAATTATTGCAACAAATGTGGGCGAATGCAGATTATTGCCACCAAAATGGCTAAATAGTTTTCCAGTTTTTAAGACGATTATATTTTTGTACCTAAGATGATTGATCTCTATACCTAGTGTTTTTAATTAATATGTTTATTTTTGTCCATGTTTAGTAAACTAGTAACATCATCTTAAATAATTGAAAAAAATAGCTAAAAAGAATATATATATATATATATATATATATATATATATATATATATATATATATATGCACATATTTAATAAATAATAATGTTGATTTAAACATATATTCAAAATGTTTGTTTTCTTGCAAAGGGCATCTATCCCCTCCAAAAAATTAGGTCTGGGGCATATATACCGCATACGAGGCATCAATCCCGTTATGCAGTTTTATTTTAAACTCAAAATATACGGTTTATTTATTGACTAGTCTACAAAAAGTAGTACGAGGTGATTAAATGAAGTACCAAAGTTAGTGCACATATGAAAATCATGTGCGTATTATTTGTATGTTAAGAGGTATGAGTAAAATAAAAAAAGTTGGGCACATATCCCGGATTTACCCTAATATTATAAAGATTCTTAATGAAGTGTGAAAAATTGGTAGATATTTTTTTTAGTCCAGAGAAGGAAATATGCATTCAAACCACAGCAAACTATTTCTACAAGAGCTACAAGAGTTTGTCCTTTGTACATGTTATTTAAACTCAAGCGCCTTATTTGAATTTTAGGAGTACTTTTCACCCCCTATAAAAGGGGATTTTGGTTTAATTAATAGAAATAGCTTTCTGTGGTTTGAATGCATATTCGCTTCTCTACACTATAAAATATCTACCATCAACTAATCTTAACTAATCTCTATCAACTATCTCTACTCTACAACTAATGTCTATCAACTAAATCTAAAACTAATAAATATCTACCACCTACTAATCAAGACCTAATTGTACCTAATTGTAGCCATCACCAGCATTAATTGGGTCCTTGATTTTCCAACATCAAGGAAACTCTACACTTCTCTTATCCTTTCTAAGCTCAGATACGGAGATCTTGTGTATGATGCTGCCAGCCCAAATTCCAAGAGTTCTCTGAATACGATTCAAAACAACGCATTGAGAATAATGACGGGAACCTTTAGGACTACTCCAATCCCTAGCCTTCAGTGCATGGCTTCTATTCCTCCTTTATCACAATCTCGCACCTCCGCTTTTCAACTATCCATTCTGGCATACTTTCCCTCCTTGATCCTCTCCAAAACTGCAAGTTGACTTTTCCCTTCATTCAACAAACATTAAAAATCTCAACCCCTCTGAATTAAAACAAAAATTTCTGGAAAGATTGCACACAAATTATCCCAATTTTTTCATCTGTACTGATGGATCCAAAACTGAAAATAGAGTGGGAGCTGCTTTAATTCTCAATAACACCTCTAAATCTTACAAGTTCTCACAACATAACTCTGTATATACAGCAGAACTCCTCGCAATTAAAGAAGCTACCAAACTTGCCATCAAAGACTGCTACGGAAAGAACGTCCTGATAATTACCGATTCTTTGAGTGCTCTTAAGTCTATTTCCTCCAATAACCCAAATCAAGCATATTTAAGGCAGCTGACTGATCTCCTATACATCGCCAAAATCAGAAACAAGAAAATAGCCTACCTGTGGATTCCTAGTCACAGAGGCATAAAAGGCAATGATCTGGCTGACATAGAAGCCAAAAAAGCAATATTAAATGGCTCACCTGCATATGATGAAAACCACCCCAAAGACTTTCAAAGTCTCTTAGTCACTATTAGCAAAGAACTATTCCAACTAAGTTGGGATCTAGAAGATAGTCACAACAAGCTCTGGGAAATCAAGCCCATGATGTATCCTCCTCTACATAATCAAAACCTGTCCAGACCTGACAATGTCATTCTGAGAAGATTAGCTTCAGGACAAACGTATTCTACACACTCATACCTACTAAAAAATGAGCCCATTCCTTCTTGCCCTGCATACAACTCCTCACTATCTATTAAACATATTTTTGAGGCCGAACATCTCTATCACATTAAATCAACTCACAATATTCCCTCCTCCCTCACTCAAGTAATCAACACCTTTCAGTCGAACAAGGACAAAGTATTGGATTATCTTAAGGAAATGAACAACAGAATATAGTCAACTAACCAAAACAATTTTAGGGCGCCAATTGCCCAAAGGAGTCGACGCACCCTACCTCCCTAAACTCATCATCATCATCATCTACATTATGAAATATCTACCATTTTTTTACACTTCATTAAAAGTCATTACATTATTATTATAGTTTTACCCCATTTCAAAAGATATTTTCAGCCAAAAATGATATTTTTTCTTTAACTATAGATTTGAATTCAGTATCGAAAAATACACTAGGTCCATGTATCTTGGTTCGTGGTAATGAACTTTTTTTTTTGTGTGGCTATGTTATTAGTTTTTTTAGAAAATAAATAGCAGATTGTCGAAAAAGTATTGAGCCTTCATCTCGATACATAGTTTTGTATCATATATCTCAGGAAATAAGAAGTCTCATCGAGTTATACTGAGTGCTAGTAGAACACAGACGTTTCACAGTGGTAAACGTCAAGAAGCTGTTGGAATTCGTTTATTCATGTTTAATTTAGAAGAATAATGAGATTTCTCCAAAAGTTCGCTACATTTTATAATTTTACTTCGATAAAGGTACAAGTGCTGCAGGGACCTATAAAGAAATTTTATATATATTTATAGTCAAGACACATTATCAAAAGTAACAGCCAAGATATGCTTCAGTGCTTTAGGTCCCGAAATTTCTATATTAAAGATGCTCTTCCCACTAGTCGACCAATAACAGTAAAAGTTGATACAATTTTGGCAAGACTTGAGAAAGGCCAACATAAATATTCATCACCAAGTAATTTTAAATCATTTAAAAGAAGCAGACTACAGAAAGAAGCTCGATGTTTCGGTGCCACATGATTTGACGGTAAAAAATTTATTCGATCGAATTTCCATCGGCAAATATTTTAAAAAACGTAACGAAATCCAGCCATTTTTGCAGCATTTGATTATGGGCAATGAAAACTGGACGATTTTTGACAACCAAATGTGCGAAAAAGATCGTGGTAGAAAAAGGATGAAGGCCCATAAACGAGGGCAAGTCTAGGATTGACGCCAACAAAGGTGATATTGAGTGTTTGATGGGTCTGGAAGGGAATCGTGCATTATTCGCTGCTGCAACCTGACTAATCGGTTAATTCTGTACTCTACTGTCAACAATCGACAAGATTAAAGCAAGCGAATGAAAAAAATCGGCTGAAACTAGTCAACAAAAAGTGTGTCGTCTTCCATTATGACAAGCCCAGATCACACACATATTTGATGACTCGGTTGAAATTCAGGGAGCTTGGCTGAGAAATTCTAATACGTCTATTTTATAGCCCAGACCTTACACCTTCAGATTACTATGTGTTTCGGTACTTACAGAAGGTCATCGAATAAAACGGTACATATTTGATTTAATAAAGTTCTTTAAAAAAAAAATAGAAAACAATTGTCTCAATTTTGACTTTAAAAGGCGCAATACTTTGTAGACAACCCTATTTAATACCTAGAGGACACACACAACATAACGAACACGATACCCGACCATTTTTAGTTTGGGTGGTCGCATAGAGTGAGTTTGATACCATTTAATAAGCAGTAAACGTCCTAGCCCGGGGAGACAGAGGAGCTAAAGAGGATATTTGCTCCTGCCTCTTAGGAACAAGATTTTTTATCAGAGGAAGCTTCCAAAATTTAATTGTGTGAAAGGATTTATTTTGTGAAAAATTCCGACCTTTCATAATCGATGTTTAAAATAGGTTTAAGGTTTTAATTGCCAATGTATAATAAGGTTCATTTTGTTAAAAATTCGGTTTTTTAGTATCGATAAAAAAATACCGTAGTAACGCAAGGGAATCATACTGACCTTTCCAGTTTAGAAAAGTTTGGTATAGAGTTATAGCTTCAAAAAATCAGTTTACCATTAACCATTAAGTTTTTCTAACCGTTTTTAAGAGCCTAAAGGGAGTATATATATTTTTTTTTAAAATTTTCATACATTCGTTTCATAGTGAATTCCAAATTAAGCCATTACATGGTGCGATCCAAAAGTTACAAGACTAACCCTATAAATAATAAATTTCCTTATTACTTTTTTAACTGTCACTAAATATATTTGTAAAGATTTTACAACTATGTTATCGCGATTTCGTAGTACAACTATAATGTCAAACGCTTAACTAAGCCTTAGTTAAGCGTTTGACAATGTAGTTGTACTACAAGTATATTTGTAAAGATTTTACAATTGCGTTATCGCGATTTCGTAGGACAACTACATTGTCAAACGCTTAACTAAGTCTTAGTTAAGTGCTTGACAATGTAGTTGTACTACAAAATCGCGATAACGTTTCGTAGTACAACTACATTGTCAAACGCTTAACTAAGTCTTAGTTAAGCGCTTCACAATGTAGCTGTACTACGAAATCGCGATAACGCAATTGTAAAATCTTTACAAATATATTTAGTAACAGTTAACAAAGTAATTAAGTAGTTTTTATTGTTAAAATGTACTGTCACAAAGTAACGGACCAATCAATCAACTCTTTAACAGGTTGACTGCCGATCTATATTTTTGAGTTTGTGGTTGACGCCGGTAAGATTTTTCCAAATATTTTTATTTTATTGTGGTAAATATGAATTAAAATGAGTCTTGGATGTTTTTTTTTATGTGCCATTCAAAATATTAGGAAAAAAAAATTTCACTCCGATCGGAGTAATCGGCATTGCAAGTGAAAATTTTTACTAGATGCCGAACACTCCGATCGGAGTGTCCAATTAAATAAGTAAAGAAATAATAAATCGAACTCATGAACTCAAAACATTTATTTCTAAATCATTTTTGTACATTTTTATGGTAATCCTCAAAGCAATTAAGGCAAAAACCTGGTTGTCCAGGGCACATTTTGCATTCATACACCGTTTGCTTTCTTATTTTATTTTTCCTGCATTCTTTGCATTCCTTTCTGCTTACCCGTTTTGTTTCTTTAGTTCCTTTTTTTTTCACTAACAATTTTTTCTACTTTGCTAATGCTGTGGACATTTATTTGGCCTGGAGGAATTTGCGGCAAATTAGTAATTGGTCGTCTGGCTAGTAAATTTCTTATGACATCCAATCGGAAGTCATATAATCGTAACTGGTCAGACCGCGAATATTTATTGTACAAAAAATAGGCGTTTATCATGCTCATTTGCAGCACATGCATGAATAACTTTTTGTACCACCGAATGGTTTTACGACTGCAAGGATAATATGCCATCATTTGATCCTGTTTATCTATACCGGACATAAAAGCATTATATCCAATGATTGCGGAAGGTTTTTCAGATTCTTGATTTCTTTTGTTTTTAAAAATGCCCATTTCGCTTCCAAATTCTGTTGAAATGTAATGAACATTGCGTTTATCGCGCCATTTTCCGACATACACTCCATTGCAAAACATAGATTTATTCTCACCACGTTTTAAGTTTGCACTCATTACCTCTTTCGGATTATCTTTCCTCTCAGCTCTCAGCGTACCAGTGCAGTATGTATTTTGTTGAAGTAATTTTCTAGCTAAATTAACACTATTGTAAAAATTGTCTAGATAAACAGCATGTCCCACACCCAATTTTTCCTAAAATAAATGTAAAACAATCTTTTCAGTATGTCCGCTTCCACCATAAACATCTGTCGCACCTTCGTAGACACGAAATTTCAAAATAAGTCCATTAGGCTCTGTCAGCATGTATAACTTCATACCATACTTATGACGCTTATTCTTGATATACTGTTTAAACTGGAGACAAATCTAATCTTTCCTAGCCGATCTGCCGGATCCATATCTGGAGATGTAAAATGCAAACACCTCAAGATAAGCAAAAATCTATTTCTTGACATATATTTTCTAAAAACAGGTAGATTAAATAGCGGATCAGTTTTCCAATAATCGTTAAGACGGCTCAAGGATATTGTGCCAGTGTGAAGTAACAGGGCAAAAAAAATTTTTAGTTCGTCAAGAGTAAGATCTTTAAAATTGGTAATACGTGATTTTGTACTTGTTTCTGGGCACAGCAAAAAACCTCGACTGCGTAAGAGTTCGTTCGTTCTACAATAGTTTGTAAAAAATCATCATCAATGATCATTTCGAAAAAATCGATAGGTGCACCCTGTCCTGGAATTTGCACCAATAATTCCTGGGTTTTCTGGAACAAAATTTGTTTTAACGCACCTCTGTCGTTCCATTTTATCTCATCAAGGCTAGGAAGTGTTTGATGTGGCCGAATAGGGTCTATAAAATTCTCTTCTTCGGACTCGGAGCTTGAATTTACATCATTATCGTCTGTGTCTGGTACGTAATGTTCGTCACTACTACCTCCGCTTTCTTCCAATAGCTGCAATAATTCAGTGTCAGTTAGCTTCTTTTTCTTATCATATACCTTTTTTTCATCACTACAATGTCTTTTTTTAACACCAGAAGGCCCAGGTTGATTGTCCATATTGTACGGCAGATTACAACCAAACCAAAAGCAAATCCGCGGAACCACTTAAGCACCTGCTAGAACTTGCGTTTTTAAGCAACGCCACCACTAGAAACACGTTTCATATACAACGCCGATGGAATACTAAAACGTTTCGTAAGAACGCATGTCGAACTCCGATCGGAGTAGACGGCGTTGGCGAAGAGACCCGACGCACTCCGATCGGAGTGGTCGGCAGTCAACCTGTTAACCCTATAGAATTTAAACTAGCTAGTTTTAGGCGTTGTAACTCCTGTCACAATAAAAATAGTCCCTCTGACCCCGAGTGCACCAGTCCTACCTTTTTTCCAATGATTTAATATTTTTTGGAAAGTCTATGCTGTTACTGTCTCCAGCTCCGCTTGTGATCGCGTTGGATCTCCTTTATCGTTTCGAAGTGGCAACTTTTTAATTTTACCTTGATATGGAGGAACAATTCAAAGTTACAGGGCCATAGGCGAATAAAGTAATGGAATTTTTCGTCAAAAACCGTGGCTTACAGAACGAATTCTGGGCGGGTAAATTATCGAGATGCAGAAGGAAACATTGCTCGTTCCAAAGCTTTGTAGCCAACAGAAAGTTCATCAGAGATACTCAAAATTGTACGACGATGGTCTTCACGATTGTGTGGCAATGATTTCAGGAGAGGTTGCAAACGAAAATTTTTCGAATCGCACGTCATCTTTCAACGAAATTCGGTATGCCATAAATCACAAAAACCACTCGAAAATTTTCATACAGCTCAGAGCTTTATCCCCCAAATGCTTTACTAATTATTTTATACCTTATAGTACCTCTTTTTCCAAGTTTAAAATAATGGTGTGAAACATGCGCTGCTATATTAAGTAACCGTTATAAATATCGCAAAGAAACACAATTAGACCAGACAGAACAAACTGAACAAGCTGGCAAGTTGTCAGGCAGCATTGTTGGGGAAGTACCTGCTGTCATCTATTGGAACGAGTCGATACTATTTCGGCCTTACTACAGAGTATAAGTCCGGAGACTTTTAGATCCTCTATATTTCTGAGATAAAATTTGATATTGTAATTACTAAAATGAAAAATGTTCAGTAACACGCAGGCTGAAAAGTTTTTAGTCTGACACATAGTTCTCGCCCTTTCCAAAAAATCCATATGATTTTTAGGAAGTACCAACCTTCAAACGGTACATGTCAAAATTTCATGATATTTCGACGATTAATTTGCAAGTTACAGTGGTTTTAGTGACGTTACTTTTGATATTTTCAAAACAATGGAAAAATTTGAATATCATGTGTTGATTAAACACTGCCTTTTGATGGGAAAAATACCGTTCAAGCAAAGTGATGACTTGATAAGTGTTACGGGGACTCTGTCCCTGGAAAATCACTCATCATTTACTGGTATGCTGAATTTAAGCGCGGTCGTACAGATACAAATGACGCTGAACGCTCTGGACGCTCAAATGAGGTGGTTATACTGGAAAATATAAAAAAATCCACAAAATTGTTTTGGATGGCCGTAAAGTGAAATTACGTAAGATACCTGACGCCCTTAAGATATCGAAAGAACGTATTGGTTATATTTTGCATGAACACTTGGGCATGAGAAAGCTCTGTTCGAAATGGGTACTGCGTTTGCACACAGAGGACCAAAAACAACAACGTGTTGATGATTCTGAGCGCTGTTTGGGCCTGTTTAAGCGCAATAAAAAGGATCTTTTCATGCGATATGTGATAACTAGAGACCGGATTATATGCAACATAAAAATCTTGAAATATGCATGCAAATATGCATGAAAAATGCCTAAAATATGCATGAAAAGGGTCAAAATATGCAATATTAAATAATAATAAAAGTAGTAATTTTTAGTTTTTTATTTCAAAATCAGCATAAAATTAACAAGTTATCGACGATGTTTAAATTTAATTAACAATTATTTAACACATTTTTAAAATTATTTAACATTTGTATTCTTGTACACGTAAACAATAAGGTATTCTTCCAAATGTTGGGTAGTAAGATTGTGTCTTCGATCACTTAAAATATTTTTATAAGTGGAAAAAGACCGTTCCACACGCACTGAGGTACTTGGGCAGTATTTGAATTTCGAAGCTATGTTAGCAATTATTGTTTCTAGCAAAAGTTCACCCGTCCCATTAATAAAACTATCAATTTGACATAAAGGTTCAAAGCCTGAGTTACTGCACAAAATGTTTTCAAACTTTTCTTTAACTCTACGCAAGAATACATCTGGCAATGTGGAGTTTATTTGACGGATTTTATTCATTAACTGAACTGATTCGGTCAACGCCAAATCTCGAGTTTCAAGCTTTTTAATACCCGCAGATATGTGGGAAAATTGAGTGCTAATCAAAGCTATGTTTTTTTAATATCAGAATCGTTAAATGCTTCCTTGGATTAACGAACTACCATAGCCTCTGCACTATCGAAGTCATTTACTACACCTTTGATGGCCCCGAAATATTCATTGTAAAATAGTACTGCTTCAATCCATGTTCCCCATCGAGTTACCACTGGTTCGGGAGGTAAAGGCACATTTGGCAGTTTTTCTTTATAGGCGTTATTGCGAGCAGGTGCCTTAAGAAACACTTTCTCTGCTGATGATATCAGTTTATTTACATTTCCAAACGTAGATCGTGCTTCTTCAGCGAGTCGTTGGACTCCGTGAGCAAAGCACGTCACATAAATTAAATTTGGATAAAATACTTGGAGGACTTTGGCTACCTTGATCATATAGGGAGCAGCATCTGACAGAAATATAAACACTCTTTCATCTGCAGAAGATTCAGGAAATATTTTTTAATACCCTCATTCACAAATCTGGCGATCGTAGAATGATTTGTCTTGTCAAGTTCTTTGCAGGCCATCAACTAGGAAGAAGAAGGCTCTAATCTTAATGCACCCACAATTAAATTCGCAATATAACGACCACAACTGTCGGTAGTTTCATCAGCTGAAATACAAATAATGTCATCCTTAAGTTGATGGTAAATTGTTGGTATGTAATTTTTACGCAGTGTTGATTCGTCTGGTATCAATCAAGCAATATTTTCGCAGAAAATCTTTGAATGTAGGATTTGTAAGTTTGTGAAGAGAAATATTACTTGCAAGCAATGCTTCACATAAATCCATGCTAAAGTGGTTTTTTTGTTTGCCTATAGAAGTAGAATCACTGCTACTTGCTGCTGTTATAAGTTGTTGTCGTGGGCCTTTTTTGCAATCCTGCGATATGAAGACTTGTCTTGACATGCTGATCAATTTGAAACTTTTTTGTGCACGAAACATTTTTCTGGCAAATTCGACAATGTAAAACATTTCCGTCGTATGTAAATGTTTTAGGATAATCAGCTACCCACGAAGAGACACTTTTTTTTTGCGGGTGGCTTGGTACACGTTAAACTTTAACACAATACGTTAAAAAATTGCAAAAAGACTACACTGATGCAAGCGCGTCAACAATAATGTTAATACTGATATCTTGTTTTAAAATAAAAATTCGTCTTCGAGAAAATTGTTTCTTTGATTCACGCTCAAACAAATATTCTTAGAAACTAACTACTTATCGCTTAATATCCCGGCCGAGAAACAAAGGAATAAAATACCGTCGTAATTTTGGGTATTCCCTCCCTTTGCACTATAACCTAATCGATGTTTAGACTATTGCAGGTAATGTCCCGGCAATAAGATCGGTTCCAGACGGCGACATTAAGAATACCCTGAGCAATTCAATTGCCTAGTAATACCGAGAAATATTGTAAATATAGGGAAAAATATGTATCATTACTAGATTTTGGGTAAAATATGCAATAATCGCACAGTGTGTCGCGTAGAACATGCTAGGTGGACAAAATTCATGTTATGATTTCCAGGAAATCTTATTTGCAAAACGTAAACAACACCACCAAACCCCGAATTCCGAGAAAAGGTTGTTTATCAAATTTGCAAGTGGCGAGTCATAAGCGTCAGAAGTCAGGTAATGAGTTTAATGCAGCTCTTTCAATCAATCAGTTGCAATTTAGCGACACTTTCGTGCACATCTTATAGTGACATATTGTAATGTTTTTGTGATGAATATTAATACTGAGGGTAAGTACTATTTTTTAATGTATTTTTTTAATCAGAATCTATTAATTTGAATTTTTAGTATTTTTTTTAAATAGCCTATATATTTTAGCGTGTTTTTTTTTAAAAAAAAAACTTTGAACGTTTAGAATATACAGACATTCACCTCTATCCGGGCTAGTTTTTAGATATTACGCAGAAATAACTTTATTCTTCGTAAAAATACACATATTGTTTAGCACACTTCAGTACAACATGTTTTTTTTTCTTTTTTTCCAGAACACGTTTACTCTATTTCAAGGGTAGCCTTTTTTGAGGAGTGGTTGAAACACACGAAGAATGAAAAAAACTCGCGTGTATATGACTTTCTTTCTTCAAAATTTCACTTTGGTGACATTACTGAAAGCAGCCAAAAAGAAATAAAGTTGAAGATATCCAACTTGTCTAATAAGTTTGGTGCCAAATGGTTGGCTTCAGGAAAGTCGAAGGAGCGTTTTTTAATTAAAAATAAGAATTGGTTGGATGAAGCAGACATACAGTTTACTGCGAGTTCTTTTGCGCCACAACCTTCAACATCAAGTGAGAATGTGACTCCTGCAGGAAGACCTCGCAAAGATTTCGAGGAATCGTCGTTTAAGACGAAGAAACGTCGCGTCGTGGATCTCGTAGAATCCCGAAGTGTCAGTGAATTGGTGACTGCTGCCGAAATTGCTGTGCGTTCAGCAGGGCAAAGGAAAATTGCCAACGTGATTAGAGACATTAGTGAGAGCCCAGATAATATTATTAAGTCTAAAAATACCAGTTCCGTTAATCCTAGGCAATTAAGTAGTGACGAAGCCTTAGCTTACTATATACATAGATTCTAAGTCAACAACGCATTCTTACAAACAAACTAGGAAGTGGTCCGTGAAGGCGGGGCATAATGTGTTTCCGTCATATTTTAGTTTAAAAAAGTCCAAACAGGCCTGTTACCCTGCAGAGGAGCACATTGCTATAACAGAAACTCGTGCTGAAATAAATTTGCAAGCCTTATTAAATAAAACAGTGGGACGTCTAGTATTAGCACAGAATGAAGTTATCAGCAGTGCGCTCCCAACAAGTTCATCGTTTACACTTGTTGGTAAATGGGGATGTGATGGAAATTCTGGGCACAGCACATACAAACAGAGATTTGAAACCACTGAATATACGGACGAGTTTCTTTTCGCATTTTCTTTAGTTCCCCTTAAGTTATATGATGGGTCCAAAATTATTTGGCAAAATCCTCGGCCTTCATCAACTTTGTATTGTCGCCCAATCAAATTTATATTTGCCAAAGAAACGAACGACTTCACGTTAGTGAAGACAAATAGATTGTTGGAAGAAGTTAATGCTCTTCTTCCAACACTTATCAACTTTGCTGATTCTCAAATCTCTGTAAAACACGAATTTTTGCTGACAATGACAGACGGAAAGGTGTGTAACGCCTTAACGGAAACTAGTTCATCCCAAAAGTGTTTCATCTGTGGCGCCACCCCCAAGACGATGAACGATGACCCCGCGATGTTTAACAGCAATCAAGAACATTTTGGCTTTGGTTTATCTACACTTCATGCTTGGATTCGTTGCTTCGAATGTCTTTTACATATCAGTTACAAGTTGAATATTAAGAAATGGCAGGCTAGAAGCAACGAAGTCAAAGCAGATATCAAGGTTCGTTCCGAGGAAATCAAATTGAAATTTAAGAACGAGATGGGACTCATTGTAGATAAACCAAAGCCAGGATTTGGTTCTTCAAATGATGGAAATACAGCCCGTCGCTTTTTTAAGAATGCTGAGATGAGTGCTCAGATCACAGGGTTGGATGTTACAATTATAAAAAAGTTTGATGTTGTTTTGAGAACATTGTCTTCTGGATTCGAGATAAACTTAGTTGAATTCAAAAAATTTTGTCTTGAAACCAGAAAACATTATCTTAGTCTCTATTCGTGGTACTGTATGCCTGCTACTGTGCATAAAATATTAATTCACAGCACAGAAGTCATCAAAGCGGCATTGCTTCCAATTGGGCAGCTTTCCGAAGAGGCTCAAGAAGCACGGAACAAAGATTGCCGCAGATTTAGGGAGTACAACACCCGCAAGTGCTCGCGTGTTGCCACGAATAGAGACTTACTGTGCATGTTAATTATAACATCTGATCCTTTGATCAATAGCCTTCGAGAGATTCCCAAAAAAAAGCCGGAAAAAATATGTACAGATGTATTAAAGTTAATTGTAAGTCCTAGCATAGAAGAGTCAAGATTGGAATCGTCATCATATTGTCGCACAATGCCACAAAATGATGACGATTATACAGTAAACGACTCATCAGAAGACTCTGATGATGATTATTAGGTTCAGCTACTATTTTTAGTTATGTAGTGCTTGTACTAAGCATGTAAACCTTGACTTGTAAATTTTTCTTTATCAATAAATGAGTATTTTTATTTTACATATAATTACAGTCAGTGTCATTATGCTAAATTTATTACAGAGCATTTATAACATTTATTTTAAAATTAAACAAAAACAATTTTTGACTGGAATTTTCAAAAACAATTTTTTTTTGAACCGAACAGCAAGAAATATGTACCTTAAAAAAATCAAAAACATTTTAAAAACCAGCTAATTATGTATGTATAATGCACAAGTTACCTACCTGAAAGGCAAGTATTATTTGAGTTTATCCTTTTTGTGTCAATAAAACTAAGTAATATGGATTAATTGTTTTATTTTTAATTGACAAATGCAATAAATGATTTTTCATCTGGTTATTATTAAAAATAATAATACAGTGTCTTTCATTTAGCTGCACATTCAAGTTTGTAGAAAAATTCGTGCACATACGCAGAATATTTTGTTTTTGTTATACAATGTTTTGTGCAGCTGGACAAAAAATACAGGTAAGCGAAATGCAGCTCAATGAAAGTCACTGTATTATAATTTTTAATTCTAATAACCATACAAAATACCCTTGCCCTTTAGTTCCGTTATCTACCTGCTAAGCTGATGCAATCCTACCGCGATATGCAAGGGTGGCTGTATTACACAAATTTTATCGATATTGAGTACCTGCGGTAAATTGTGAATAAAACCCACATTTATTAACCGATTTTCGTGATTAATTAATACCTTATTTTATTTTCCAGATACGCAGCTGTCAGAAAAATGTATAATATTTTGTTTTTCTTTTGTTATTGCGCTTTTTTACCGAAAAAAATAATGAATTTTACACGAAAAAATTTTTTTTCTCTCCATTAATTTCTAAATAACTCCAAAACGATAAAAGATAGAATAAAATAATATTCAATAAACTTTAATAAAATTTTGTTACGCATTTTTTAATGTTTTATTTATAAAAATCTGACAAGGTGTTCCTGAGTTATCGTTAAATATGTCTGCGTAGCTGACTAATTTAGGGGAAAAAATTAGCCACGCCCATAAAAAAAACCAACGCGATGAATTTTTTCTTAAAATAACTTAATATACCTAGAATATACATAAACAATTGAAATAAGTGAAAAAATAATTTTGTCCAGCTAACTTGTACTAGTCGACACACTGTGAATCGGTGAGAATGGTCTAAATATGCAAATGCATATGAAAATATGCAAATGCATATAATCCCGTCTCTAGTGATAACGGATAAAACATGAATCCACCACTACACACCGGAATCTAATCGGCAGTCAGCTGAGTAGACAGCAGCCGGTGAAAGCCGCCCTAAGCGACCAAGGACAGAACAGTCGGCTGGGAGGATTTTGGCCTCTGTATTTTGGAATGCGCGTGGAATAATTTTTATCGACTTTGCTGAGAAGGGAAAAACCATCAATAGCGAATAAGTTATTGGTGCGTTCGAAGGCAGACATCGCAAAGCAACGGCCCCAAATAGACAAGAAAAAAATGCTCTTTCATCAAAACAATGCACCGTGTCACAAGTCAATGGTCACGATGGCAAAATTGCATGAATTGAAGTTCGAATTACTTCCTCATCCAACGTATTCGCCAGATTTGGCCCCCCAGCAACTATTATCTATTCGCAGACCTCAAAAAAATGCTCGCAAGAAAGAGATTTAGCTACAAGAAAGGTATAAAAAATGTTAGAAAAGCATTGGACTGATTGTATCACTCTCTAAATAAAGTCGAATTTTGCAAAAAAAAAGTGTTTTAAGTAGCCAGATCAAGAACTTTCAGCCTATGTGTTATAGTATAAAAATATAGTTAAAACAATGAGAAGGAGGACGAGGGAAATGTATGATAATGAAATAAAAAGAACATTTTTAAATCAGTAAAAATGCATTTTATTTCAAAATTAAATAAGAAAATTTTAACGCAAATGTAGTAAATAATTATAGACAATCGTTGGTAGGTAAATAAGTATACAATAATATTGCTTGCCTATAGTAAAAAATATTAAGTAAAAGAGTAAAAGTAATTTAGTTTATAATAGAGAGATAATGACGTCCCTACGTCAACAAATATATAAAAATGTATTGAAGCAGTACAGGCAAACACAGGAAAACATAGTTTTTTTATTATAGTAGAGAATATTGTATACATCAAAAGCTACTAGTAATATTCGACAAAAAAATTTAAAATATAATTCGTGAAATTCTAGAAATTAAAGGATTTCCTAAGGCAAATTCTTACCAAAGCAATCTAAGGATTTTTAAAAAAAAACAGTTTCCGAACTTTATATATCCTTTGGTCATGATGTTAATGTAATTATTTGATTATACTGTTAATCCATAAGGGAATTTTAAGCTGTTTATAAAGATTATATATAAAATTTTAGGTGAAAATTTCTAGACAAGCTTAGAAATAAAGACGAACATAATGAGACTAACTGCAGTAGTTACGTTTATTTTAAGCGATGACCCAGCGTTACATAAATGGGTGTAACAAACATCACAAGCAACCAGTACTCCTTCTGTTACATTGCATTTATAGTTGACTTTACCATCTTCATACCCTTCTGATATACACAATCTCTCTTCTACTGTTGTTCCGTTTTTCTCACTTGCTGAAAATAAATAAACAGTCAAGTGCAAGTTGAACTTGCGCAATTAGTGTTCTGTACGTTGATTGCTTCTGAAATAAAAATTCTTATTACGGAGGTATAAAATGATCAGTGACTTCACAGAACACATCCCCAAATGAGTTTTCAGCAAAGTTTGTTTCCGATCTTTACTGAAAACTGATGGCCTTGAAATTCTTGTCTTTTTTTATTTACCAGATAAACTGTTAAAGCTAATGCACTCGTGATAATTTTCGTTCAATCTACACCTCGTGGAGAATATTCCAGAATTTTTTCAAAATTTTTTAAACAGTACTTTTCGACATAAAGGAGGGAAGAGCGATCTTCCGCGATTCTTTCAAAATAATACAAAGAAAAGTGTGCGCATGTAAGACATCATATATATTTTTGAACTCGTATTTTTACAAACTTTCATCTGACACACCACTCGATGAACTAGTAAAAAATTTTTTTTTTCACTTTCGATTCCACCCCCCAAAACTAAACCCTTAAGTCAAAATTTAACTTTCAAAACTATACGGCTCTAATGAGGTCATCAATTTTTATATTAATACCAAATTGTAACTTTCTTCGTCAAATAGTTTCGGAGAGAAAATCAGGTGTGACAGACGAACAAACAGCGGACAGACAGACAGACGGAGGGACAGACAGACAGACACCCAAGTGATCTTATAAGTGTTCCGTACGGAACACTAAAACAACATACGTCTTGGCGTATTAAAAAAATGGTTCCAATTTTTTACCATTTTCAAAAATAATAACCGGTCAAGTGCAAAATTAACTTACACAATTAGCGTTCCGTACGTTAATTGCTTTTAAAATAAAACATTTTGTTACGGTGGCATAAAATGATCAGTGACTTCACAAAACACACCCCAAATAAGTTTTCAACAAAGTTTGTTTCCAATCTTTACTGAAAACTTATGACCTTGAAATTTTTGTTTTTTATATACCAGATAATTTATTAAAGGTAATGCACTCGTGATAATTTTCGTTCAATCTATACCCCGTGGACAATATACCAGAATTTTTTCAAAAATTTTTGATCAGTACTTTTCGAGATAAGGTAGGAGGACAGCGATTTGTCGCGATTTTTTAAAAATAATACAAAGAAAAGTGTGCGCAAGTATTACATTATATATATATATATATATATATATATATATATATATATATATATATATATATATATATATATTTGTTACTCGTGTTTTCACAAGCTTTCAATTGACACCACACTCGATGACCCAGTAAAAAATTTTTTTTTCACTTCCGATTTCACCCCTCAAAACTAACCCCTTAAGTCAAAATTTAACTTTCAAAATTACACGGCTTTGATGAGGCCATCAATTCCTATATTAGTACCAAATTTTAACTTTCTATGTCAAATAGTTTCGGAGAAAATCGGATGTGACAGACAGACAGACACCGAAGTGATCTTATAAGTGTTCCGTACTGAACACTAAAAATGAAGTAAGTATTACAAAATTAACTGAATTACTCTTAAATCGTAAAAATTACATTGAATTGGGAGAGGAATACATTGAATAAAAAAATGAGAGACATGAAAAAAATTATTGCCGCACTGTGTATGTATAAAAAAAGCTTTAATATATATATATATATATATATATATATATATATATATATATATATATATATATATATATATATATATATATATATATATATATATATATATATATATATATATATATATATATATATATATATATATATATATATATATATATATATATATATATATATATATATATATATATATATATATATATATATATATATATATATATATATATATATATATATATATATATATATATATATATATATATATATATATATTTATGTATATGTATACAGGATGTCCCAGTATTCCGTGTACATAGAATTACTGTGGATTTCTGGGATCGAAATATGATCTTTTAACCCAACTTACTTTAGTCCAAAAATTCGTAATTTTCAAGATAGAGGGAGTCAACGTTACACTTTTATTTTAGTTTTTCTTAAGTAGCTTTCTTAATATTTGTACTATTTGTACAAGATTCGGTGCTAAGGAGTTTTCTGAGATGAAAAATCGAAATCAGCTCTCAGCTTTTTGTAAATTGTAGAGGGCGCCACTTATTGTGCGGTGTATACTTTTAAATTGTCATAACTTTTTTTATACCACTCTGTATGATATTTTTTATTAAATATACGTTTTCTTCTCCTTCTCCTGTCTAAAAAGCAATATTATCTAACTGCCATTCTAATCTGTTTCTAATTATTATTTCTAGTGTTTTCAATAGTACCGAGGATAGTATAATCGGTCTATAGTTGCTTACTATTTTGGGATCTTTGTTTGGTTTATTAATACAAATCATATTGTACTTTTTAAAGAATCTTGGTAGGAGTTTTCCTTGTAGTAGTTCGTTGTAAAGATATACGATTTTATGAAGGCCATTTAATGGTAAATTTTTTATCATGAAGTAATATATTTCATCCATCTCTGGGGATGAATTCTTTTTCCCCTGTAAACTTGAATTAAGTTCTTGTAAGCTAAATATTTCGCATTCGTCATGAGCTTGTAAAAAATTGAAAGTTGAGGTCTATATTTATTATTGAAATATATTTGATGATCTCCAATCGAAAGTTTTATTTATAGGTGGTAATGTGTCACTTGTTTTTTTTACCTGGGAATAGTTTAACCTTGTCTCGAACTTCTTTAATGTTCATAGTTCCGAGCAACAGTTTCTGAGATGGTGGATTGTTCGTTCCCATTTTTTTAATTCCATCGTGAATTGGTAACATTTATCAATATTATGAGGAATGAAAAATATATCTAATATGTAAAAAATGGCTAAAATTATGTTTGAATCAATTAAAGTAATGTCCATGGAACACATTTCCAGACTTAATTAAAAAACATTAGCTCACAGTTTGCAAATACACCTATTTAATCCTAAAAAATGACAAAAAAAAAAGCGCCAATAACTGCTAACTTCCCCCGACCAGAACGTTCCAATGACATCCATAGCACCTTAAATTTTTCGATTTTATATCTAGAATCAAAATCTGTCAGGATTTTTAGTTTATCTTCTAGAAATTTGTGATCAAATTGCAAAATACGCTAAAAAACCCCAAAACGGGCCAATTCTCCCATTTTTGAGAGTGTTGCCCCAATTTTTCAACGATCGCAATATTTTTTCTTAATGTACTCGTCAAGACGAGTACATAAAAAAAAAGTAGCAGTATCCGACGATTTCTGTTTTCTGGCCTTTTGGTCATGTTCTGACTGGACAAAAAATGGATCTTCCTAATATTAATCTAATCTGATGTCGAGAACCGGCTTTATTCCTCTTCTTCTTTTTTTTTATTATTTTTCTGTATAATAACTAAGACTAAATAAATTTAAATCATACTTACCCTGAAACTGTGGAGAGAGTTCTTTACGAGTATAAGAATATATTTGGTTAAAAGTATTCAGTATATCTTGTCTTCCTACATACAAAAAAGTTAGTTAATGCTAAAGCAGCAAATATATGTATATATATACATATATATATATATATATATATATATATATATATATATATATATATATATATATTTATATATATATATATATATATATATATATATATATATATATATATATATATATATATACATATGTATACATATATATATATATATATATATATATATATATATATATATATATATATATATATATATATATATATATATATATACAGTAGAACCTCGGTTATCCGAGGTAACGTGAGGGGGCACAATCCTCGGATAACTGAAAACTCGGATAATCCGGATTTGTTTTTTATTCATTCAAAAGATAAACACCAATACTTTAAACCGATGTGTTAACGTTTTTAACATATAAATAGGTACATACATTATAAAACAGTAAAATATGTATCTATGCGCTTCTGTTTCATATTGCATCTTCTTTTTCTCCCTGCAATGTTTCTCCATCTATTAAGAAGAAGCAAATCCGCTGGTGTTGCCTCTGGTTGTTGTTCCATATACTTCAAAGCTTTTTCCAAAGAAGCAGAACCTTCTTGATGAGAGGTCTTATGGGGAGACTGTTCATCCACCGCCGCTTCGTCATCGTCATCGTCATCTGCTTTTTTTCGGTTTCCTGAAAGGCATTCGTTATTTCTTCAATACTCATTTCTTCTTCTAAATCATCTGCTGTAATCCATTCAACAACATCTTCTCTTGCCACATTTTCGCAACCTTTTAATTTTTGCATTAATTCAAATAAACTTTTTCTTTTTCTTCTATCTCGCTGTCAAAATTTGAACAGGACATTTCTCCATGGCTTCTCAATTTCAAAGCTAATTCATTTAATGGAGTATCAACTTCACTGTCATTATAGTCCTCAAAATCAATAACTTTTGACCAAGATTTTTGAATAGTGGTAGTACGCACAGAATCCCAAACTTAACTTACCCAGTAAATAACATTTTTCAGTTTAACCTTTTCATCCCATTGATAATATCCTCCTTTTCTGTGTATTCTAACAGATGTTCAAGATATAAACGCCTATAATTTTTTTAAATGTTTTCGAGGATGCCTTGATCCATTGGTTGCATTATGCTGGTTACATTTGGAGGAAAAAATTTTACAACAATTTCGCCCACATGAAGTCCTTCTCCAGGGTAAGAGGGGGGCATTATCCATTAACAAAATTGCTTTAATAGGAAGACGGTCTCTGTTCAAAAATTTAGTCACAGATGACACGAGCTCTTATTTAAACCAGTTAGTAAATAAGGTCGCATCCATCCATGCACTCTTTTGACTTTTGTCATAGACTGGTAGGGCTTTAGGTGAGATGTCTTTTAAAGCTCTTGGACGTACAGACTTGCCAATCACCATCAGTGGGATTTTGCGCTTGCCAGATGCATTGGAACATACCATTATAGTTAATCTTTCCCTCCTTCGTTTTTGCCCAGGAGCCGATTTTTCCTGTCAAGATGACAATGTTTTTGATGGAAGCATTTTATAATTCAGGCCAGTTTCGTCACAGTTGTAAATTTGATCACATGTGTATCCACAATCTTCGTTTAAAGTTCTGCTTAAATTTCTCAATTGATCACACATCAGCAGAAAGTTTTTCACCACATACAGTCAGTTGTCGTACACCGTACCGTTTTTTCCTGCGGTAAAGCCATCCAGAACTGGCGGTAAACTGATCTATCTCTGGGAATTGCCTACTAATCACTATTGCTTTCTGTTGTAAAATTGGACCTGACAGAGGCACACCCTTTGATCTCTTTTGGTTAAACCACATGAATAAAGCTTCGTTAACCTTTTCATAGTCGTCGGTTTTCATTGATTTTCTTCCTGAGGACGAGGAGGCTTGATTTAAACCCCACTCTTCCATTTTTGTGCGGGTTCTTTTCCAATCTCCAACTGCTACCTCACCTACTTCATAATCTCGTGCAACAACTTTAATTGTTTCTCGTGCTTCAATTCTTCTGATGGTTTTTAATTTTTCTTCAATAGAAACGACGATTCTTTTACGCTTGTTTTGCTCCATTATAATATGACAAACAAAAATTCAAACAAAGCAGTTCGTATTAATTACACTTAACTACCAGAACTCCAACCAAATAAATTATATGAGTATACTCGTACTTCTCCGTAGTAAACGCTATAACGCACTGCATTTACGCAAATTTACATGCTGAAAGAGTCCAAAAACATAAATAGAGGAATCCCTCACACGGGCCAGGGGGATTCCCCGAAGGCCCCGACGATTTAAAATCTAAATATGTACATACATATTTTAGAAACTTGGTTAATACGCAGCATAGACGCTCGTACCTCGGATAATCGGTTCTTAGATTGGCTCTGTTAATCCGGAGCTCGGTTAATCGGGGTTCTACTGTATATATATATATATATATATATATATATATATATATATATATATATATATATATATATATATATACATATATATATATATATATATATATATATATATATATATATATATATATATATATATATATATATATATATGTATATATATATATATATATATATATATATATATATATATATATATATATATATATATATATATATATATATATATATATATATATATATATATATATATATATATATATATATATATATATATATATATATATATATATATATATATATATATATATATATATATATATATATATATATATATATATATATATATATATATATATATATATATATATATATATATATATATATATATATATATATATATATATATATATATATATATATATATATATATATATATATATATATATATATATATATATATATATATATATATATATATATATATATATATATATATATATAAATATATATATAAATATATATATATATATATATATATATATATATATATATATATATATATATATATATATATATATATATATATATATATATATATATATATATATATATATGTATATATATATATATATATATATATATATATATATATATATATATATATATATATATATATATATATATATATATATATATATATATATATATATATATATATATATATATATATATAGTACATATATATATATATATATATATATATATATATATGTATGTATATATATATATATATATATATATATATATATATATATATATAATACGCAGCATAGACGCGCGTACCTCGGATAATCGGTTCTGAGATTGGCTCTGTTAATCCGGAGCTCGGTTAATCGCGACTCGGTTAATCGGGGTTCTACTGTATATATATGTATATATATATATATATATATATATATATAGATATATATATATATATATATATATATATATATATATATATATATATATATATATATATATATATATATATATGTATATATATGTATATATATGTATATATATATATATATATATATATATATATATATATATGTATGTATATATATATATATATATATATATATATATATATATACATATATATATATATATACATATTAGGGTGACCGCAAAAAATCGATGTCGGAATTTTGTTCGTCTGGACCCCACAAAACGATTCCCCTTTCCAGATATTGAGATAGCCGAAATTTGAGCTCGATTAAACGACGTTAACCCGTGCCGTTCGTCGCTCGAAGTTTGAAAAAAATCCAAATTTTTGGCCAAAAAGCTGACATATGGAGCCATAACTCCAGAACAGTAAATAATAGAAACACGCTTAATATCTCAAAAGAAAGCTAATTTGTTCTTCAAAATTTATACATACATAATTGTTATTTTAAGTCAAACCGAGTTACAACAGCCTTTAGCCCCAAAAACGTGACGTGGTACCAGTAGTAGCCAGTTTAGGAGTATTCTAAGAATTTTACGGGTTTTTACATAATGTGTCTCGGAATTAACATTTTTTTGTTAAAAAGTATTTTGGAACTCAATTTTCAAACATAAAGAGCCTTTTGTTCAAATTTAATCTTTTATTATATGGGGATTACCTGACTAGTTTACCAAAGAAAGACCCGTTTGACAGGTAAAAAGAAGGGTGAATCTAATTTCTATTTTAGGAATGGTGATTTTACTTTAGCGTACAACCGACCTTTTATTTATTCAGTTTAGTTTCTAAAGTGCCTTTGCGCTGGTTAGATCGAACAATTATCTAGTGAAGATATTTTAAGACACTGAAGAGGACAGCATCTACCAGGAACTTGAGAGCTTGGAGGAAATGGACATCCCTGAAGAAGCTGCAGAAGATCCAGGACCATCTGAGAGCAAGAGGATGAAAGTTTCATTTGCAAGGGGCGTTAAAGAGATTTTTAAACATGAAATTGTCCATTTTATTAGATCGATGTAAGGTATCCGACAGAAATGCCACGAGAATTTTAATAGCTACTCTAGAAGCACTAAACCTTGACCATCTTGAGTACAAAGTCTCGAAAACTTTATTACATGATAGAAGGCAAATGTTCAGAGAACAATATAATAAAAAAAAAATTTTGATAAAGTAAAACATTCCTGAAAAAGAGCCCGTGGTTGTCCATTGGGACGGTAAACTTTTACCGGGTGTTTTAAAAAATGAACAATGTGAGCGAATAGCTATAGCTATTTCATATAGCGAAAAGGAACAGCTGCTGGGAGTTCCTGTAACAGCAAACAGCTCTGGAGAGGAGCAAGCCGTAGCCGTATATGAATGCCTACATGAATGGGGTCTTCTCAACACCGTCAAGGCGATGTGCTTCGACACTACAGCATCCAACATGGAAAGACTCAAAGGAGCATGCGTCATATTGGAGCAAATGTTAGGAAGAGAATTGTTATACCTAGCTTGCCGTCACCATATCTTCGAAATTCTGTTAAGAGGCGTATTCGACACAAAAAAAACCACTGGACCTCATCCAGACATTTTCAAGAGATTCCTCACTGTGTGGCCCAAGATAGACAAAGGAAAATACGACACAGGTATCAGTGACAATCTAATACAAAAGCAGCTAACTCCAGAAGTAATGGCAAATGTTACTGCTGAATTCGAGACCAAATTAACTGAGAGCCACCCCAGAGATGACTACAAGGAGCTATTGCAGTTGGTTCTCGTATTTGTTGGATCACTAGACGGCAATGTTGTGGGTTTTAGAACTCCAGGAGCCATTCATCACGCTAGGTGGATGGCAAAGGCTATTTACTGCTTAAAAATATTCATTTTTCGTCGTCAATTTAAGATGTCTAAAGAAGAAGAAAGTTCTGTGCGTGCCATTTCTGTTTTCCTAGTTAAAATTTATTGTAAAGCTTGGTTCAATGCTCCAAAAGCTCATCTTGCACCAAAGCAAGATTTAGGTATTTTGCATAGTCTGTTAGACTATAAAGAATGTGACAACGACATTGCAGAAATAGCCCTGACCAAATTTTCGAACCATTTGTGGTATTTGAATGCAAAGTTGGTGGGATTATCGTTTTTTGATCCCACCATTACAGACGATGAAAAGTTGTTAATGGCTAATAAATTGCTCAGTAGCACAGATGAACCATCACAGCACGCTAGGGTTGTAAATCCAAAAGTTAGGAAAGAAAACTTAAAAGAGGTAGTTGATGGAGGATTGGTAAATTTACTTACCAAAGAAACGTTTACATTCTTTGACCAATTTAATATAAAAACAGATTTCCTAAGACAACATCCAAACACCTGGCCTCAAAATAATGACTTCCAAGAAGAATTGAAAATTGTCAAAACATTAAAAGTAGTTAATGATATGGCTGAGCGTGGTGTTAAATTAATAACCGACTTTAACGACCTTCTGACAAAAGATGAAGATCAAAAGCAATATGTCCTGTAAGTTGTAAGTAAATGCCGAGCATTATATCCTGACGTTTCAAAAACTACTTTAACAAAAGCTCTAGAACAGATTAGATAACTATGTAAAATTATCAACTCATGTAGGTACTACGTCTGTATTTTTTCTGTGTCTGTTTTGTATGTATTATATACCTAATTTTTATATTTTAAAATAAAAAATGTCATTAGACTTATCAGTATTACTTGTTTTTTTATTATATTTCTACTTTAAACTCAAAAATATACCAAAAAAAGCAAAATTTATCACTTAATACGAGTAACAAAATATACGAAGTATGCTCCTAGTGGTACCAGGTCACGTTTTTGGGGCTAAAGGCTGTTGTAACTCGGATTGACTTAAAATAACAACAATTATGTATAGAATATAATTTTGAAGAACAACATTAGCTTTCTTTTGAGATATTAAGCGTGTTTCTATTATTTACCGTTCTGGAGTTATGGCTGCATATGTCAGCTTTTTGGCCAAAAATTTGGATTTTTTCAAACTTTGAGCGACGAGCGGCACGGGTTAACGTCGTTTAATCGATCTCAAATTTCGGCTATTTCAATATCTGGGAAGGGGAATCGTTTTGTGGGGTCCAGACGAACAAGATTCCGACATTTTTTTCCCCCTCTATGAGATCCGGTCGCTCTAATATATATATATATATATATATATATATATATATATATATATATATATATATATATATATATATATATATATATATATATTTAGATGTATGTAATATTATACCATCCCAGTCGGTGTATATATGTTGTTACTTACCACCAGCTTTCAAAATGCGAGCCGGAGACCACCCTCCACCGTAATATTTGGCCGAAATAGTACCCTGGTTATTCCTTAGCTCGCTCTGGGAACAAAGATAGTACCATTGGGTATATCCTACCCACTCCACTAAATACCATATATCTATAATTTAAAAAAATAATCCAGTTCACCTGTGACAAAAATATTGATGAGCAGCTTCCAATCTAATAATAATAAAGAACTTTATGTATGACAACAGTAGAAATGAGTAAATTAATAGCTAATATATAAAATAGTAAAAACAATATATTAATAGTTAAAACTTATTTAAAAAGGGAAAAAAAAGAACGGTCAAGTGCAAGTTGGACTTGAGCAATTACTGTTCTGTACCGTGAATACCTGTACCTAAAATAAAAATTAGCAACGGCGGATTTACGGCGACCGCACAGTGTGTCGCGTAGAACATGCTAGGTGGACAAAATTCATGTTATGATTTCCAGGAAATCTTATTTGCAAAACGTAAACAACACCACCAAACCCCGAATTCCGAGAAAAGGTTGTTTATCAAATTTGCAAGTGGCGAGTCATAAGCGTCAGAAGTCAGGTAATGAGTTTAATGCAGCTCTTTCAATCAATCAGTTGCAATTTAGCGACACTTTCGTGCACATCTTATAGTGACATATTGTAATATTGTGAAAGTTTTTGTGATGAATATTAATACTGAGGGTAAGTACTATTTTTTAATGTATGTATTTTTTAATCAGAATCTATTAATTTGAATTTTTAGTATTTTTTTTAAATAGCCTATATATTTTAGCGTGTTTTTTTAAAAAAAAAACTTTGAAAGTTCAGAATATACAGACATTCACCTCTATCTGGGCTAGTTTTTAGATATTACACGGAAATAACTTTATTCTTCGTAAAAATACACATATTGTTTAGCACACTTCAGTACAACATGTTTTTTTTTCTTTTTTTTCCAGAACACGTTTACTCTATTTCAAGGGTAGCCTTTTTTGAGGAGTGGTTGAAACACACGAAGAATGAAAAAAACTCGCGTGTATATGACTTTCTTTCTTCAAAATTTCACTTTGGTGGCATTACTGAAAGCAGCCAAAAAGAAATAAAGTTGAAGATATCCAACTTGTCTAATAAGTTTGGTGCCAAATGGTTGGCTTCAGGAAAGTCGAAGGAGCGTTTTTTAATTAAAAATAAGAATTGGTTGGATGAAGCAGACATACAGTTTACTGCGAGTTCTTTTGCGCCACAACCTTCAACATCAAGTGAGAATGTGACTCCTGCAGGAAGACCTCGCAAAGATTTCGAGGAATCGTCGTTTAAGACGAAGAAACGTCGCGTCGTGGATCTCGTAGAATCCCGAAGTGTCAGTGAATTGGTGACTGCTGCCGAAATTGCTGTGCGTTCAGCAGGGCAAAGGAAAATTGCCAATGTGATTAGAGACATTAGTGAGAGCCCAGATAATATTATTAAGTCTAAAAATATCAGTTCCGTTAATCCTAGGCAATTAAGTAGTGACGAGGCCTTAGCTTACTATATAGATTCTAAGTCAACAGCGCATTCTTACAGACAAACTAGGAAGTGGTCCATGAAGGCGGGGCATAATGTGTTTCCGTCATATTTTAGTTTAAAAAAGTCCAAACAGGGCTGTTACCCTGCAGAGGAGCACATTGCTATAACAGAAACTCGTGCTGAAATAAATTTGCAAGCCTTATTAAATAAAACAGTGGAACGTCTAGTATTAGCACAGAATGAAGTTATTAGCAGTGTGCTCCCAACAAGTTCATCGTTTACACTTATTAGTAAATGGGGATGTGATGGAAGTTCTGGGCACAGCACATACAAACAGAGATTTGAGAACACTGATTATACGGACGAGTTTCTTTTCGCATTTTCTTTAGTTCCCCTTAAGTTATATGATGGGTCCAAAATTATTTGGCAAAATCCTCGGCCTTCATCAACTTTGTATTGTCGCCCAATCAAATTTATATTTGCCAAAGAAACGAACGACTTCACGTTAGTGGAGATAAATAGATTGTTGGAAGAAGTTAATGCTCTTCTTCCAACACTTATCAACTTTGGTGATTCTCAAATCTCTGTAAAACACGAACTTTTGCCGACAATGACAGACGGAAAGGTGTGTAACGCCTTAACGGAAACTAGTTCATCCCAAAAGTGTTTCATCTGTGGCGCCACCCCCAAGACGATGAACGATGACCCCGCGATGTTTAACAGCAATCAAGAACATTTTGGCTTTGGTTTATCTACACTTCATGCTTGGATTCGTTGCTTAGAATGTCTTTTACATATCAGTTACAAGTTGAATATTAAGAAATGGCAGGCTAGAAGCAACGAAGACAAAGCAGATATCCAGGTTCGTTCCGAGGAAATCAAATTGAAATTTAAGAATGAGATGGGATTCATTGTAGATAAACCAAAGCCAGGATTTGGTTCTTCAAATAATGGAAATACAGCCCGTCGCTTTTTTAAGAATGCTGAGATGAGTGCTCAGATCACAGGGTTGGATGTTACAATTATAAAAAAGTTTGATGTTATTTTGAGAACATTGTCTTCTGGATTCGAGATAAACTTAGTTGAATTCAAAAAAATTTTGTCTTGAAACCAGAAAACATTATCTTAGTCTCTATTCGTGGTACTGTATGCCTGCTACTGTGCATAAAATATTAATTCACAGCACAGAAGTCATCAAAGCGGCATTGCTTCCAATTGGGCAGCTTTCCGAAGAGGCTCAAGATGCACGGAACAAAGATTGCCGCAGATTTAGGGAGTACAACACCCGCAAGTGCTCGCGTGTTGCCACGAATAGAGACTTACTGTGCATGTTAATTATAACATCTGATCCTTTGATCAATAGCCTTCGAGAGATTTCCAAAAAAAAGCCGGAAAAAATATGTACAGATGTATTAAAGTTAATTGTAAGCCCTAGCATAGAAGAGTCAAAATTGGAATCGTCATCATATTGTCGCACAATGCCACAAAATGATGACGATTATACAGTAAACGACTCATCAGAAGACTCTGATGATGATTATTAGGTGCAGCTACTATTTTTAGTTATGTAGTGCTTGTACTAAGCATGTAAACCTTGACTTGTAAATTTTTCTTTATCAATAAATGAGTATTTTTATTTTACATATAATTACAGTCAGTGTCATTATGCTAAATTTATTACAGAGCATTTATAACATTTATTTTAAAATTAAACAAAAACAATTTTTGACTGGAATTTTCAAAACAATTTTTTTTTTGAACCGAACAGCAAGAAATATGTACCTTAAAAAAATGAAAAACATTTTAAAATACCAACTACTTATGTATATATAATGCACAAGTTACCTATCTGAAAGGCAGGTATTATTTGAGTTTATCCTTTTTGTGTCAATAAAACTAAGTAATATGGATTAATTGTTTTATTTTTAATTGACAAATGCAATAAATGATTTTTCAACTGGTTATTATTAAAAATAATAATACAGTGTCTTTCATTTAGTTGCACATTCAAGTTTGTAGAAAAATTCGTGCACATACGCAGAATATTTTGTTTTTGGTATACAATGTTTTGTGCAGCTGGACAAAAAATACAGGTAAGCGAAATGCAGCTAAATGAAAGACACTGTATTATAATTTTTAATTCTAATAACCATACAAAATACCCTTGCCGTTTAGTTCCGTTATCTACCTGCTAAGCTGATGCAATCCTACCGCGATATGCAAGGGTGGCTGTATTACACAAATTTTATCGATATTAAGTACCTGCGGTAAATTGTGAATAAAACCCACATTTATTAACCGATTTTCATGATTAATACCTTATTTTATTTTCCAGATACGCAGCTGTCAGAAAAATGTATAATATTTTGTTTTTCTTTTGTTATTGAGCTTTTTTACCGAAAAAAATAATGAATTTTACACGAAAAAAAATTTTTTCCCTCCATTAATTTCTAAATAACTCCAAAACAATAAAAGATAGAATAAAATAATATTCAATCAACTTTAATAAAATTTTGTTACGCATTTTTTAATGTTTATTTATAAAAATCTGACAAGTTGTTCCCGAGTTATCGTTAAATATGTCTGCGTAGCTGACTAATTTAGGGGAAAAAATTAGCCACGCCCATAAAAAAAACCAACGCGATGAATTTTCTTAAAATAACTTAATATGCCTAGAATATACATAAACAATTGAAATAAGTGAAAAAATAATTTTGTCCAGCTAACTTGTACTAGTCGACACACTGTGCGACCGTATAAATCTCCGGATTGGTGGTTAAAAACAGATCAAGAAAACTGGCGAGCTCCCCGTCTCGATCAGGGATCCGTGTTAGCTTGTCAATAAGCTGAGCGAGGACATAACGATGATCAACAACTTGTAAAAATATTTAGTCACTGCTTTAGGTCACAAAAACTTTTCTTTTTCTTAATTTAGTCGTAACAGTGAATTAAAAAAAGTAAGTTGGAGTGGACTAATTTGCGACCAACCCTAAGCGTAGACCCCAAACGTCTCACATACTTTTTATTTTAGATTCATGGAAGTCTAAATACTGAATTATGGAAAAGTACCGAACTGAAAAACACTTCTCGAAAATTAAAAATAATTTTTCCATAGTTATACTTACGAACATATGTGTGTTTTACACAGGCATGACAGTTATCTGGGCGGTCCCATTTAGTTCGATTTTCCGGACATGGCTGTTTTTGGCCACATGAATAACATTGTAAAGAATAGGCTGAAAAAAAAATACTATTATATTATAACTGTTGAGGTTTCGAAATCTCTGGTACAATGGCACTACACAACTGTTATCACCACTGTACCAAGCAAGTACTTTATTTTTTTTTTCTTCTTTAAGTGCCAATCTTCTGTGCATATTGGCCATCTCGTTGGTACACGTTCCTTTATTTTCTGCTTGTCTGATTGATGTCATCCCCGTATATATGCGTAAGCGAAATGTATCAATATGTACGGGACATGACATTTGTGGACGCACTACCAACCTTCGATCTTCTATTTTTCCTTGTAGACTGAATTAGAGGAGGCGGTATTTTTCATTGCGAATGATGTGCCAAAAGTACTCATTTTTCTTGCGTTTAACAGATGTTAGTAATTTTAGTTCTCTATCTATGCTTTAAATTTCCAATATATCCTCCTTGGACATCCATAAATCCCCCTATCGACTTTCCCTTTCTAAAATTTGTGTCTCTGATAAAAACAACTTTCCATCAGTTAATAAATTCTAATTTTTTTTTTTTTTTTTTTTTATGGGTCTAGTACACGTGCTACAGGGAAGTCCCTAAAGCACTACAGAAGCGACACGTGTGCGGAGAAAGCAATCCACGTTGTTCTTGAATCGCTGTAGATTGTACTCGGTGGGAAACACAGTCCTGGGCAAATTATTCCAAAGGAATGATGTTCTCCATATAAAAGACTGCTTGAAAAGCGTTGTACGAGGAGTAACAAGCTGAACCTCATACGGATGTGAAGAATTAGCGCGACGTGTACTTCTAACATGTACCGCTCTGGGAGGAATTAAGCGGGCCACATCCCTCGAACACTTTCCGTGAAAGTACTTGTAGAATAGGCTCAAGTCGCCAACCGTTCTTCGATGTTCCAGAGAATCAAGGCCGTCGGTCAGTTCCGGGCCTCCAATCAGACGAACAGCTCTTCTCTGAATAGAATCCAACAAATGCAGTGTATGTTTGGGAGCGGAGCTCCAAACATGGGAGCAGTATTCCATAGTTGGACGAACTTGAGCTTTGTAAAGAATTAACAGTTATTGTGGAGTGTAAAGCTTTCTGGTTCGAAATAATATTCCCAACTTTTGAGAAGCTCTTCTTGCTCTGCCTGCAACATGTTCATGCCAGGACATATTTGCTCCCAAATTAACGCCCAACAAATTGAGTGACGATGTTAGAGGGATGGAGTGCCCCGACATAACCATGTCGGGTTCAGCAACGTTAACTTTTTTAGAAAAAACTGCCGCCTGGGTGTTTGTAGCGTTAAATTCCACTTGGTTACTGTCACTCCAAGATAGAATTTCTTCCAGGTCTTTGTTAAGTTGAATGACTTCCTGCTGTCTGCGGATATTCGTCTGAATAGCCGATGTCCGAGCGTTCAAAGTGAATGAAGAGATAAGTGTACTGTCATCTGCAAAGCTGTAGATTGGATTCTCGGTCTTTTCCAGCAGATCGTTAATGTAAATGAGAAAGAGAGTAGGAGACAGTACTTGGGGTACGCCGGCGTTGATAGTAAAGGTGTTAGAAAGAAATCCGTCGACTGCCACTCGTAGAGAACGCTCTCTGAGGAAACATGTGAGCCACAAACAGAACTTTTCCGACATACCATAAGAACGTAGCTTAGCCGTGCCAAACACGGTCGAATGCCTTGGATATGTCAAGAGCAATCGCTCCAGATTCTCCAAAGTGTTCAATTGCATTATTCCAAACATGTGTTACATAAGTCAGAAGATCTCCTGTTGATCTATTTTTACGAAAGCCATATTGGTGATCGCTAATAATGTTGAATCCTTCAAGATATTTTAGAAGATGCTGATTGATAGCCTTTTCCATGACATTCGATATTATTGGAAGCAGTGCGATTGGTCGGTAGTTATTTGGCAAAGTCTTCTTGCCTTTTTTATGTATCGGCTGAACTGTAGCACATTTCCAGCAGGAAGAAAAGAATTACTTAGAATGAATGACTTTGAAAACGAAATTATTCGTGAATATTTAACATTATCTTAACTTTGCATGGAACAAAATTATTTCCAATATAACAATCAATTTTATGTTCAGAAAGAAGGAACAGCTATGGGTAATTGCTTATCACTTTTCATAGCCAATTTATTTATGAGTAAGTTTGAAATCGAAGCCAGTCAAGAATTCGAATATTTCCCAAGGGTATGGTATAGGTATGTGGATGATATTTTCGCGATTTTTGATACAAAGAAAGAAAAATATTGATGATTTTGTTTCTAAATTAAATAGCCGTATGATTCCATTGAATTCACTTTACGAAGTTGAGAACAAAGGACAATTGCCTTTTCTAGATATTTTAATTATTAAAAATAATAATAGATTAGAATTTGATATCTATAGGAAGGACACAATAACAGATAGATATATTCCTAATGATTCATTTCATTGCAAACAACATAAATTAGCCTCATTACATTTTTTAGTTCATCGTTTGGTCACTTTCCCTCTGAACAGAGTAAACTTTAATCAAGAAAGGAATCGTATTAGAAATATAACTAGAGTTAATGGTTATGACGATGACTTAGTAAATAAACTATAAAATAAGTTTAGGTTTAATATTCAGAATTCCACCTTTTTTACACGCGAAGAAAATAACACCAAGTATGTCTCCATACCATATAATCCGAAATATAGCAAGGGACTCAATAAGGTATTTAATAAGATAGGCCTCACTTTAGTCTATAAGTCACCAGACAATCTGAGGAATATCTTAGGAAATCCCAAAGATAAGATTCCTAATTGTGAGAAAAGTGGAATTTATGAAATTAGTTGTAATGATTGTGACAAGTATGTTGGGCAAACTAAAAGGTCAATTAAAACACGATTTAAAGAACATTTAGCACACTTAAAATACAGTAGAACAGAAAAGTTTAGCATTGCCGAACATGTCCTTGAAGCTGATAATACTGTAACATTAGATAATCTAAGATTAATAAAAAATGTATCTGATAGGAGATTGTTGAACGCATACGAAAGTATGGAAATCATAAAATGTAAAAGTAGTTTAAATAAAGACAGAGGGCCTATTCCTTATTGTCCCCTCTACTGGTTACTTGACCGGAACTGACGGCCTTGCCTATGTCATTAGTTCCGCTTGAGTAATACAAGGGTTTAATAGTTATTAAAAAAAATATATGACATATATATAACGCAACGTCTTTCTATCTGTCTCTCTATTAGTACGTTTAGCACCACTTATCCGATTTACGTTTTTTTTTTTTTTTAAAATACATATCTTCTCTGGACAGGTTATAGGATATATTTTATTACGTTAAGTAACATAAGGAATAAGCAGTAACGATAATAGTAAATCAAGGCCACGCAAGCAGAGCCGCGGGCAGGGCTAGTAAAAGATTAAATTTCGTTCAATAATTTGAATGAATTTTGGTAAAGACTGAGAACAAATATCAAGTGTTACATAGTTTTAATGGTGTGCTCATATATCGAGGGTGTCACTTAAAAAAAAAATCCTAGTTAGCTTTGTAATCTGTCAAATTGACAAGTAGCAAATTTCAATAGTGAAAAAATTTACTTAATAATTAACTTAATAATAATTCAGTTCAATAGCTTGAATACTACATCTGGATTATTATTTCAGTCCCTTCTACAACAGACAGAATGTACCGGGGTTGTGCTATTCTCTCCCACACCCTTACGAGACAAGTTATGAGTCCTTAAGTCCTTTAAATCAGCAAATAGCTTGCAGGTGGTAGTCCTGCGGAAACCTCGCAAAAAATAATTTACGACACTTGACTGCTTTCGAAATGTCTTAAAACATTCGTTCAGGGATCTGACATCATCATTTACTTTAACTCTTAAAGAAAATGGCTTAGGCTGCCATAAGCATTTTTAAAATGCTTAGTATTTAATTATGATCACTGCATACAAAAAAAAGGCATATTAAATTTATCTTCGTGTAAATAATTCGGTTGTAAATTTGTAATCAAGAAATACTTACCCATTTGTGCTGAGGCGGCTACCAAAAATAAAACCAAAATTTTATCCATTTTTTAGGAAAGATGAACAGTTAATAACAAAGGTATCGCAAAACAACTCAATTTTTCTTTATCAGATGCCTTAACTTTTATAAAGGAAGCGAGTGTGGGTTTAATAATTAAATATTTTAATGAGGCCTAAAAATAAAAGTGGCCTAAATTTATTATGACCGTTTTGGTAATCCTTTCAAAGTTTATTTAATATCGGACAGAAGCTTGCGCAGTTTTGGTTAAATGGAAAATCATAGTAGTTGAAATTCGACTCTGCCATATTTTTGCACTTTTCCAATTTCCAGAATAAATGTCTCTAGTGATTTCTTGGATCTCTAAAAACGTTCCCCTATATACAATTTAGTAAATGCGTAGTATGATACACACAAAGATGAGAAATCGTGGTAAAATTGGAGGTTTGAACGAGATTCAGTTTATACTACTCGTACTACCTCCACAATGAACTGTTTTATAACAGGAACTTCATGTCTTTGTACAGGGTGAGTCAACGATAGAGTAAAGTTATTATCTCATTTGTTTCGGGAATAACGAAAAAAATATTAAATACAATAGTTTTAGGGAATGTTAAGGTGCACATATTAAAATAAAACCGGTCAAGTGCAAGTTGAACTTGCACAATTAGTGTTCCGTACGTTGATTCTTTTTAAAATAAAATTTTTTGTTAGGGTGGTATAAAATGATCAGTGACTTCACAAAACACACTCCAAATGAGTTTTCAACAAAGTTTGTTTCCAATCTTTACTGAAAACTGGTGACCTTGAAATTTTGTTTTTTTTTTTATATACCAAATAAATTATTAAAGGTTATGCACTCGTGATAATTTTCGTTCAATCTATACCCCGTGGAAAATATTCCAGAATTTTTTCCAAATTTTTTGATCAGTACTTATCGAGATAAGATAGGGGACAGCGATTTTTAAAAGTAATACGAAGAAAAGTGTGCGCAAGTATTACATTATATATATATATATATATATATATATATATATATATATATATATATATATATATATATATATATATATATATATTTTACTCGTGTTTTCACAAGCTTTCATTTGACACCACACTCGATGACCTAGTAAAAAAAAATATTTTTCACTTCCTATTTCACCCCTCAAAACGAACCCCTTAAGTCAAAATTTATGTTACGGTGGTATAAAATGATCAATGACTTCACAAAACACACTCCAAATGAGTTTTCAACAAAGTTTGTTTCCAATCTTTACTGAAAACTAGTGACCTTGAAATTTTGTTTTTTTTTTATATACCAAATAAATTATTAAAGGTTATGCACTCGTGATAATTTTCGTTCAATCTATACCCCGTGGAAAATATTCCAGAATTTTTTCCAAATTTTTTGATCAGTACTTATCGAGATAAGATAGGGGACAGCGATTTTTAAAAGTAATACGAAGAAAAGTGTGCGCAAGTATTACATTATATATATATATATATATATATATATATATATATATATATATATATATATATATATATATATATATATATATATATATATATTTTACTCGTGTTTTCACAAGCTTTCATTTGACACCACACTCGATGACCTAGTAAAAAAAAATATTTTTCACTTCCTATTTCACCCCTCAAAACGAACCCCTTAAGTCAAAATTTATGTTACGGTGGTATAAAATGATCAATGACTTCACAAAACACACTCCAAATGAGTTTTCAACAAAGTTTGTTTCCAATCTTTACTGAAATCTGATGACCTTGAAATTTTTGTTTTTTTTTATATACCATATAAATTATTAAAGGTAATGCACTCGTGATAATTTTCGTTCAATCTACACCCCGTGGAGAATATTCCAGAATTTTTTCAAAATTTTTTGATAAGTACTTTTCGAGATAAGGCCCGGGACAGCGATTTTTCGCGAATTTTTAGAAATAATACAGAGAAAAGTGCGCGCAAGTATAATATTATATATATATTTTTTACTCGTGTTTTCACAAGCTTTCATTTGACACCACACTCGATGACCTAGTAAAAAAAATTTTTTTTCACTTCCGACTTCACCCCCCAAAACTAACCCCTTAAGTCAAAATTTAATTCTCAAAACTACATGGGTCTGATGAGGCCATCAATTCCTATATTATTACCAAATTTCACCTTTCTATGTCAAATAGTTTCGGAGAAAATCGGGTGTGACAGACAGACAGACAGACAGACAGACAGACAGACAGGTACAGACATACAGACAGACAGACAGACAGACAGACAGACAGACACCGAAGTGATCTTATAAGTGTTCCGTACGGAACACTAAAAAATGTGGGCGATATAACATATGTTTTTTTAAATGGAACATCCTATTTTCTAATTTCTTTTTAAATTCTGGGTAAAATTTTATAACTTTTTAGTGTTCCGTACGGAACACTTATAAGATCACTTCGGTGTCTGTCTGTCTGTCTGTCTGTCTGTCTGTCACACCCGATTTTCTCCGAAACTATTTGACATAGAAAGGTGAAATTTGGTAATAATATAGGAATTGATGGCCTCATCAGAGCCATGTAGTTTTGAGAATTAAATTTTGACTTAAGGGGTTAGTTTTGGGGGGTGAAGTCGGAAGCGAAAAAAAAATTTTTTTACTAGGTCATCGAGTGTGGTGTCAAATGAAAGCTTGTGAAAACACGAGTAAAAAATATATATATAATATTATACTTGCGCGCACTTTTCGTTGTGTTATTTTTAAAAATTCGCGAAATATCGCTGTCCCGGGCCTTATCTCGAAAAGTACTTATCAAAAAATTTCGAAAAAATTCTGGAATATTCTCCACGGGGTGTAGATTGAACGAAAATTATCACGAGTGCATTACCTTTAATAATTTATATGGTATATAAAAAAAAACAAAAATTTCAAGGTCATCAGATTTCAGTAAAGATTGGAAACAAACTTTGTTGAAAACTCATTTAGGGTGTATTTTGTGAAGTCACTGATCATTTTATACCACCGTAACATAAATTTTGACTTAAGGGGTTCGTTTTGAGGGGTGAAATCGGAAGTGAAAAAAATTTTTTTTTACTAGGTCATCGAGTGTGGTGTCAAATGAAAGCTTGTGAAAACACGAGTAAAAATATGTATATATATATATATATATATATATATATATATATATATATATATATATATATATATATACTCGTATATAATGTAATACTTGCGCACACTTGTCTTCGTATTACTTTTAAAAAATCGCTGTCCCCTACCTTATCTCGAAAAGTACTAATCAAAAAATTTTGAAAAAATTCTGGAATATTCTCCACGGGGTATAGATTGAACGAAAATTATCACGAGTGCATTACCTTTAATAATTTATTTGGTATATAAAAAAAAAACAGAATTTCAAGGTCACCAGTTTTCAGTAAAGATTGGAAACAAACTTTATTGAAAACTCATTTGGGGTGTGTTTTGTGAAGTCACTGATCATTTTATACCACCCTAACAAAAATTTTTATTTAAAACAATCAACGTACGGAACACTAATTGTGCAAGTTCAACTTGCACTTGACCGGTTTTTTATTATAATGTTATATACCTAAACCTAGTAGTTTTTCTAATATTTCAATTTTTTAAAAAAAATACTAGTTTTCAGTTCAGGTGGAATACTCATAATTGGTACGAGCATTCTATAGAGATGAAAAAAAAAAGACAAATTTATACATTTTGACTATTTTAAATTGAAAAATATCAAATTTTTTAAATGGCACACCCTGTATATTATTATTTTTTCTGATAGATTTTGCAAAACCCTTCTTTTATTAAGTATGTCATATACCTATGTAGTATAGTTTTCGATTTATTTTGAATTTTTCAATTTTTACCCTTGTTTTTAATACAGTTACGCTATTGTGAAAACATAAACAAATAGTTAATAATAATTTTAATATAGTTTAACTTATCTAAAAATTAATTATTTTGACGTAAAAAATGTTCAAAAATATGCCCGTCTACTTGAATACACATGTTCAGTCGTTTTACTATATTTTCCTTCACTTTCCTTAGCATAAAGGGCGCCACACAAAGAAGTCTAAAGGTGTTAAATCATATGAACGAGGGGGCCACTGAATGAATCCATCCCTACTGATCCATTTTTGTGGGTAAAGATCGTTTAAAAATTCCCGAACTTCCCGGTGATAATGAGCAGCAGCTCCATCTTGTTGAATGCACATTTGTTCCCTTTCAAAGTTATCAACTTCTTCAAGAAGCTGGGGTAATTCGTTTTGCAAAAAATTTAGATATCTAGGCCCGTGTGTCAGATAAGTCAGCTAGTTGACGGCTGCTGATCTGGGGATCATCTTCAACATGAAGTAAAATCTCCATTTCTTTTTCCTCATTGGTAGCATTCTAGTTTACTACTTTCCGTTTCGTATACTCTTTTGTCTTGGTAACTATGATGTTATAGCGTAAATGTATTAAAAACAAGGGTAAAAATTGAAAAATTCAAAATAAATCGAAAACTGTTAGAAATAGATATATGACATACTTAATAAAAGTTGGAGGGTTTTGTAAAAATCTATCAGAAAAAATAATAATATACAGGGTGAGATTTTTCAATTTAAAATAGTCGAAAGGTACACATTTATTTTGAACACCCTGTAGCATCTAACTAAAATTTCTTTACATATATCTTTTTTTCATTTCTATAGAACGCTCGTACCAATTATGAGTATTCCATCTTCAGAAACAATAGCGCTACTGTTAATTTTTTACAAAACTGAAAACTAGTATTTTTTAAAAAAAAATCGAAATATTGACAAAAAAAAAGCACTAGGTTTAGGTATATAACAATACTAATAAAAAGGTTATAAAATTTTACGCAAAATTTGAAAATAAATTAGAAAATAGGATGTTCCATTAAAAAAAAAACATATGTAATATCGGCCACACTTTTTTGAAGCACCCTGCATACTCAAAAATAATTTTGAACTGTGCACCTTAACATTCCCTAAAACTATTATATTTAACATTTTTTCGTCATTTCTGAAACAAATGAGATAATAAACTTTACTTTGTCGTTGACTCACCCTGTACATAAAAAGGGATTAGTTAAAACTGTTTTCAAAAGTAAATAGAGCAAAATCCAAATTGAAAATGCAGGACTTAGGAGAAAAGAAAAGCAAAAGGATATAAAAATGAGAAGA
Organism: Pachyrhynchus sulphureomaculatus; assembly: GCA_019049505.1. Taxonomy (NCBI): domain Eukaryota; kingdom Metazoa; phylum Arthropoda; class Insecta; order Coleoptera; family Curculionidae; genus Pachyrhynchus; species Pachyrhynchus sulphureomaculatus. The sequence goes on along the minus strand of CM032455.1, from coordinate 14,383,808 downwards.
AATAATGTTTAAATGTATTTTATTATTGTTGGAATATTAGTAAAAAAGAAGTGGAAAAAGAAAATAACATCTTAGGAACCCATCAGTGAAAGAATCATAAAACTAAATATAACAATGCTAGGAAAAGACATGGTAATATTAGGAGTATACGGCCCAACAGAAGACAGCACTATAAGAGAAAAAGATAATTTCATGGAAAAAACTAGAAATAGAAACACAAAAAGTAAAGAAAAACCAAGAATTAATAATAATGGGAGATCTGAATGGGAGAACAGGAAGGAAAACAAAAGACAATACCGTAGGACCATTCGGAGAAGACATTACTAACGACAACGGAGATAGACTAATAGAGCTATGTGAACTAAACGGCCTCAAAATAACAAACGGATTCTACAAACACAAGGACATCCACAAATATACTTGGATGCAAGAAACACGAAACTTAAAATCAATAATAGACTACATTATAATTAAAAACGATACCACTATCAAAATAAAAGACGTAAGAGTAAAGAGAGGGGCAGAATGTGGAACAGACCATAGACTATTAATAGCAAATATAAAAGTACCGTGGTACAAGACAACAAAGCAAAAAGAAACAATAGATAAAGAAAACAGAAATACTAATGAGATAACAGAAAAAGCAGACAAGGAAATAAAATACAAAATACACTTACTGCAAGACGAAACGATAAGAGACCTATATAGACGACGATTAGATCAAGAATTAAATGAATTTAACTACGAAAACCTCCAACAGATGTATGGCCACATAAAAGAATGCATCAAACAGGCTTCCCTAGAAGCATTAGGTAAAGAAGACAACGAGAATGAGAAACGTAAAATTAGAATCTGTGAAAAAACCAAAGAATCTATAAAGGAGAAAAAAAGACTATACGAAAAATGTCTGAATACAAAATCAGAAGAAGATGTACCGAAATATAAAGAGAAAAAATGCAGAAACGAAGAGGATGATAAACAAAGAAAAGAACGAGAGATGGGAAAAATCGTGCGAACATGTAGAACAGTATATAGGAGGAACTAGAAGTACAGAGTCATGGAGAATAATTAAAGCATTAAGGACTAACAATAGAGAGAAGATGTATATAGAGTACATCCCAGAAAGCGAATGGGAAGAATATTATAAGAAGCTGCTAACAGAAGATAGACAAGAATTCCAAGAAGAGAACCCTGAAGAAGAACAGAATAAGGAAATAAAAGAGATAGAATTAAGCTATGAAGAAGTAAAGAAGACAATAAAAACACTCAAAAATAATAAATCTGCAGGGCCTGGGGGTGTGGTAAATGAAATGATTAAGTACGGCTCTAATAAATTACATCGAATGCTGAGAAACATGTTCCACAGAGCGATAAATGGAGAAAAAATACCAGAGGAATGGTCAAAAGCTTATATAGTATCTATATTTAAAAAAGGAGACCGTAGAAAATGCACAAACTATAGAGGCCTAAGCATAATATCGAGTATGGGACGTTTGTATGGAAAAATTATTAAAAATATCATGGAGCAAAATATAAAAGGAAAAATTGGAGAAGACCAAGCAGGCTTTACGGCCGGAAAATCAAGTATAGACCACATATACACTATAAAACAAGCAATGGAAAAAAAAAAACTGGCAAAGAATAGAGAAGTTCATCTAGCCTTCATAGACATAAGAAAGGCTTAGACTCAGTACCAAGACAAAGATTATGGAACGCAATGAAAGAAATAGGCATTGACAAAGAACTAATATACGCAGTAAAAGCTCTCTACGAAAACAACACAGTGAACATAAAAATAGGATATAAAATAGGGAAGAGACTCCAAACATCAAAAGGCCTTTTGATGTTTGGAGTACATACAACAGTTTTATGTTCCTATCATCGTAATTTTTTTTTTCAACGGAAATTAATTTTAGACATTTTGCAGCCATGCTTGTTTTGACAAAGGGTCCTTAGCAATAGCTTTTTTGTAACAAAAACAAACCTTTTAAAGAATACAACTAAATATCAGGTAGGTACCCACTACCTTGCAATTCGTGAAATTATTTATAAACTTAAAACAAATGACAATTTTATGTCTTATTATATACTGTATAATAATGTATTTGTATAATTGTTTATGATACAAAGGAAACAAAAAATGATCAAAAGTAT
>CM032455.1:14346559-14381554 GCA_019049505.1 Pachyrhynchus sulphureomaculatus | reverse complement strand
CCGAGCAGTGTGGCAGGGAGCTCCATCTTGCATGAAAGTGAATGGTTCCCATTTGGAAACCATTCTCTGAGCTGCGGAATCAACCGATTTTGTAATACTTCTTTGTACTGATCTTGCCTCATTATTCCTTTGACGACGTACAGACGTCCAGTGCCCTTGCCGCTGATGACTGACCAAATCATCACTTTGGTGGGATGTTTAACCGTCGGGACGACACAATCAGGATGAAACTTTTCTCCATGACGACGACGCACATACTGAGCTTTATTCTGCAAAATTTCGAATGTGCTTTCGTCACTGAAGCAGACCTGCCAAAAATAGGAAAAATATATAAACTTCCATGTTTATTTGCTTTATTTAACAGAAAATGATAATAATGTATCAATTATTGATTAAATTGCTGTATCTTACCGATCTCCGGAAGTCCACATCTTTGTCTTGCCACTGTTTGGCCCACTTCAGGCGCTTTGCTTTCATTGCAGCTGTTAACTTGGGCTTCCTGGCGGGGCGACAGGCCTTAAAATCTAATTCTTTCAATTTTCTTCGAACAGTGCGCTCAGAAGCATTTACGCTAGCATCCTGGAGTTGTGATTTTATTACCTTTGTGGTAGCAAATCTGTTTTCTACACAAATTTTCTTCAAACATCTCTCTGACCGTGGAGTCAAAATTGGTTTTCTACCGCATCTTTTCTTTCTTTTCGGACTTAATTCCTTCCCTGACTCAATTTTCTTTTTTATGCGTCGTACACTAGCTTCAGAAACCTCCAATCTTCGTGATATTTCTCGGTTTGTAAATGTTTTCGCAATCACAAGGGCCTTCACTTCAGCTTTTTACGTGGTGAAAGATCGCCTTTTCTACCCATAATGAAAATAGTCCAATTACTTTTTTAAAATACTGCATACAAAATAAACTAATAACTGAGTAGTATAAAACTGTTAAACAAACAATCACAGTCCATAAAGCCACAGAAACACGTCCGTACCTGACTCGATTCCGATCGCGACTGATACAGATTTGTACTTGTTTACGTTCATGTATCACTTTGTCAACACAGTGTTGCCATATGTTAAAAATAAATACAAATATGTAGTCTACAACAATTCTTTTAAATAAAAATCAATAATATTGTGGTTTAAATATACCATTATTGCATAAAAACTCTTAAGAAACATAAAATTACTAAAAAAAAATACAGTGCGTCTAATAATTTGGCCAGGGACTGTATATATATATATATATATATATATGTATATATATATATATATATATATATATATATATATATATATATATATATATATATATATATATAAGATCCCTTCAGGTAAAATACAATAATGTAAATCCCTAATTGTACTGTTATAAAGACTTTATATTATAGGTAACAAATTAATTAAGTATGGTATTATTGAAATATATTTAAGAGAGGTGAATTATTTATTTCTATTTGGTCCTTTAATAAATAATTAGTATTTTTAAGTTTTATTGATTTCTAGAGATTCAAGCAAATTTAAATTATACCCTTTATTTTCAATATGTAAAATTTTAAAATTTTTGTTAAACTGATGTTCTGATTCTATTAAATGGTTAGCGTAATTTGAGTCTGATTTACTAGTTATAAAAGATGTAAAATGTTCTTTTATTCTTTTTTTAAAATTTCTTCCTGTTTGACCAATATAAGTACAATCGCAATTTTCACAGTTAAGTGTATAAACACCTGATTTTTGCTCTTTGTCTGTTTTTGATTTATTATTTTTTATATATTTGCTTAGGGTATTATTTGTTTTTAAATGCTACATTAATATTTAGTTTTTTTGTTAAGACATTTCTAATTTTATTGCTAGTCCTCACCTATGTATGTAATAACACTATAGCATTCTTGATTCATTTTTTGTCTAGGAAAAATTAGTTCTAATGCTTTTTTATATTTTTTTTCTTTTTTAAAATCTTGTTGACTATATCTACATAATATTCGTTATTTACTGCAATTTGTTTTATAATGTTTAGTTCTTTAAGAAAATCTTTTTCATTTAATGGAATAGATAGTAGTCTATGGATCATACTATGAAAGGCAGCTTTGTGTTGGATTGGGTGACATGATTTATTATGTATTGTTGTGTCAGTATAGGATGGTTTGTGGTAAATAGAGAACGTATGTTTATTATTATTCTTTGTTATAGTTAAATCTAAAAAGTTTATGCTATTATTAGTTTCTTCTTCTGTAATGAATTATTTATACAATCACAAAATATTTTGAGTTGTCTATCTGTTCCTGTGAAGCAGGCTAAAATATCATCGACATATCTATACCAATAAATGAATTTTTTAAAAAACGGATGTTCACTGATTTTGAATTCTACAAAATTCATGAAAATTTTTGCTAGTAAGGGACTAAGGGGGTGTTATTAAATTCAAAATAGTTTTGTGTTAAACAAGTCTTAAGTGTTATGAGCATTTCCTGTTTTGTAATATAATTGATGTGGTTTGAGTTTAAAAGCTGTTCGACTAGTGTTGTAGTATCTTGAGGTGGTATATTCGGGAATAAATTGGTTACGTCAAAAGAGATGAGTTTCGTTTTGTTAGGAAGTTGCATATTTTGAATTCTATTAACTAAATCATACGAGTTTTTTTATTTGAAACTTAGCAACAAAATTAGTATTCTCATTAATTATTTCTATTAATTTCTTTGACAACTTATAAGATGGTGCTGAAGTAAAAAGAGACTACTGGTCTTATTGGATAATCTTTTTTATGCAATTTTATTAAAGAATATAGTTTTGATGTTTGTGGGTTCATCGAAGTAAATTTGCTTAAATTTTTATCATCAAATAAACTTTTACAATCACTAATAATAGATTTAACAATCTTTTGAAATTCTTCTGTTGGGTTATTATTTAACTTCTCATAATTACTACTGTTGAGGAAATCTAAAGTTTTTTTGAATACATTGTGATTCATCAATAGCTACTACTGTATTGCCTTTATCAGCTTTGTTATATATGATCTTGTTTTGATTTTTGTTTTATTGTTCTAATAAGTCTAAATCTTTATAACAGTACAATTAAGGATTTCCAACATTATTGTATTTTACCTGTAGGATCATATATATATATATATATATATATATATATATAAATATATATATATATATATATATATATATATATATATATATATATATATATATATATATATATATGTATATATATATATATATATATATATATATATATTTATATATATATATATATATATATATATATATGTATATATATATATATATTATATATATATATATATATATATATATATATATATATATATTAAATTTTCCATCTTGTTCATTTACTCTTGATAAAGCTACAGTGATAGCGAAACATGCTAATATATTAAAATGTGTGGAGTTTACCAATAAACGGAAAAAAAAAAAATTGTTGTTTTACTGTTCACTTAACTTAAGTGTTTTTTGAGGTTCTTAATCCGGACTTGAACAAAAAATAAAGTTTTATGTTCAGTTTTAACAATACTACTCGCTTTTAAACACTTAAAGGGTGCTATGTGGTTGGTAAAATGCTTTTGTGAGTAAATAAATGCAACAGCTTACCAACATTTTTTTGCCGAACAACTATCATTTCTAATAGTTTCAAATTCGAATTTGATATCAAAACATGAGGAATAGTGTCTAGTGTTGAAAAAATATCCGTTTACTATTTAGGAATAAAAGGTTGCAAAATGCAGTGTATATCGCTTGACAGTTTTAGAAGTCAATTTTGTGAATAGATTGATTGATTGAGTGAATATGGGGAATGTGAGTGGGTGAGTGAGGTAGTGAGTGAGCTAGTAGGAGTATTCCATTTCTAAAATATTTTTTTAGTAAGTATCGCAATCTACATCCCCGAGGATGGTCTTTTTTTTAATGGGTTTAGCACACGTGCTAGAGGGAAGTCCCTAAAGCGCTCCAGCAGTGGCTTGTCGTGGTCTCGGGGCTTAAGCTTCTGGTAAAAATTTATTGAAATTTAAAATATTTTCAAAAACACTAGAAATAATAGTTTTGTTCATTATTAATAAAAATGAAAAAACAATTTCTTCTTTTTAGTGTTCCGTACGGAACACTTATAAGATCACTTCGGTGTCTGTCTGTCTGTCTGTCTGTCTGTCTGTCTGTCTGTCACACCCGATTTTCTCCGAAACTATTTGACATAGAAAGGTGAAATTTGGTAATAATATAGGAATTGATGGCCTCATCAGAGCCATGTAGTTTTGAGAATTAAATTTTGACTTAAGGGGTTAGTTTTGGGGGATGAAGTCGGAAGTGAGTGTGGTGTCAAATGAAAGATTGTGAAAACACGAGTAAAAAATATATATATAATATTATACTTGCGCGCACTTTTCTTTGTATTATTTTTAAAAATTCGCGAAAAAATCGCTGTCCCGGGCCTTATCTCGAAAAGTACTTATCAAAAATTTCGAAAAAATTCTGGAATATTCTCCACGGGGTGTAGATTGAACGAAAATTATCACGAGTGCATTACCTTTAATAATTTATATGGTATATAAAAAAACAAAAATTTCAAGGTCATCAGATTTCAGTAAAGATTGGAAACAAACTTTGTTGAAAACTCATTTGGGGTATTTTTGTGAAGTCACTGATCAGTTTTTTTATACCACCGTAACATAAATTTTGACTTAAGAGTTTCGTTTTAAGGGGTGAAATCGGAAGTGAAAAAAAAATTTTTTTTACTAGGTCATCGAGTGTGGTGTCTAATGAAAGCTTGTGAAAACACGAGTAAAATATATATATATATATATATATATATATAATGTAATACTTGCGCACACTTTTCTTCGTATTACTTTTAAAAAATCGCTGTCCCCTACCTTATCTCGAAAAGGACTGATCAAAAAATTTTGAAAAAATTCTGGAATATTCTCCACGGGGTATAGATTGAACGAAAATTATCACCTTTAATAATTTATTTGGTATATAAAAAAAAGCAAAATTTCAAGGTCACCAGTTTTCAGTAAAGATTGGAAACAAACTTTGTTGAAAACTTATTTGGGGTGTGTTTTGTGAAGTCACTGATCATTTTATACCACCCTAACAAATTTTTTTATTTTAAAAACAATCAACGTACGGAACACTAATTGTGCAAGTTCAACTTGCACTTGACCGGTTTTTTAAACAGTATTTTGCTACGTAGGTTAGTTACAGATGGTGTATGCGTGTTTTTTGTTAAACATCAACACTAAAACCTAATATTTTTAAGGTTTTATGATAAATCTAGATTCATAACATTTAGAGATGCCAGAAATAATAATTTTATTCCATAATTTTAATGAGTATACGGTTTTACATAATTTACGAGTATTAAAATTTATTTTCTGAAAAAACTTAATGGTGAATGCCATTTTTTATAATTTTTTTCAGCATTCAGCATAAAAAACGTGTCTCACTTAAAAGACAGAGAATTTTTTTCATATACCCGTGTAATGATTTGAAAATTTGGCGGTCTTATCTTCAACATAATCTTCAGCATAGAAGGGGGCGCAGTCTTTTGCCTTAAGGATTTCCAAAAGTCTAATCCCTTACACTGGATCTCAAGTCTCGAATAGTTTTAGTTTTTTTTAAGTAACAAGAAACTTATTTCGAAATTAGTTTTAAATATTTGTATCAACTTATCTTCACTCCTTATACTTATGTATATTTCTAGTGTATTCTATATATTTTTCCTCCATAGCAATGAGGCTCCACGCCACTGTTCAGTTCCTCTTCTAGTTATAACTTTTAAAACCGAAAGATAATAATATGATAAGAATCGAAGAAAAAATATAAATTTTAACAAGCTTAATGTTTATTAACATAAAAAATACAGTTAAATGCAAAGAAAAACAAAAAAAAAAATCGGTAAAAGGAATTTGTAGTTTCCTGACAAACAGATAGTTCTAAAATAAGTAGCGAATTTGATTTTCTCAAGTGAAGAGAAAGTAAATTTCTACAGTGCAAATAAAACTATAAAACATATAGACACCTACCCCTTCCACCTTCCCCTGAAACAATATCGCTCAAAAACTAAAGGTTTTATTTCTATTTCATGTATTATTTATCATTTTGCTTAAGAATTATGATGCCAACAGATCGACAGACCTACAGCCAAATAGAAACACCCACGGAACTGAAAAGCCATTTTTTTTCGTTATCAAACCCTAAAACGTAAAAGAAACGCCAAAATCGCAGAAGGTATTTTTTTTCACGCATACAATACTTCCCTTTAGGAAGGGAAGTAAAAAAATAATTTATCTGCTTTTCAGAGGTAAGTAAGTTTCGGAATGATTAACTGTTTGTATTTCTAAAAGTTGTTCTATAATGAACTTACCATTTTTAGTGTTCCGTACGGAACACTTATAAGATCACTTCGGTGTCTGTCTGTCTGTCTGTCACACTCGATTTTCTCCGGAACTATTTGTCATAGAAAGTTGAAATTTGGTAATAATATAGGAATTGATGGCCTCATCAGAGCCGTGTAGTTTTGAAAGTTAAATTTTGACTCAAGGGGTTAGTTTTGGGGGGTGAAATCGGAAGTGAAAATTTTTTTTACTAGGTCATCGAGTGTGGTGTCAAATGAAAGCTTGGGAAAGCACGAGTAAAAATATATATATATATATATATATATATATATATATATATATATATATAATGTAATACTTGCGTGCACTTTTCTTTGTATTATTTTTAAAAAATCGAGAAAAATCGCTGTCCCCCCCGCCTTATCTCGAAAAGTACTTATCAAAAAATTTTGAAAAAATTCTGGAATATTCTCCACGGGGTGTAGATTAGACGAAAATTATCACGAGTGCATTACCTTTAATAATTTATCTGGTATATAAAAAAAACAAAAATTTCAAGGTCATCAGTTTTCATTAAAGATTGGAAACAAACTTTGTTGAAAACCCATTTGGGGTGTGTCTTGGGAACTTGCTGATCATTTTATACCTCCCTAACAAAATTTTTTTGTTTTAAAAGCAATCAACGTACGGAACACTAATTGCTCAAGTTCAATTTGCACTTGACCGGTTATTTTAGGTTACTCTGGAACCTTTCTATTTCTGTTAACATAAAAATACATAAAATACATTATGGAACAAGGGCTTCGGTAAAATGCTATATCGTGATTCTTTTAGCTAGCTATTAGAAATGTTGCAGAAGATTGCATGAAGTATCCTCAGGGATCTTTGTTTTCGAGATTAATAAACTCGGACAGGTGCGAGCAAAATATTTATACCTGAATGATGATCAACAAACTATCATGAAAGTCTATGAAGCAAATACCTTCGCTTACGCTAATCAGAAACCAGAATTTCGCTATAGATAAACTCAAGAGATAATTAAATAAAAAGAACTGATGTGTTTTACCGGGGATTTTCAATATTTAACATCAATTCCCAACGTAAACGTAAATAATAGAAAACACCACATTTTTTTTCTCATTTGAACTTTACTTAAAATAATAATTCGCCCTGTATAGTGGGGACTGGTTAACATTATAGTAAATCAATCAATGAATAGAGAAAATCTTCATAATGACTGTACCCGTGATAATTATGAAAAACTTGTAAATATTAATGTCAATTTAATTCAGAGCTGATCAGTGTATGACAGCTCATTAATCTTAGGTTGATAAATTACATGAATTTATTCCGTTTATATCATGCCATCTGTTAATTGGTTGCGTTTGATGACACACAAATTTCGTGAAAAATGTTGCTTGCAGCAGTAAACTAGGTTTTTTTATTGAGTTTTATTTATTCCATCAGCAAGTTAGAGATTATTTCTAGAAAGGTCGAGTCCTTACAGACAATCAAAAATATATTTTAGAATCCTCAATTCATATCTTCTTCTTCTCATTAATCTTATGAACGATTTAGGCCTACCGTGTTTGGCACGATGGGCTGTTGGCTAAGCTACGTTCTTATGGTATGTCTGAAAAGTTCTGTTTGTGGCTCTCATGTTTCCTCAGAGAGCGTTCTTTCCGAATGGCAGTCAACGGATTCCTTTCTAACACCTTCACTATCAACGCCGGTGTACCCCAAGGCTCCATACTGTCTCCTACTCTCTTTCTCATTTATATTAACGATCTGCTGGAAAAGACCAAGAATCAAATCTAAAGATTTTCAGATGACAGTACACTTATCTCTTCACTCACTTTGAACGTTCGGACATCGGCTACTCAGACGAATATCTGCAGACAGCAGGAAGTCATTCAACTTAACAAAGACCTGGAAGAAATTCTATCTTGGGGTCACAGTAACCGAGTGGAATTTAACGCTACAAAAACCCAGGCGGCAGTTTTTTCTAAAAAAGTTAACATTACTGAATCAGACATAGTTATGTAGGGGCACTTCATTCCTCTAATATCGTCACTCAATTTGTTGGGCGTTAATTTGGGAGCAAATATGTCCTGGCATGAACATGTTGCAGGCATAGCAAGGAGAGCTCCTCAAAAGTTGGGAATATTATTTCGAACCAGAAAGCTTTACACTCCACAACAACTGTTAATTCTTTACAAAGCCCAAATTCGACCAACTATGGAATACTGCTCCCATGTTTGGAGCTCCGCTCCCAAACATACACTGCATTTATTGAATTCTATTCAGAGAAGAGCTATTCGTCTGATTGGAGACCCGGAACTGACCAGCCGCCTTCATTCGCTGGAACATCGAAGAACGGTTGGCGACTTGAGCCTATTCTACAAGTATTTTCATGGAAAGTGTTCGAAGGATGTGGCCCGCTTAATTCCTCCCAGAGCGGTGCATGTTAGAAGTACACGTCTGTGTTTCCCACCGAGTACAATTTACAGCGATTCAAGAGCAACGTGAATCGCTTTTTTCCGCACACGTGTCGCTCCTGTAGAGCTTTAGGGACTTCCCTGTAGGACGTGTGCTAGACCCAAAAAAAAAAAAATTTAATGACTCTACGCTCCTTTGAAACCTTAATTTTACTTTCATTTTGAAGTCCTTGGTACATGTCGATTAACGTAATATTTACAAAGGAAAAAAACTGCTAAATTATTTCAACAGTTTTCCTTACAGTAAAAAATCCCTATGAATTTGTTTGAGGCGCTCCCCATTTTCCCTAAGGATGTAGAACTAAGCGCTTCCGCTATAGGCGCTCCTATTTTATTGTAATATTTTGTCTCTGAAAAAGCGCGATTTGAATTCTCCTGCTCACTCTCCTCACCTCTAGAACTACGTCGTTGCATAGAAAATAATTAATATTTTTGACAACAAAAAGCTACAACAGCTGGCGGTACAATTTTCTTCTAATTCTTAGAAGTCTGATGTTTTTTTTGATCGGAGGGTGTACGTGGCGACGTCATTGTTAGTGCGTACAATATACAGTTCTATAATAAAACTCAATTTGATTTTATTGCATCGAAACATAACCTATTTGAAGTGTTACACTATAATATTTTAAATGTCATACACTTTATCTGGGTTTCTTGTAGACGATTGTGCGAGTTTGTGCATTGTAGCCTTTTGGCTTATTGCGCTCCCCCCTCTTGGTTACATGAGCATCGTTTCTTTAAGAAAATTTATTAGCTTCCTTTCAAGCCTTCATGTTGTAATTTATCGCCACAAGGTAGATCGCCAACCAGTTTATGTCTGTTCCGAGTTCACATTCATATAAGATGTGCATAGAGGTTTCTTTCTCTTCACTATACAATGCATGTCAAAAGACAATTATAGATTCACATTTTCTGTAAATATTTCCTCAGCTTGCAGTGGCCGGTGATTACTTCCACCACTAGTTTAATCTGGGCCCTCATCAAACCAAGAACGTCAGTTGTTAATTTCTTTGAGGGGCTGCCAATTACGTCACTCCCATGTCTTTGGCGAGATGTTGCGAGCCAATGATCTAGAGTTGCTGATATGACTATCTGTTGATTCTCGTTTTTACCACCTGTTTTAGTATACAAAAGGCTTGTTCTGGACCCCTGTATGGTTTTGTTGTTCCAATTCTTGCTAATTCCACATTTTCATTACCTTTTATCTCCAAATGTCGGGAAACCCACAGTAGTTCAACCCTGTTGTTCCTGGAGGATAGTTTACACTCCATCGTAATCTTGAAGCTGGCCTGATAGGCATATAAATCCTTTAGAATAGCCCGACTGTCTGAGAGAATATATATATATACGTATATATATATATATATATATATATATATATATATATATATATATATATATATATATATATATATATAGTTTAACTGCTGGAAAACGCCCTTTTAAGGAGAAGAGATGAGCAATCAAAGATCTAAAGGCTCTAGTATCTGCTTTTTATTTTTATTATCGAGCTTTCGCTGCCTAATGGTAGCTTCTTCTGGATTCTAAAAATGCAAACCAGGTACAGAAAATAAACCAAACCGTTCGTTTTTTAAAATGTGATTAAATAAATTGTACGACTGTATGTGAAATTACTTACAAAAATTTAGCAGCTAGTTCATTTCTGGTGAAGACAATGAAATTGGCATTTTTGTTGGCCAGGTAGTATGAATGATTACACAAAACATGATTAAAAGACACTTAGAGAGTTACACAAATATTGAAAATAAAACTTTGTCAATAAACATTAGTTAAAAACACTTTTTGAAGACAGAAAATACATAAACCAGATATACCTCTAAGACCAATAGTTTCCTGTGTAGGAGCATCTACACAACCACTTGCCAAATATATAGCCTCTATTTTAGAAACAGCTTTTTCAACTTTTAATAAATTCAGAATTAAAAATACCTTCGAATTTGTAGAGAAGGTTAATGGCTTTATTTTTCCAGAGGGTTTTGTACTTGCTTCTTTCGATGTAGTTTCACTATTTACTAACATTTCTCTAGACCTTATTATATCAATATTAAATGAACATTTCACATCAATAGAAGAAATATGTAATATTCCTAAAGAACAGTTTCTACTAATCATTACTTTTTTATATGAAAATATATTTTTCTCCTTCAATAGTACATTCTACACACAAAAAATTGGCGTCCCAATGGGAAGTGCTATTTCACCAATCCTGGCCGAAATTGTTATGAATAAACTTCTTTATTTTGTTATTTCAAGGTTTGAATTTGAATTTCCCCTTCTGTTTCAATATATGGATGACTTGTTAGTCGCTTTACCTGCCGGAAGTGTACAGAACACTCTTAAAATTTACAATTCTTTCAATCATAAGTTAGTATTTACTGTTGAGGAGGAGACTGACTGTGCTGTTCCGTTTCTGGATACTAGGGTTGTACGCTCAGAAAATTATACAGTCAAACTGGACTGGTATAGGAAAAAATCAAGTTCTGGTAGATATATCCCCTTCCATTCTTATCACCCTATGAAACAGAATCTCAACATCATCAGAGGACTAAAGAACAGAATAGATAAGATTTGCCACCCCTCATTTAAAGAAAAAAATGTAAAACTGTTGGAAGACATTTTGTTGGACAATTACTATCCTAAAGCTCTAATTAAAAAGAATTTTCAAAGACCTTCCCTTCCAATTAATCCAACTGTCACCACTAATGTCGATATTAAAGTAGGAAAGTTACAATACATTGAAGGCCTTTCCCAGTCCTTGTCTTCTCTTTTTTTAAAAATACAAACATTAAAATTGCCAATTACAACATAAAAAGAATGAATTGTTTTTATACCAATTTAAAAGATAAAACCGATACTTTACAAAGATCTAATATAATCTATGGCATTCCCTGTCAATGTGGTTTGGTCTACGTTGGACAAACTTCACAAAAGCTCTTTAAGAGATTAGCGTTACACAAAAGTGATAGTAAACACAAACCTAACGCAACTAGCTTGAGCTTACATGTAAATAATACAGATCACAGAGTACAATATAACAACAGCTTCATTCTGGACGTTGAGACTAATTACTTCAGAAGAAGTTTCTTGGAAATGTGTTACATAAAAACCTGTAAAAATAATCTCAATCACAAAAAAGACAAAGAAGGATTGAGCTCCATGTATACTTATTTGCTAACACAAAACTATACCAAACCAATAAAAAAAGAACGATCTTTATGAAAAAATTAGTTTCTAGTAAAGTTGACGTTTCTTATCTCTTTCTGTCATTTTTGCTATTTATTACCAGTTACTTTTCTATGTTTTCTGGTTAAAATTACATAATTAAAAAAATTAAATATATATAATAATAAATAACGTCCAGTATTAATTTTCTCTTTCAAATTTTTAAATTTTTAAATTAGCCTATGAATCTCTTGATTATATAATTAAAGAATTAATATAATTAATAATAAATAACTCGTCGAAGAGTAACATTCATCAAATTTAAGTCCCCCCTTTTTTGTAAAATTAAAACTAAAAAATAGATATCATTAATAATAAATAATTTATCTAAAATTAGCATCCACCTAAAAAAATTTACCACATCCCTAACTTTAATGCTTTTTATGGTTTTTTGTCGACCTGATGACGACATAGACTACCAACAATATCCGGTTCGGACTCAAATATCACTAAATAGTTACTAAACTCGACGTCAAAAATTTTAAAATGGAGTACCATTTCAACATCATGGTTTCTTGCAGTTATGTTTCTGTCTTCAAAAAGTGTTTTTAACTAATGTTTATTGACAAAGTTTTATTTTCAATATTTGTGTAACTCTCTAAGTGTCTTTTAATCATGTTTTGTGTAATCATTCATTCTACCTGGCCAACAAAAATGCAAATTTCATTGTCTTCACCAGAGATGAACTAACTGCTAAATTTGTGTAAGTAATTTCACATACAGTCGTACAATTCATTTAATCACATTTTAAAAAACGAACGTTTTGGTTTATTTTCTGTACCTGGTTTGCATTTTTAGAATCCAGAAGAAGCTACCATTAGGCAGCGAAAACTCGATAATAAAAATAAAAAGCAGATACTAGAGCCTTTAGATCTTTGATTGCTCATCTCTTCTCCTTATAAGGGCGTTTCCCAGCAGTTAAACTTAGGATTGTTTGTTGCCAGTGCCCTGTTACTGTCCTTCCTCTTTCTTATATATATATATATATATATATATATATATATATATATATATATATATATATATAAATATCGGTTAATAATGTATATTTTTTTGTAAGAAGGTTGAATTGCTTATTCATTTATAATTTAAATTTGCAAGGGCAGTACAGGATAAATAAATTTACCCATTTACTGTTCTTGTGCTATTTAAAATTCTTCTCAAGAACTCGGCAAGAATTTTATTATTTACAATAGATATTAGATCAATAAATTTACAAATGCAGATCTGGTTTCGCGTGAGTAAAATCATTCATATAATGATTAAAAATAATTTAATTATTCATATAGTGGCATCTTTAACAGTTATTCCAAATGAAAACATGTAGTGTGGAAACGATTTACATTTATATCTAAATTTTCAAGGTGTCTATAAACTTTCCCAGAACACATTACATTTACTATACATACTTATGAATTATAGACCAAGAGGGCGACCCGAAATTATGACCTGTCGACTAACCGTCCGCCTAGTTGTTCGTTCTATCGGGCGAGTCGAATAAAAGCATTTAACGTTGATTTTGAGGCACCGTGCCCTGGAATTCCCAGATAAAGTCCAAAATGCTACATCTAAAAATGGACTGTCGTTTAACCACACTTATAGACACTAAAAAAGTTGAGCTCCCCAAAGGGCAGACGCCGCCCAGACCGAACCCAGTTTTAGTGCTAGTTTTTTTTTTTTTCTTTTACGGGTCTAGCACCCGTGCTATATGGAAGTCCCTAAAGCGCTCCAGGAGCGGCATGTGTGCGGAAAAAGCGATTCACGTTGTTCCTGAATCGTTGTAAATTGTACTCAGTGGGAAACAGCCCTGGGAAAATTATTCCAAAGGGATTATGTTCTCCATATAAAAGACTGCTTAAAAAGCGTTTGTACGCGAAGTAACGAGCTGAACCTCATATGGATATGAAGTATTAGCGCGACGTGTGTTTCTAACATGCACCGCTCTAGGAGGAATTAAGCGGGCTACATTCTTCACACACTTTCCATGAAAACACTTGTAGAACAGACTCAAGTCGCAAACCGTTCTTCGATGTTCCAGCGAATCAAGGCCGCCGGTCAGTTCCGAGTCTCCAATCAAACGAACAGCTCTTCTCTGAACAGAATCCAACATGGGAGCAGTATTCCATAGTTGGTCGAATTTGAGCTCTGTAACAGTTGTTGTGGAGTGTAAAGCTTTCTGGTTCGAAATAATATTCTCAACTTTTGAGAAGCTCTCTTTGCTATGCCTGCTACATGTTTATTCCAGGAAATATTTGCTTCCAACTTAACGCCCAACAAATTGAATGACAATGCTAGGGAAATGGAGTGCCCCGACATGACTATGTCGGGTTCAGCAACATTAACCTTTTTAGAAAAAACTGCCACCTGGGTTTTTGTACTGTTAAATTCCATTTGGTTACTGTCACCCCAAGATAGAATTTCTTCCAGGTCTTTGTTAAGTTGCGGATATTCGCCTGAGTAGCCGATATCCGAGCGTTCAAAGTGAATGAAGAGATAAGTGTACCCTCATCTGCAAAGCTGTTGGATTGGATTTCCGGTCTTCTCCAGCAGATCGTTAACGTAAATTAGAAAGATAGTAGGAGACAGTATGGAGCCTTGGGGCACACTAGCGTTGATAGTGAAGGTGTCCATCGCCACCCGTAAAGAAAAGCTCTCTGAGGAAACATAAGAGTCACAAACAGAAATTTTCAGACATAAGAGCGTAGCATAGCCAACAGTCCATCGTGCCAAACACTGTCGAATGCTTTGGATATGTCAAGAGCAACCGCTCGAGATTCTCCAAAGTGTTTAATTGAGTTGTTCCAAACATGTGTTACATAAGTCAGAAGATCTCCTGTTGATCTATGTTTAGGGAAGCCATTTTGTTGATCGCTAATAATGTTGAATCATTCAATATATTTTAGAAGATGCTGATTGATAACCTTTTCCATGACTTTTGATATTATTGAAAGCAATACGACTGGTCGGTAGTTATTTGCCAAGGTCTTCTTGGCTTTTTTAGGTATCGGCTGAACTGTGGCACATTTCCAGCAGGAAGGAAATATTCTCTTTCTGTAGGGTAGGTTAAAAAGTCTACAGAAAACTGGTGTTAGTTCCCTCGCACAGTTTTTGAGAACTATGGCAGTTATTCCGTCAGCGCCAGAAGCCTGAAGAATATGATATTAATACATTTAGTTTGTTCTTGATAAAATAATAGGGAACCTGCAAAATGTAGACGCCTCCAATACCAGAGAACAAAGCTGGACATTTTATGAAAAAATCATGAATTGGCTGGAAAAACCAGGTTCAGCTTCGTGCTCCAGTATTGGCGGGCGTCTGCCTTTTGCGGGTTCCCTCTTATTTTATCAAGAACAAAACAAATTTATTGATTTTAGATATTTAAATGACAGTCCATTTCTGGATCGACTTTTTCTGGGCCCTAAATCTGGGTCTCGTCTCGGCAGCATCTGCCCTTTGGGACGCTCGACTTTTTTAATGTCAATAAATGTTATGGTACTTGATTCAAGTACCTTTTTCAGGCCATTTTTGGATGTAGTGTTTTAGG
Organism: Pachyrhynchus sulphureomaculatus; assembly: GCA_019049505.1. NCBI lineage: Eukaryota > Metazoa > Arthropoda > Insecta > Coleoptera > Curculionidae > Pachyrhynchus > Pachyrhynchus sulphureomaculatus. The sequence goes on along the minus strand of CM032455.1, from coordinate 14,365,923 downwards.
CATTCCAGGGCACGAGGGCCGCAAAATCAACGTTAAAGGCTTTTAATAGACTCTCCCGATAGAACGAACAACTAGGCAGACGGAGAGTCGACAAGTCAAAATTTCAGGGCGCCCTCTTGGTCTGTTATTAAAATATTAAATAAAAAATGTATACAACATCCTTATTCAATATATATTTTTCAAAATGAATTCATGAACCCATTAATAAATGCCAACTAAATTTTTTTTTTCGCATAACAGAATCAACTGCTCCACAAGACAGCCGCACCTGCGGAAAAAATTCGCTAACGTTTGGAACTTAGTGTACGAGGGCTGTATGATAAATACTTGGCCTTGACAAGAAAAAAACATTTTTATACGTAAAATTTTTTTTATGTTTCAACATAGTCTCCTTATAGCTCGATACACTTAGTCCACCGTTTTTCTGTCTTTTGTATCCGATCTAAAGAATACAATTTCTCCAACCCTTGAAAATAGACGTTTATTTCAGTAATCACCTCATCGTTTGAGCCAAATTTTTTTCCGCCGAGCCATTCTTTCATATCTGGAAATAGGAAATAATCGCTGGGAGCTAAATCTGGCGAATATGGTGGATGCAGAAGCGATTCGTATCGTAACTCATGGAATTTGATGACGATGGCGAAGAGACAAGTGTGCACTCGTGCCTTGTGTGAATTTTTTTCTCCGTCAAATGCGGATGTGGGCGTTTTTCTTTCACAGCACGGTTGAAAACGCTCCATTAAGTTGACGGAATTCTCTCCATTAATAGTTTTGCCGTTTTCAAGGTAATCAATGTGGATTATGCCGCGTGTATCCCAAAACACTGTGGCCATGACTTTATTGGCCGATAAAGTCGCCTTGACCTTCTTTGACGGCGTTTCGCCACGGAAAACCCACTGCTTGGACTGTTCTTTAGTCTCTAGTGTGCTGTAATGGATCCATCTTTCGTCAACAGTTATGAATCGACGCCAAAAATCATTCTGAATGCACTTTAACATCGCCAAGCATTCTTTTGAAGTTGACACACGTGCGTGTTTATTGTGAGCACTCGCGGCACCCAGCTTACGGAAAGCTTTCTGACCCTTGCAATTGAGATGCCCACAGTGTCAGTAATCTCACGCACTTTGACTCTTCGATCATTTTATCACTATATCGTAACTTTTCTTCTACAAAAGGAGACATTTTTAAAGCTAAAAAAGCAAATATTAAGGGTGTTCCCAAAGAAAGAGAGAATTTTTCTGCATTTAATTGCGGCACATTTAATTCTCTTTGGTAGTGCGATTTAACGTAGGAATTTACTTTAAGCCAGTTGACCAGTTTACACAGTTGACCCATGATTTGACAGATCTCGAGGAGTTGATTCGTATGTTAACGAATGTACTTAGTTCCATCCACTAGGAGCGATAAATGGAGTGTCAGAGTTTCATCATTAAGTATAAGAAAAATTACCTGTTAATTGATTGATTAATATTAATGTACTTTAGGGCAATTGATTAATTTAGACAAATCATTTGGCAGATTTCGACGAGCTGAATCTATCAAAGTTAAATGATTCCCACCACTAGATGGCCAAATATGGCTGTTAATGACGCCGGATTAGGATTGGTTAGATCTAATTTGGCGCGAAAAACGAATCTGAACTAACTCCAACTAATAAGCTCAATACGGCGCTGCATGACAACTTGGCCTCGCAACCAAAGACCAGTGCTTCGCAAGGCTGCGTATTACCGAATCATAAGACAAATTAATCCGAACTTGTTTTTATATTCTCGTATACTTAACATTAAAATTGTCACCCCGCTATATTTCATACCCTAGTGGATGCTGACGTAATTTTTAAGTTATATTAGGTTAGGTTATGTGTTGGTTAGATCTAATTCTATTCAAATTTCAACATACAGTATTTTACACCCTAGTGATTGTAAGGAACTAAGTTTAGTGTCATTCGACTCGAGCTTGTCGAGATCTCTCAAATCATGGGGTCATTTATTTAAATTGGAAAAGTGGCTTAAAGTAAACTTAGGTCGCTTAAACTTTTTTTATATACTAAGAATATAAATAAAGTTTCATACATAAAGGTATATTTAAGCAAAATTATTTTTTTTAGTCCTGCCCTTTATCTATATATGAAATTCTGCATCTCTCTGTATATATATATATATATATATATATATATATATATATATATATATATATATATATATATATATATATATATTAGCTGTGCCCGCGGCTCCGCTCGCGTGGACTTGATTCGCCTTTATCGTCACTGCTTATTCGTTATGTATATATTATTATATAGTTCAAGGGGCCTTAGAGGCCCATGGCTTGGTTGCATACTTGTCTCCACTTCTTTTTATCTCCGTTTAGCTTTTCCCAGTGCGGGATTCCCATCAACTCCGGATCTTGCTTTACTGCCTGAATCCATGTAGATCGAGGTCTACCCTTGCCTCTTCTTCCAACCACCCCTCTTATTACGAATTGCTTTGCCTGTCTTTCTTCCTTCATCCTTGCCAGGTGTCCCAACCATCTTAATCGCTGGCTTCTGATGATTTGGCCTATAAGGGGTTTCGTATATAGGCATTTTAATTCGTAATTTGTTCTTCTTCTCCACAGTCCCTCTTATTTCCTTCCTCCGTAGATTCTTCTCAAAGCTTTCCTTTCCCACACCTCCAACGTCTCCTTTTCTCTTGCATTAAGTTTCCTCGTTACGCATCCATATGTCACCGTGGGTCTGACAACTGTCGTATTTATTCTTTCTTTTGCTTTTCTTGATACATTCTTTGATTTCAATATCGGATTCATTGCCCCCAAACATCTCTGTCCTTTCGCTATTCTTTCTTGTATCTCTGTCCTTTCTGGTCCATTCTCTGTTATTGTTACTCCCAGATAATTAAATTTGTCTACTTTTACAAACGTATATCTTTTCCCTAAGTTGTTTATTATATCTAAACTTTTGTTGTTTTTTATTATCCTTCTTCTTTGTAATTTCCATGTATTTTTGTTTTTTTCCTCATTTATCTTTAATCCTCTCATCCTTCCCCTTTCTTCTATTCTACTTATGGCTTTTTTGAGGTTCTTTTTGCTCTTGCAATTACTGCTACATCATCCGCATAGGCCAAGCATTGGCAGGTTAGTTGGTATATCGTTCCATTTATCTTTATTTCTGACTCCCGGATTATCTTCTCTATTACCAAATTAAATATACATGTCGACACTGGATCCCCCTGTCTTAATCCTCTCTTCACCTTAAACTTGTCTGATACTTTGCCCTCAACCAACACTATTTTCTGTGTCATTCAGGGTCATTCTCACCATGCGAATCAATTTACTTAGAATTTTTAGTTCTTCCATTATCTTGTAGAGGCCTTCCCTATTTATAGAGTCATATGCTTCTCTGAAATCTACATAGACCAAGTGTAGTGCCAAATTTTGTTTTAAGTTATTATCTTGGATTTGCTTAATCGAAAATATCTAGTCTGTAACCGATCTATTTTTCCTGAATCAACACTGGTACTCTCCCAGAATAGACTCGGCTTTCTCTGCTAGTCTGTTTCTGATAGTCAACACTATTATCTTGTACACGACATCCAGTAAGGCTATTGGTCTATAATTAGCACATATAGTTTTTTTCTCCTTTTTGGTATATTGGACAAATGAGCGACTCTCTCCAGCTCACTGGCATCTTTTTTGTTTCCCATATTTCTTGCACCAACCGGCATATTTCATTTCCCAGATCTACTCCTCCAGCTTTGATCAGTTCTGCTGTTATACAATTTCCACCCGGCCTTATTTTTTTTGGGTTCTGAGTATTTTTCTTATTTCTTCTTTGCAGGGTTTGTTTGTCCCCTCCTGCCCTTCAGTTAATTTTTGCTTCCTATTTCTCATTCAACTCATTTTCATCTCCATTTAGTGTTTCTTTAAAGTATTCCCCCCATTTATTCAGTCTTTCTACCAAGCTTACTGCTAAACTTCCATCTTTTTTCCTACATATTAGCATTTTGTCTCTGTTTATTCCCTTTGTATTTTATATATAAAAAAAAACACGTAAATCGGATAAGTGGTTCTTGAGTGCTACGCACAGTAATGGATAAACAGACAGACAGAGAGACTTTACGTTTTATATATATTACAGATTTTTTTTGACATATATTAAGTTAAGAATTAAAAAAAAACATCACGTAAATCAGATGAGTGGTTCTCGAATGATAAGCATACTAACGGACAGACAGAGAGACGTTGCGTTTTCTATATGGTATATTATATAGATTATTATTATTATTATATAACCTGGCCAGAGAACATATGTATGAATTAAAAAAAAAAATACACGTAAATCAGATAAGTGGTTCTCGAGTGATAAGCGCACTAACGGACAGACAGACAGAGAGACGTTGCATTTTATATGTATTACAGATATTCTTTGCTACATGATATTGTTCCATATTTAATGGTTTAGGCAGTGTGTTGCAAGAGAACGCTCTAGCGGCAAACTTTTTTTCCGACTTGATTCACTGTTATCGTCACTGCTTATTCCTTATGTTATCTAATGTAATAAAATATAGCCTAAAACCTGGCCAAAGAACATATGTATGTTTAAAAAAAAAAGCATGTAAATCGGATAAGTGGTTCTCCCGTGATAAGCGCACTAACGGACGGACAGACAGACAGAGAGACGTTGCATTTTATATATATTATAGATGTAATAAAATATATATCTATAACCTGGTCAGAGAACATATGTATGAATTTAAAAAATCACATAAATCGAATAAGTGGTTCTCGAGAGATAAGCGCACGAACGGACAGACAAACAGACAGAGAGACGTTGCATTTTACATATATTATAGATATAAATTATTATTATTACTATATAACCTGGCCAAAAAATATATGTATGAATTTAAAAAAAGACACGTAAATCGAATAAGGGGTTCTCGCGTGATCGACGCACAAATGGACAGACAGACAGACAGAGAGACATTGCATTTTATATATATTATAGATTATAGGATATAGATATTCTCTGCTACATAATATTGTTCCAAATTTAATGGTTTAGGCTGTGTATTTCAAGGGAACGCGCGGCAAACTTTTTTCCGACTTCATTCACTATTATCGTCACTGCTCATTCCCTATGCTACCTATCGTAATAAAATATAGCCTATAACCTGGGCAGAGAACATATGTATGTTTTAAAAAAAAAGTACGTAAATCGGATAAGTGGTTCTCCAGTGATAAGCGCACTAACGGACAGACAGACAGACAGATAGACAGAGAGACGTTGCATTTTATATATTATAGATATATCCCAAATAACTGGAACAATGCAATGGTGATCTCTATCTTGGAAAATTATCGACCGATTTACTTTCGCAAATCCATAAATTGTTTACAAAGATCTTAACAAATAGAGTGACCCTCAAACTGGATTGCAATCAACCCCTTCAGCAGACTGGGTTTAGGAAAGATGCAAACACCTACTGACCATGAGAGTGTTGCGGGAAAAATCAGTGGAATATCATTTAGATAACTGCCTTTTTGTGGATTTCCACAAAACATTTGATACTGTGGAACATTGGGCTATGAGGAATATACTTAATTATGCCAGAATTGATTATAGGTATACTCAGATATTTAAATATAGATACGACAATGCAACTTCCACTATTACTTTAAGTGAATTGGATTATAGTAATATTTACAACAAAAATATCAGTTGTAACGGCAAATATAAACTACAAACTCTACAAAATATTTGTAGATTGTCGACAGGGTTCAAAAAATACGATCATACGTGATCAATATTTAATCAATATGACCTGATAAAATTAGTGCATATAGACGAAAGTTATTTAACCGAATTCATAATATTCATTCTCTTAACATAAAGAACTAAAACAATTTTGAAGTGCCTAAGTATCAGACTAAGAAATTTAAATATATTTGCTCAGTATACAAACTAATCTAAAAAAATTTAAACTATATCACGTGAAAAAAAATTATCAACCCCGGCAGATTGGACGAATGATTAAATGTTGATCAAAGTCTTCCTCATTTGTATCAAATAATGATTTCATTTTTATTTTCTTAAATATGTTTTAATTGTCAATATTATATAATAGCCCAGTCGTCAGAGGTAAATTTTGACGGAAAGCTTTCACTAAATGTTAACAGGCTGCATTTTGGCATATAGCTAGTTCTTTGGGCGTAGAATACGATAAAAAAAGCCGCTCTAAAGTGTACGCTAAGTCTACAAAATCGAAAATAAAATGAAAAATTAGGTTGTTCGCAAAGATCACGAAAAATAAAAAAGATATTGAAGAAATAATAGCACCACATAAAAGAACAATAAATTTTACAAAAACATAGTATATAGATTATTTTTTTAGGTTTATCGTAATTTAAAAAAAAAATATATTTAAAATAAAATGGCTGGTTTAACTCTTTCAGTTGTAGTCGGAATCATGCTTTCAACCTAATTTATGATTAAATTAACGTTTCTGTATACTACTAAATATTTTAAAATTGGCTATTAAGGGGTTTCTCGGGGTAGTGATTAAGAATCCAATGACAGATTTGAAAAATTCAAAATGGCAGATCCAATATGACGGCCAGAGAGTACGTAATTCATATAATTTCTTCGAGTTATTTAGAATTTTTGTGTTTTCAATAACTATTTTCTTTGTACCTGGATTTTTAAATGAAATATAAATACTTTATAGTTAAAGCTTAGACTTTTATCTATAATTTCGCACCTAAAAATATATTTTTTTTCTATTAAGTTTAAGTTGTACGATGTACATAAGCAAAAAATACACTTTTTAAGAGCAAAATTACAAAAAAAAAGAAAAGGTTTTTTTAAGTTTGAAGTGATTTTGTAATATCAAGTATACTTTTAACTGCAACTAAAAAAATTGTCCTACTTTTTTTGACCATTCCGTACTGCTTCAAAAGTAAAATTGCCGGCGGCATACTACAGCAGACAAATTTTCATATTTCAAAACTCAATTTTTAAATAACACAGACAATTGGATATTTCTAATTATTTTTTTATTGAAACTTAAGGTATAATAATGGTATATGCACAAGGATTTTTTTCAATACTATCTTTTGTTAAATATCTGTAATTTACAAATTATAAAGCAATAAAAATAAAAACTATTAGTATCATCGGAAATCTAAAAGTCTCCTATTCAAAAAGCTATCTTTATTTTTTTTTACATTCTGAAAACAAGTAATATCGGTTAATCTTAGAACGGTGCGCGTAGACTTTCAAGTTAACCTGTTTAAATCACCTATCCAAGTTTTTAATAGGTTCTGACGCTAATAAAAAAAATCTGGAAAAAGTCTATATACTGCTTTTTTATAAAACTTCCCTCTCTTTCACGTATTGCTATTGCTCAATACCTTTTTTATTTTTCGAGATATTACGGAAAAACCGAATTTTTGATTTTATTTTGTATTTTGTGGGCTTAGCGTACATCAAACTTTAGCAAACTTTTTTGCAGCCTGTTAACATTTAATGAGAGCTCAAAACCTCTGGCGCCTGGGCTATAATAACTGTTAATTAATTTATTATTGTTATTGGCGTAAGTAAAGTTCGTTATTATTATGATTATAACCATTTTTCTGATAGAGACAAAAACAAAAATCCGACGTGTCAAACCTGACAATAATTATGACGACATCCTACATCCGTTTGATTAGGCATCACCGACTAAACTCATCTGCCTGGACAATATAGGAGAGCCAACGATAACTGCTCTTTGCCTACCTAAGTTAATATTAAGTTAATTGTATATTTATAACTCACGAAATATGTCGAGTTCTCTGTCATCGCATTTATATAAAACCCAATACCTAGGCTGAGTTATTTAGGTTACTAACATGAAAATATCTTAAGACATAAATGCATAATCATGATTAGTTCACCACATTGTATAATAGTTTTAGGTTTAACCTCTCCAATTACCAATAAAAGATTCTACATTCTCGACAGTTTTACCAAAAATATATTCTGAATGCCTACTAAATATCCGATGACTACCATGACCTATAGTCAATTTTTGGTTCGGTGAATCCTTTAGCATACAAGAAAGTTTAGTGGTGAGTACGTAATATCCCAAGACAAATGACGTATATTCCTAAGATCAACTAATCACATATAAAGAACGTTTTGGAACTAAAGGCGTAGCCACGGCAAGCCAGAGGAAATCAGAAAAAAACCCTCTGCCCTATGGATTTAGAAATAGCATCACTCGCATCTAATAATCGGGTCTCTGGTATTTTTTTTTCAATTTTGATTGTAAGGCCGGGTTTTTTTTTTTCTTGACTTTTTTTTACAGAAATGGGAAAGGTCTAAACTTAAAATCTTACTGTAAGATCGAATTTTCTTCGCAATCCCCTAACCTCCACTTATCGAATTTTACTGTGTTAGGAAACGTATAAACATTTAAAAATTCCGATGAAAAAGAGTTCTTAGTGTTCCGTACGGAACTCTTATAGGATCACTTCGATGTCTGTCCGTCCATCCGTCCATCCATCCATCCGTCCGTCCGTCTGTCTGTCACACCCGATTTTCTCCGAAACTATTTGACGTAGAAAGTTGAAATTTGGTACTAATATAAAAATTGATAGCCTCATTAGAGCCGTGTAGTTTTGAAAGTTAAATTTTGACCTAAAAGGTTAGTTTTGGGAGGTGAAATCGGGAGTAAAAAAAAAATTACCAGGTCATCAAGTGGGGTATCAAATGAAACCTTGTAAAAACACCAGTTCAAAAATATATATAATGTAATACTTGCGCACCCTTTTTCTTTGTATTATTTTTTAAAAATCCCTGCCCCCGATTATGTCGAAAAGTACTGACTGAAAAATTTTGAAAAATTTCTGGAATATTCTCCACCGGGTGTAGATTGAACGAAAATTATCACGAGTGCATTACATTTAATAATTTACCTGGTATATATTTGTAAAAAAATCAAGGTCATCAGTTTTCAGTAAAGATCGCAAAAAAACTTTGTTGAAAACTCATTTGAGGTGTATTTTGTGACATCATTGATCATTTTATACCTCCGTAACACAAATTTTTATTTCAAAAGCAATCGACGTCCGGAACACTAATTACGTAAGTTCAACTTGCACTTGACCGATTATTTTTTTCTTGAAGATCCTCTCTTTCGGTAATATATGCGTTTCTAGGAGTATTGACAACAGTTTTTAAACTTCTGTTAAATTTATTTTTATTCTCCTTGGGTACTGAGTTTGTTGCTTTTACCCTAAACCAGCTTAAGTTTTTAAAGTGTATCTGATCGTTATTTCAAAATTGCTGATAATTTAACAAAGCCGGTAATATTTTGATGCTTCAAAATATTCTTACTAATAAATGTAATGTATTTTGATTCACTTAAGAAAAGATTAGTTACTACCTACAGCGGGATATTTTGAGAAATATGGGTAAAATTTTAACATTTAATAGAGTAATAACCGATCTTAATAACAAATTACTTACATTTTAAAATAATTTTATTTAATCCCAGTTGAATGTAGTAATAACATAGTAATCCACTAATAGTGCTCCACCAAATATAAATCATAAAAAATATGTATTTTTCACCAATAATTAAGTTAAAACAGATTCTCTTACATTTTCAGTTTTAAATCAATCAATTGAAAAATAAGAAATATAAATCATAAAACGCCGACAAAAAAATCTAATCAATGTTGGCGCGAACAAATCGCCGCCGATTAGCGAAACAATCGAGACGCGTGTTCGCGATCTCCGATCAGCAGCCTTCTTGACTTCTCCTCGATCAGAGCTCACGTGCTGCGAGATACTGAATGATGCACTTTTAGTGTTGTTCAGCTTTTGTCAAAGAGTATAAAATCTAGTGGGCCATTAGCGCAGCTGCTTCTTGATTCTTGGAGTCGAGGGCCCTCCTACCAAATGAGAGATTTTTCGGCATAGGATAATAGAAAAGGACCGCATTGTCCTGGTTGAAAGGACCATCGGAGAGGGTGTTGCCGAAGAAAGAGCGAATTTTTGGCATTTGTTCAATGATTTTGTTTTGCTTTTTGTTCAAAACATTCGATTTTCAAGGTTTGTCTGCTAATTTTGTCTTAAAGGATTGAATTGTCGAATAATAGATATTCAAAACACGAATTTGTTTATATTTATTTGTTCGTCGATATTAATAATATAATCGTTAAAAAAGAGGGACTGCTTTACAAAAATGATAATAAAAACAAATGTAAGAAAATATATAATATAGGAATTTATAATAGTGGTGTTTAGGTACTATAACTCAGGGAAAAGATTTGCAGCCTATGATACGGGGTGTTTTTTACGTAGTTAGCTATGAAGGAAGATTCAAACGTAATCCAGAATTTTTTGATTTTTTTTCATTGCATCTAACAAAAAAAATTTTTGTTTGCGTTTCAAAAAAAGACGTTAGAGCGGTTTACAATTCATCATGTGGTAGATGTTTGAACAAAAAGAAGATGCATGGCGCTTAACGTGGGTTATAGGGTGGATGTTGTAAGTAGGTAAATTTACAGCTTTCTGTAAAGGCTTTAGTAGTGCGAGTCTTGTAAATCTTAGTTTTTTTTTTATTGGTCTAGCATACGTGCTGCAGGGAAGCCCCTAAAGCTCTACAGGAGCGACATGTGTGCGGAAAAAGCGATTCACGTTGTTGGACTTGGATTCTTTCACTGCTGAACTTTTTTTTTTCTGAGGAACCAAATATGATAACAAAAAATTTGTCACTTGTCAAGTTTGACAGATTACAAGGCCAACCAACATCGTTTTTAAATGGCATTCTCCACATATGATTTGACAATTGACAATTTTTTGGCTTTCCCGCAAAAACTAAATGTACTAGTAAAAGAATTTTTGTTAAGCTAAATAAGAAGATAGTAAATCAAGTGAGCTTCTTGATAGTTAAAATTCCGAAAAAGTGATTTACGTTGGTGTTGAATCGCTGTAAATTGTACTCGGTGGGAAACACAGCCCTGGGTAAATTATTCCAAAGCGTACAACGCTTTTCAAGCAGTCTTTTATATGGAGAACGCTTATGTTCTCCATATAAAAGACTGCTTGAAAAGCGTTGTACGCGGAGTAACAAGCTGAACCTCATACGGATGTGCAGTATTAGCACGACGTGTATTTCTAACATACACCGCTCTGAGAGGAATTAAGCGGACTACATCCTTCGAACACTTTCCATGACAATACTTGTAGAACAGACTCAAGTCGCCAACCGTTCTTCGATGTTCCAGCGAATCAAGGCCGCCGGTTCTTCAATCAGACGAACACATCTCTTCTCTCCAATAAAGTCGCGAAGAACCAATGCTGTGTGAGAAGGGCGCATTATCATGATGAAAAAACCAAGAGTTATCGGCCCATAACACTCAAATAATATTCCCTGTTGATAGTTTAACCCGGCGGAAGGAATTCATAATGAACAAACACCACGATAATCGAAGAAAACTGTTAACATCACCTTGATTTTCGACTTGCTTTGGCGTGGTTTCAGTTTTGTAAAAAATTGCCGGTAGCGCCATTGTTTCTGAAGGTGCAATACTCATAATTGGTACCAGCGTTCTATAGAGATGAAAAAAAAGATATATGTAAAGAAATTCGAGTTAAATGCTACACGGTGTTCAAAATAAATTTATATATTTCGACCATTTTAAATTGAAAAATCTCAAATTTTTTAAATGGCACACCCTGTATATTATTATTTTTTGTGAGAGATTTTACAAAACCCTCTAACTTTTATTAAGTATGTCATGTACCTATTTCTAGTAGTTTTCGATTTATTTTGAATATTTCAATTTTTACCCTTATTTTTAATATGTTACAACAAATTCAGTGTGTGTTTGGGAGCGGAGCCCCAAACATGGGAGCAATATTCCATAGTTGGTCGAATTTGAGCTTTGTAAAAAATCAACAGGTGTTGTGAAGTGTAATGCTTTCTGGTTCTAAATAATATTCCCAACTTTTGAGAAGCTGTCCTTGTTATGCCAGGACATATTTGCTCCTAAATGAACGCCCAGCAAATTGAGTGACAATGCTAGGGGAATGGAGTGCTCCGACATAACTATGTCGGGTTCACTTTTTTAGAAAAAACTACCACCTGGGTTTTTATACCATTAAATTCCACTTCGTTACTGTCACCCCAAGATAGAATTTCTTCTAGGTCTTTGTTAAGTTGACCGACCTCCTGATGTCTGCGGATATTAGCCCGAGGGTTCAAAGTGAATGAAGAGATAAGCGTAGTGTCATCTGCAAAGCTATAGATTGGAATGTGAGTAAGAAAGAGAGTATGGAGCCTTGGGGCACACCGGCGTTGATAGTGAAGGTGTTAGAAAGAAATCCGTCAACCGCCACTCGTAAAGAACGCTCTCTGAGGAAACAAGAGAGCCACAAACAGAACTTTTCAGATAGGCCATAAGAGCGTAGCTTAGCCAACAGTCCATCGTGCCAAACACGGTCGAATACCTTGAATATGTCAAGAGCAACCGCTCGAGATTCTCTGTTTAATTGTGTTGTTCCAAACAAGTGTTACATAAGTCAGAAGATCTCTTGTTGTGTTCTATGTTTTGTCGTACAACAGCAGGATCTACGGGATCCATAGAGCAATTGTAATACTCAATTGTGAATTAGTAAAGAATGTAAGTTTTTAAGATTAATACTAAATAATGGCTTAAGGTGAAGCATATAGATAACGTAAGTAAAAAGTAAATAAAGCGTATTATGAAATAAGTCAATTAAAACCAATTTTGTATACGAATTACTTGATCAATATATACTACATCCTTGCTTACTGTCACATTATTTATAATATTCTTTTATGGGTATCAGAAAATAAGATACAGGAACGATTCGTTAACCAAAAAGGAATAATTTACACTGGTTTTCAATTTGAAATATCATTTCCCTGACCGAATACGAATGATATTTTATTCTATATTAAACTCTTATATTCTAATTAGAATTTATATTTTTTCTCTGATAGGCATAATTTTAATGTTAAAAACATAATACTAAACAATATTATTCTGTTTTTTGCTGTTATTAGCATGACCTCTTATAATCACTTGTCTTCTCGTACTCTTACTATGCTCAGACCATACCAAGTTCATAAAGTTAAATTAATTCCCTTACAGAAATGAGTGAGTAGGTAATTTCTTGAGTGATACAATGGAGAGCAACGAGCATATAATTAGTGTATCTGCTAAGAATTTCTAAAATTATCTGTATTATTATGTTCTCGCGTTTTTATCCCGATCATAATATTTTAAATATTATACTTAGTCTATATTACTATTATACTCATATTATTCATTGATCAGGATATATAATTACTATAATTGGCATAAGTATAAAAATATAGATTTCGAATATTATCACTCCTGCAAAGAGCATATTTATTCAATACCTATAGGAGTTAAGTTTTAGGAACTACCCACAGGTTGGGGGCGCCAATTTTGTAAAATTTGTTAAACATTTTTTTGCGTTAATAAACAATAATAAATACTAAAAAGTTTTCGCATGTTCGAATACTAGAGCAATTATTAGCTTCCTAAATTTTATTCTACAAACTTCTACAAAAGGAGACATTTTAAAGGTTAAAAAAAGCAAACGAAGGGTGTTGCCAAAGAATGAGCGAATTTTTCTGCACTTAATTACGGAATATTTAATTCTCTTTAGTACGATTTAATGTAGGAATTTACTTTAAGCCAGTTGACCAGTTTGAACAGTTGACACCTCATATGACAGATCTCGTGGAATTGATTCGTATGTAATCGAATGTCCAGGGTGATCATTTTTAGACGCCCGGCCCCGATTTATAGAAAATTATAGGATATTTCTTTTTAAAAAAAATATAGATTGATACAGGGCATGTCAAGGAGTATGCTGACGTATTTGACATTTGATAGTGAAAACGACGCTGGGCGCCGAGACGCCAAACAACTTTTTTTTCCATCGATATACCTAAAAAGCCGTTGAAAAGTCCCAATTTTTTCAACAGTTTTTTCCTTAAACTGTTTTTATTTAATTTGTTTTGCAAAAAAGTTATGCAGCAAAAACTTTCTAAAATATTATTTTTTGGTCATCGCGGTTGCCAGAGATCGTATGCCACGTTTGGCGGTTTTCAAACAATTTATCTAGTAGGCGGCTGTCATACTTTAATCTGACAGCTCTTGTTTGCACACTCATCCAATTCAATAGAGTTACAAATATCAGATACGTGCAATAGTATATCTGGAGAAATTATTTACAATGCCATTCATCAAGCGTCAGTGAAAAGAATGGAAAAAATGCATGATAGAAGAAGGAAGACATATAGAAAATTTATTTTGTTGTTTTTTTTTTTTTTTTAAGTTTCAAACATTTAATTTTCTAAATATGTAATAAGTTATGTAATGTTAGAACTTATATAGTTTTTTTTGTGGTTTTAATAAAAATATTGTATTCTTGTGTTTTAATGTTCAAAGATGTTTTATTAAAGGAAATACCTCAACAGCGTAGTTACCAATATTATTATAATTACTCTCAGATTAAAGTATGACAGCTGCCTACTAGATAAATTGTTTGAAAACCGCCAAACGTGGTATAACATCCATTTCAACAGCGATGACCAAAAAATAATATTTTAGAAGGTGTTTGCTGCATAACTTTTCTGCAAAACAAATTAGAAAAAAAAAGTTTAAGAAAGAAATGTTGAAAAAATTAGGGCTTTCCAATGACGTTTTACAAAAGGTGTGTCGTTGGAAAAAAAGTTGTTTGGCGACGCGGCGCCTAGCGTCGTACCAAATGTCAAATACGTCAGTACACTCCTTGACATTGACATCTAAAAAAAAATAAATATACAATTTTCCATAAACCGGGGCCGGGCGTCTAAAAACGATCATCATCCTGTAATTCCTTCCTGTCACTAGGAGGGAGAGAGAAATGGGGTGTCAGAATTTCATCATTAAGTATATGGGAATTACCTATTAATTGATTGATTAATATTAAATAAATTAGTACTGCATCTCTTTCTATATATATATATATATATATATATATATATATATATATATATATATATATATATATATATATATATATATATATATATATATCCTCAATTTAGTGGGGCAGCAGTTTATATTTAAATATTTATGGCCTTGGGTAGTGAAACAAACTTTTTTGTTAATCGGGCTTTCGAAATTATATTTATTTCTTCTTCAGGACATCTGGAAAGACAAAATTTTCTCTTTTCTTTATACTGTTAAGTGAAAAATTTCTTTTTTGAGTACATTTATATGATTGACTCACCAAAGTGTTTTTATTATAACAAAACAAGCAGTCATTAGCACAAAGGGACATACCCCAATATACTGTTGTTAAATATATAATATTATACATAAAACGGGCAAAAATGGCTGGCTTTGGTTCTCTCTGCTTATCCCGTAAACCAGTAAAACAACAAAAAATTTTCAATTTTTTGGCGGTAAAGATGGAGTGTGATAGACCGATATAACTTTTATGTAGTAGAGAAAGATCGAAGATATTAATTCGTTTCGATCTGAGATATGCTTGCAGTTGAAAAATTATTTAAATGGCAAGTAGTGTAATGAATAAACGTAGAAATAATCGTTAAGAATTTGAATTTTTTATTTCATTAGCGCATGCGTCAGCCTGTATACAGGGGATAACAGAAAGAAACAATGCATTACAGTTTTCGGAAAATAAAATATAAAATGATAGAATAATTTGATGGAAAAAATATTTTGTCCATGTGTTATTCGTCTGGTGCAGGACGATCTGTTAGTGATTGGTATTTTTCTAATTCTAATTTAAGGATGTAACCGTATATGGAACTGAGTCCCTGTTACATCCATTTAAATAATTTTTTCAACTGCAAGCATATCTCAAATTGAAACGAATCAATATCTTCGATCTTTCTCTACCACATAAAAGTTATATCGGTCTGTCATACTCCATCTTTACCGCCAAAAATTGAAAATTTTTTGTTATTTTTACTGGTTTACGGGATAAGCAGAGAGAACCAAAGCCAGCCATTTTTGGCCGTTTTGTGTATTTTCCTTTTAATTATAATTTTATGTAGTTAACAACAGTATATTGGGGAATGTCCCTTTGTGCTAATGACTGCTTGTTTTGTTTTAAAAAAACCATTTTGGTGAGTCAATCATTTTTCTTTTTTTCATTCTTTTTATGCCTTTTTTTGTGTTTTCTCAATCATATAAATGTACTCAAAAAAGAAATTTTTCACTTAACAGTATAAAGAAAAGAGAAAATTTTCTTTCCAGATGTCCTGAAGAAGAAATAAATATAATTTCAAAAAGCTCGACTATCAAAAAAGGTTGTTTCACTACCTAAGGCCATAAATATTTAAATATAGACTGCAACCCCACTAAATTGAGAATATATTTTTTCCTAACTAGTCAGTCGCGACTACTCCTGTCCTTATATATATATATATATATATATATTATATATATATATATATATATATATATATATATATATATATATATATGTATATTAGGTAATATTTATCTTGGGTTTTTGGTTGTTATTTAAAACAGAAGCTTACTATTCGTTACAACAACGTTTCGCACATTTAGTTGGGCTTTATCAAGTTTTTCTTTACTTGGAGTTTCTATTCATGTCAACTGATATCAACTCATAAATATATATATATATATATATATATATATATATATATATATATATATATATATATATATATATATATATATACAAACCTGTATCAGTCGCGATCGGAATCGAGTCAGGTACGGACGTGTTTCTGTGACTTTATGGACTGTGATTGTTTGTTTAACAGTTTTATACTACTCAGTTATTAGTTTATTTTGTATGCAGTGTTTTAAAAAAGTAATTGGACTATTTTCATTATGGGCAGAAAAGGCGACCTTCGTGAAAAAGCTGAAGTGAAGGCCCTTGTGATTGCGAAAACATTTACAAAACCGAGAAATATCACGAAGATTGGAGGTTTCTAAAGCTAGTGTACGACGCATAAAAAAGAAATTGAGTCAGGGAAGGAATTAAGCCCGAAAAGAAAGAAAAGATGCGGTAGAAAACCAATTTTCACTCCACGGCCAGAGAGATGTTTGAAGAAAACTTGTGTAGAAAACAGATTTGCTACCACAAAGGTAATAAAATCACAACTCCAGGATGCTAGCGTAAATGCTTCTGAGCGCACTGTTCGAAGAAAATTGAAAGAATTAGATTTTAAGGCCTGTCGCCCCGCCAGGAAGCCCAAGTTAACAGCTGCAATGAAAGCAAGCGCCTGAAGTGGGCCAAACAATGGCAAGACAAAGATGTGGACTTCTGGAGATCGGTAAAGATACAGCAATTTAATCAATAATTGATACATTATTATCATTTTCAGTTAAATAAAGCAAATAAACATGGAAGTTTATATATTTTTCCTATTTTTGACAGGTCTGCTTCAGTGACGAAAGCACATTCGAAAATTTTGCAGAATAAAGCTCAGTATGTGCGTCGTCGTCATGGAGAAAAGTTTCATCCTGATTGTGTCGTCCCGACGGTTAAACATCCCACCAAAGTGATGATTTGGTCAGTCATCAGCGGCAAGGGCACTGGACGTCTGTACGTCATCAAAGGAATAATGAGGCAAGATCAGTACAAAGAAGTATTACAAAATCGATTGATTCCGCAGCTCAGAGAATGGTTTCCAAATGGGGAACCATTCACTTTCATGCAAGATGGAGCTCCCTGCCACACTGCTCGGTCTGTTAAAGCTTTTTTGGCAGAAAAAAAATATCCCTCTGTTGGATTGGCCGGGTAATAGCCCTGATATGACCCCATTGAAAGTGTGTGGGAGCTGATGAAAAGAGAAGTGGCTAAAGATGTGATTACCAACAAAACCCAGCTCCTAGAAAAGATTATTCATGTGTGGAATCATCATCCTCAAATGCAGGAGACAGTACAATCTTGCATTGATAGCATGCCGCGCAGAATTAAAGCTTTGATAGCGGCTAAAGGTGGCTCAACTAAATATTGACTTTTACTAACATTAATTTCACTTTTCTTTAAAACTTAATAAACTTATGCTTTTCTAAATTAATGCTGTTTTATTTATGTCAAATAAATAGGTAATTGATTGGATACTATTAAAATAAAAAACAAATCAATTTAAAATAATAAAACGGTACAATATCACTCGGTAATTAATATTTTACATGAAATCTTGCAGTGCGTCTAATAAATTTGGCCCGGGACTATATATATATATATATATATATATATATATATATATATATATATATATATATATATATATATATATACCAAATAACTGGAACAATGCAATCGTTCTCTTGCTACACAAAAAAGGAGATAAAGCTAATTTGGAAAACAACCGACCGATTTACTTTCGCAAATCTATAAATTGTTTACGAAGATATTAACAAATCTAGTGACTCTCAAACTGGATAGCTACCAACCTCCTAGGCAGGCTGGGTTCAGGAAAGATGTACATGCGCATACCTACCGACTGTGAGAGTGTTGCTGGAAAAATCATTGGAATATCATTTAGACATCTGACTAGCTTTGGTGGATTTCCACAAAGCATTTGACACTGTAGAACACTGGGCTATGAGGAATGCACTTAATCATGCAAGAATCGATTATAGGGATACCCAGATACTTAAGTGTATATGCGATAATGTAACTTCCACTGTTCAATCTGAAAAATCTACGAAGCCTATTCCCATAAAAAGAGGCATAAGCCAGGGTGATTCATCTTCAGTACGCGGGTAATATTGTCTTAAATGCAGAAAATCCCCGCTGAATTGTAAACAATATTGACGGACTTGGAGAGATTGAAGATGAATTTGCAAAAAAACAGGTAATATGTAGAGAAGACCCGAACTTTCGCAGTTGAGAACATTGCTTTCGGGAACGTTCATGAATATGTATACCTTGGCAATAGAATAAACTGGATTACGAAAATCAAACAACCAAAATTTATAGAGGAAAAATATTGACTCGAGTCGCATTGAGTAAAACGAGTAAAATGCTGACAAACAAAAATATCTCTATATACCTCGGGCTCGGCTCTTCGACCAGTGCATCTTGCCAGTCCTAACTTACCGGGCTCAAACATGGACATTCAAGCACTCTATGAATCAATTGAAGACAACACAACGTGCTATGGAACGACAAATGCTGGGTATATCTTTGAAAGATCGTAATAGTAACACTTATATTAGGTCAGTCACTAAGGTCAAAGATTTAGCAGAGACGGTGGCTAAACTCAAATGTAGCTATGCTCGAGAAGTTGCTAGATATACAGATGACA
>CM032455.1:14224498-14346459 GCA_019049505.1 Pachyrhynchus sulphureomaculatus | reverse complement strand
CTGGGTTTTTGTAGCGTTAAATTCCACTTGGTTACTATCACCCCAAGATAGAATTTCTTCCAGGTCTTTGTTAAGTTGAACGACCTCCTGCTGTCTGCGGATATTCGTCTGAGCAGCCGATGTCCGAGCGTTCAAGGTGAATGAAAAGACAAGTGTACTGTCATCTGCAAAACTGTAGATTGGATTCTCGATCTTTTCCAGCAGATCGTTAATGTAAATGAGAAAGAGAGTAGGAGACAGTATGAAGCTCTGGGACACACCGGCGTTGATAGTGAAGGTGTTAAAAAGAAATCCGTCCACCGCCACTCGTAAAGAACGCTCTCTGAGGAAACATGAGAGCCACAAACAGAATCTTTCAGACATACCATAAGAGCGTAACTTAGCCAACAGTCCATCGTGCCAAACACGGTCGAATGCCTTGGATATGTCAAGAGCAACCGCTCGAGATTCTCCAAAGTGTTTAATTGCGTTGTTCCAAACATGTATTACATAAGTCAGAAGATCCCTTGTTGATCTGTGTTTATGAAAACCATATTGGTGATCGCTAATAATATTGAATCGTTCAATATATATCTGTTTATACCTATTGATGGTATAGAAATGAGAAGTTTTTTATGTCGAAGGAATCGGACAGAAAAATACAGCTTTACTAAAAGATAAGATATGTTAAGTGCTTCACGGATGATATCTTTCCACATTGGTGAGAGGTAAAGACCAGTATCACGATTAAGGTTGTTGAGATATTTTGATACTTCAATGGACTTCTGAATTTTTCTAGGATAGAAAAAGAAATTTGTTGCAATGATTTCTGATTGGTTCTAGAGATCCCGCCCACTTCTTACCGCAGTCCCTTAATACAAAAAAAACGTGTGCAAACCGAATTAACTCAATTTCGTGCTAAATTCTGAAGAAGTCAGTTTTCGGAACAAGCTCTGAAGAAGCCAACATAGTGAACGGCGAAACGTCAGTATTACTTTTTCAATCGACACTGGAGATATGTAGAAGAATTTTACCTGTAATCTGTTATGTGACTGGCTTTTATAACTGTGCAGTTGTAAATATGATTTTTATAACTGTGCAGTTGTAAATATGATTTTGTATTGAAATACATGTTTTTATTATAAGCAATATATAATGTTGTAGAAGTAAATGTAAATATTGAGCAAATTGAAAGTAGAAAAAAAATTCTACATCGATAATAAGCGTTAATTTAAATTATAGCTTACCTTTATTCCGTATACACCGTTAATTAAATGAACCTCAACTAACAAACTAGAACCGTATGGAGGAGGAGTCACCAATTTATAAAGATCCAAGGAAGTGAGTATTGCGGCGATATTTAATTCGTATCCTGAGTATAAAAATATTTTTCTTTCTGGAGGATTTTAAAGTGCCCTTTATTTTGTCTTGGGTGTCTTGTATAAATTTTCTTTATAAGATAACCTGAAAATAAGTTTCAAAGGATTTTTATTAATGCAAGCTTCTACTATAAAACCAAGATTTGATAGGGTTGATAAAACTTTAGCTATGTTAGATCAGAATTTTACCTGTTATAACGGTTTTCAGTTCTTGAGTACTCGTCTCGATGTAATAGAAATCGACGGCATAATTCCTTAAAGTATCAGGATAAATGGCCTGAGTCCAATTTGGCAATGGAAATCCTAGCGATTCCTAAAATATAAATTTAAAGGAAGAAGAAATTATATATTAGGACTTGTACATATTGTGATATAAAAACTATAAGAAAAATTATAGAAAGGTTATTCACTTCTAAAGCTCAAGATAAAAAAATCCTATCAATGTGAGGGTGTATAGAATCTTATACTGATCTTAGCGTACCTGAAGCTGTATTTTGACAAATATCAACAAAACAATTTAAGATAAGTGCAAGTTGGACTTGCGCAATTAGTGTTCCGTACGGGAATTGCTTTTAAAATAAAAAAAAAATGTTACGGAAGTATAAAGTTATCAGTGACTTCAAAAAACGCACTAACAAACACTGTTTTCGATTTCAGTTGACCTTGAAGATTTAGTTTTTTATATACCAGATAAATTATCAGAGATAACGTACTCGTGATATTTTAAAAATATTATGAAGAAAAATTTACGTGAGTATTACATCACATACATTTTCGGACTTGTTTCTCCTGTTATGATTCCACTATTTCTTATTACTGCCTCCATAACTAAATTAAACAGCATCGTGGACAAGGGGTCGTCCTGTCTTAAGCCATTTTTGACCTGAAAACTCTCGGATCGTCCATGCCACATCACTTCATTCTTCACATCTTTTAGTGTTATTTCCGTCAGTCCTATCAGTTTCTCTGGGACTCCCAGCTAAAATATTGCTTGATACATTTTTCTTCTGTTTATTGTGTGATATGCCTTCCTAAAATCTATAAATAGGACATACAAACGTCAGGCTGTGCTCGTAACAGCTAGTCTGAATCTCTTTTAAAGTAAAAATTTGATGTTGTTAACCTGTTCCTGTGGAAATCGGCTTGATACTCCCCCATTATCCTTTCTGTATGTTCCTCCATTCTTCTCCTCAGGATTTTGCTGGAGAGCTTATAGCAAGTATCTAAGATCGCAATGCCCCTGTAATTTTCGCATAACATTTCGTTGCCTTTTTTGAGAATTGGACATATTCGTGTCGTTGATCATTCTGTTGGCATGTGTTCCGTTTCCCCGATTGTTTACACCAGTTCATATATCTTTTTGTGCAGTTGTTCACCACCTGCTTTTAGCATATCAGCACGTATCTCGTTTGACCCCGGGCTTTTATTATTCTTTAATTCTTGGATACTGCCTATTATTTCTTGTTCTGTTGGTTGTTCTATGTGTGTTTCTTCTTGCTCTATTGCTTGGTTCGCTATTTCCTCTTCGTCACTACTTCCCTTTAGCAACTGGTCAAAGAAATTCTTCCACTTCCATTATTTAGTCGTTCTTGCTTAGAAGTGTCCCTTCTTCTGTTCTCATATAGATATTCCTGGCTTGATACCCGTTTTTCTTTTGTTTTACTTCTTGGTAAAACGATTTGATCTCCTTGTTTTGGAATTTTTCTTCAATACTTTCAATATATTGTCTTTTTAAAGTTCTGCATCTCTTTTAGAAGGCTCTTCGTTTATCCCTATAATTTTTGCTTGTTATCTTCACTGGTGTTGGTTAGCAATTTTTGTCTTGCCATTCTTTCATCTTCTGCCAGGTTTTTGCATTCTTTATTGAACCATTCTTTCCTTTCTGGCTTTTCGGTCTAGTTCCCAATGGTTTCTTTGCTGACTCTCTCTACTACTAATTTTATTTCTTCCCATCTGGCGTCAATTTCTGTAGTATGTGCTACGTTTTGCAAATCCGCATTTAATTTTTCTCTGTATTTTCTTTTGATCTCGTTGGTTTTTAGTTGGTCTACATTATACTTTCGCGTGTTTATATTCCTTGCCATTTCCCGTTTCCTTGTATCTAAACTTCCCACATACTCACTCTCACAGACTATCTTATGTTATCTTCAACACACCGCGAGAAAAGCCTTCTGCCGGTTGACCCGTCGGACCCCCGCTTTTATCGGTGTTAGCCCGTTGCTCTTTATTTAATTGAATGTAACACAGAAATATTAATAATAGCTGGTTTAGTCTTACTCTTAACTTGATCCGCTTCGTTTTCTGCACAGTTCACAGCTTTATACATTCCATAATTATCGCGGTTCACTTGCCGACGACACACCTATATTTATATTAAATTTTAACTTTCTATGTCAAATCATTTCGGAGAAAATTGGGTGTGACGGACGGACAGACGAACAGTGTTCCGTACAGAATACTAAAAAGAAATATTTGACAAAGTTAAAGGAGAATTAAGGAAAAATAGTTAGTGTCGCAGAAACAAGATGTTTGAGGGTGGAGAATGTAGATGATTTACTTTGACCAATAATATAGGTACAAAATTAGTAAGTGAAATGTTATTTAAATAAAAAGTCTTGAAGTTGAAGAGTTGAAATTAAAAGTCATTTTACACAGAGTAAAATTATTTTTTAATACACATTAAGTGTGAATCCCTAAATATCTCCACTAGTAGTGTTTCTATATTCATCACGAAAAGTGTATTTTTTAGTGTTTTTTTTTTTTTGCACATTGGAAATAGCAACAGGAATTTATTTTGAATTCCACAAAAGAAATTTATATTATACCTTATTTAATAATTGGAGAATTGAGTTCATTTCTTAATGATGTTGAAATTACATAATTAATAGTGTCGCTTCCATTTTAAAACTGTTTTAAAGTAAGGTAGAGTCCATTACATCGAATATTCCCAGTAAAAAAAATCGTATTATCTAAATTGAACACTTTGCAAATTTCCATATTTTAAAATTCTTCAGAGCATACTTGTATTATTAATTTATTAGATTTCATTTTTGGTTGTGCTTTTAAAGTGGTTACGTCGATTTGTGCTTTTTATCTTGTGAGTAGTATTTTACTACAGTGAAATGCCCAAAGCCAGTAGTGTGTCAGTATGGATTAAACCATACAAAGAACTAAGAATAGACATGGGAAAAAATCTACTGTTCTGCACGTGTTAAAATTGTAAGTATAATTTTTTGAATACCTATTGAATATACAGATTTTGACGTTGATGCTATTTTCAACGTTATTTAGTTATTTTTGTTCCATTTAACGAACAAAATTTCTATTTAACGAAACCACGAAATAGAAATACATACGTAAACGTATGTATTTCTAGGTAATCTAATAAAAAAAGGTACAAAGCAGAATTTTAATTTTTGCCTGCCCTAAGCACCTAGTTTTCTATTTAACGAAATTTCTATTTAACGAATTTTTTCCTTGGGATTTCAATTAAATTTTCTTTTTTTATTGCAGATACCATGCGATAAAAAATTTCAAATAGAGCAACACGTGAAAACTGCTTGTCATATTGCCAAATTGAGTAAGACGAAACCTGGAGATAGGCCACAACACACATTAATGCAATGTTTCCAACCAACGTACAAAAACAAAGAGACATCTTTAACCGAGATCTATGCCGTGCAATGATGACATCAAACATTCCGTTATCGAAGCTACGTAATCAAAACTTTACTTCTTCCTCCAGAAGTATTGCAAATTTAATATTCCAGGTGAAACAACAATACGGAGAAACGACGTAAGCTCCTCGTGTTCACAGGTAATTGAGGAAATTAAAAGTAAAATTCGCAACGAACATTTTTATATATGTATTGATGAAACCACCGATTCAAGAGGACTGTATATTGCGCATTATTATTGATTGGAGTTCTTAGCGACGATATTTTGCCAAAAACTTATCTGATTGCTTCCAAACAGTTAGAAAAAACAAATGCATTGACAGTGGCCAGATTTGTTCAAGAGGAACTATCGAAGTTTTTTCTTCCTACGTCTGTTCCAAGAGATAATTTTTTTGCTTATTTTGTCAGACGCAGCACCGTACATGATAAAGGCCGAGCAAAATTTGAAAATTTTTTATCCAAACTTAATACATGTAACATGTCTCGCTCATGCTTTAAATAGGGTTGCTGGGGAAATTAGGAATCATTTTCCACTTGTGAAAAGCTTAATTTCTAACATGAAGAAAATCTCTTTTCACCTTAAAGCGCCTTTAGGATTCAGTTCTACAAAGAAAAATACTCCTTTTCCACCTCAGCCTGTTATTACAAGATGGGGCACTTAGTTGGAAGCAATATTTTTTATTGCGACAACTTCTGTTAACTAGATGGTCTAATTGCAGAATTATCAGACGAATCTTCCCAATCCCTTACAGAACTTAAAACGATTATTCAAAAACAAGGAGGTAAAGCAGCAACAACTTTCCTTTCTTAAAACAAATTATAGCTTTGTTTCTAAAACCATAACTCAAATGGAGGAATCTAATTTGCCGTTAAACGTGTTTCAACTAATAAAACAGTGTCGGGGGCCGCGTTTGAAAATGTCGCAGGTAAAATTGGGAGCAAAATTTTTCAAAAATTTCGGAATGTTATGGAAAAAAATAGTGGGTTTCAATTTGTCAGCCAAGTAGCTAATGTTTTTTAAAGGGGGATTTTACTGATTCCAATGATTTAGATCCTATGCTATTAAATAATTTTAAAAACGCCCCTATTACATCAGTCGATGTGGAGTTTCTCAATTTATAAATTTTTATACAACGATAGAAGACAAAACTTTTTAATCGAGAATTTTGAGAAACTTTTTAGGAGTTTATTGTTTTTATAACTAACGGCGACTCTGTCTTTTGCAATATTTTGCATATTTCCGCTTACTTAATTGCCTCGCCCTGTATGTATCAACTTTAAAATGTATGTTTTATTATGCTGTTTACTACGTATATAAATTTTTATAATATGTATCTACATTATTATTATTATTATATGTTCATCTTTAAGTAAAGTAATAAAATACATAATTATTTATATTTATTTTTTACTTTGTATAATAATATTTTTTTTTTATGGGTCTAGCACACGTGCTACAGGGAAATTCCTAAAGCGCTACAGGAGCGACACGTGTGCGGAGAAAGCGATTCACGTTGTTGTAGATTGTACTCGATGGGAAACACAGTCCTGGGCAAACTATTCCAAAGGTATGATGTTCTCTATATAAAAGACTGCTTGAAAAGCGTTGTACGAGGAGTAACAAGCTGAACCTCATACGAATGTGAGGTATTAGCGCGACGTGTACTCCTAACATGCACCGCTCTGGGAGGAATTAAGCGGGCCATATTCTTCGAACACTTTCCATGAAAGTACTTGTAGAATAGGCTCAAGTCGCCAACCGTTCTTGGATGTTCCAGCGAATCAAGGGCGTCGGTGGTGCGTTCCGGGTGTCCAGTCAGACGAACAGCTCTTCTCTGGATAGAATCCAACAAATGCAGTGTATGTTTGGGAGCGGAGCTCCAAACATGGGAGCAGTATTCCATAGTTGGTCGAATTTGAGCTTTGTAAAGAATTAACAGTTGTTGTGGAGTGTAAAGCTTTGTGGTTCGAAACAATATTCCTAACTTTTGAGAAGCTCTCTTTGCTATGCCTGCAACATGTTCATGCCAGGACATATTTGCTCCCAAATTAACGCCTAACAGATTGAGTGACGATGTTAGAGGGATGGAGTGCCCCGACATAACTATGTCGGGTTCCGCAACGTTAACTTTTTTAGAAAAAACTGCCGCCTCGGTTTTTGTAGCGTTAAATTCCACTTGGTTACTGTCACCCCAAGATAGAATTTCTTCCAGGTCTTTGTTAAGTTGAATGATTTCCCGCTGTCTGCGGATATTCGTCTGAGTAGTCGATGTCCGAGGATTCAAAGTGAATGAAGAGATAAGTATACTGTCATCTGCAAAGCTGTAGATTGGATTCTCGGTCTTTTCCAGCAGATCGTTAATATAAATAAGGAAGAGAGTAGGAGATAGTATGGAACCTTGGGGCACACCGGCGTTGATAGTGAAGGTGTTAGAAAGAAATCCGTCGACTGCCACTCGTAAAGAACGCTCTCTGAGGAAACATGAGAGCCACAAACAGAACTTTTCAGACATACCATAAGAACGTAACTTAGCCAACAGCCCATCGTGCCAAACACGGTCAAATGCCTTGGATATCTCAAGAGCAACCGCTCGAGATTCTCCAAAGTGTTCAATTGCGTTGTTCCAAACATGTGTTTACATAAGTAAGAAGATCTCCTGTTGATCTATTTTTATGAAAGCCATATTGGTGATCACTAATAATGTTTTTGGTGATCACTAATAATGTTGTTATATTTAGATTTAGTTCATTCGCCCCGTATGTTGAAAATTCAAAATGGGATTTTTATTGCTACATTTGTATAGTACTCGTATCATGTAATGTGAAACAATAAATCTACATTTTTCAAGTCTATTTCGATTTTTTTACTGCATATTTACAACATGTATGTGCATATTTTGAGAAAATTATTTGCATATTTATGCGCATATTTTAAAGTTTTTCACTTGCATATTTGGGTTTCCTTATTCACGAATATTGTAAAAACTATTACTTTTATGATTTCTTGACTCAACTGTCTCAAACTCTATAGCCAATAGAGTAAAGATCCTTTAAGATTGTCATTTAGAACAACAAAATTACTACAAAATACCTGATTTTATTAAAGATTTTTTTTTATATATAATTTGACGATTAAATAAGAAAAACTATGATAAAAAACTTCTGAAACGATTTTTACCTGAACATACATTCCAAAATATAAATTCAGAGCTTGAAGGTAATCTACTTCTGTATCTGTGCCATCCTGTAGTGTTTGCATTAATCCATCATAAGCTTTAAGCTTTGTAACGACTTCTTCGGTATTATAAATCAAAGGTAATACAGTTGGACATGCCCATGATGAAAGTAACTTAAAAAAAAGTTAAAAAGTAGTACTTAAAAATTAAGTGCTAAGGATTACTTAACCTCATGCAAAATGTAACGAACAGTTTTATATTTACAGAGATACGTCTATAATATATATATATAAAATGCAACGTCTCTCTGTCTGTCGGTCTGTCCGTTAGCGCGCTTATCACTGAAGAACCACTTATCCGATTTACGTGCTTTTTTTTTAGAACATATGTTCTCTGGCCAGGTTGTAGGCTATATTTTATTATGTTAGATAACATAAGGAATAAGCAGTGACGATAATAGTGAATCAAGTCGGAAAAAAGTTTGCCTCTAGCGCGTTGTCTTGCAAGAATGCCTAAAGCATTAAATATGGAACAACATCATGTAGCAAAGAATGTCTGTAATAATATACGAGGGTTATGTAAGAAATAAGGTTCCCAACGCTGTAAACTCGCCACGCGAGATGCTAGGCGAAATCCGGCAATACCGCCGTATGCGCTGATTCCCCCACTCTAGATCCCGCCTTGGTAGAACTCGCTGCGACGTTCAGTGCCGGCCTGACAGCCATCCGCGATGGAACCCCCGATCGCCGTCACCGCCAGGTGCGAAGTTCTTGCGGTAATCCGATTTTTGCACGCTAAACAGTTACCACCGGTTGATATTTATAGGCAGTTGTGTGAAGTTTATGGGGAGCTTCTATCAGCGTTCAACACATCCGCAAATGATGTAGGGAGTTCTCCGAAGGACGCACAGACGTCCACGATGAGCAAAGAAGCGGAAGGCCATCGATCTCCGACGAAGTTGTGTCGAAGATTGAGCGAATTCTGTTCGAGGATAGGAGGATAACGATTCGGGAACTGGCTGCCCGGGTTCCTGAGGTTTGTGAAAAAACAGTCCACACGATTTTGACTGAAAGGTTACGTTATCACAAGGTGTGTGCGCGGTGGGTCCCGCACATGCTTTCAGAAACCCACAAAGCCGATCGCGTCAAGTGTGCCCAGGAGTTTCTTCGAGAATGCGCCGAGAATACCGAAGATTACCTAGACTCCATTGTTACCGGGGATGAAACGTGGTGTCATTACGTCGCCCCGGAGACAAAACAACAATCGCGACAATGGCGCCATACCGGATCGCCTAAACCGAAGAAGTTCAAGCAGACACTGTCCGCAGGGAAAGTGATGGTTACGGTCTTTTGGGACCGTAAGGGTGTACTGCTTGTTGAGTTTATGCCTCGAGGGATCACAATAAATTCGGAAAATTATTGTGAGACCTTAAAAAAAACTCCATCAGTCATCCAAAATCGCCGGAGAGGAAGACTGACAAAAGGCGTTAGACTGCTCCACGACAATGCGCGCCCGCACGTCTCTCGCAAAACCAAGGATTTAATCGACAGTTTTGGCTGGGATCTCGTTGAACATGCTCCCTACAACCCTGATCCGAGTGACTTCCACTTGTTTCCAAAATTAAAGCAACACTTGGGTGTACAACGTTTCGAGACTGATGAAGAAGTGCAGGAAGCGGTCACCAAATTCCTCCACGGACTGGCGGCGGACTTCTTTGAAGCGGGATTCCAAAAGTGGATTAGTCGTCAACAAAAATGCGCGGAAAAATCTGGAGATTATGTTGAAAAATAGCTAAGAAATTAAGCTTTCCAATGAT
This sequence comes from Pachyrhynchus sulphureomaculatus, assembly GCA_019049505.1. Lineage (NCBI taxonomy): Eukaryota > Metazoa > Arthropoda > Insecta > Coleoptera > Curculionidae > Pachyrhynchus > Pachyrhynchus sulphureomaculatus. The sequence goes on along the minus strand of CM032455.1, from coordinate 14,336,432 downwards.
GTATTTTTCAGTTCAAATAAAAAATGCCTTACACCTGAAAAAAATGTGGGAACCTTATTTTTTACACAACCCTTGTAAAATGCAACGTCCCTCTGTCTATCTACCTGTCCGTTAGTGCGCTTATCACTCGAGAACCCCTTATCCGATTTACGTGTTTTTTTTTTTTTAGTTCATACATATGTTCTCTGGCCAGGTTATATAATAATAATAATCTATGTAATATATAAAACGTAACGACTCTCTGTCTGTCTGTCCATTAGTGCGCTTAGCACTTAAAAACCACTTATCCGATTTACGTTTTTTTTTTATAAAATACAGAGACAAAATGCTAATTTGTAGCAAAAAAGATGGAAGTTTAGCAGTTAGCTTGGCAGAAAAACTGATAGATGGGCGGAATACCCTAAAGAAACATTAAATGGAGATGTAAATGAGGAGTTGAATGAGAAATAGGAAGCAAAATTAACTGAAGGGCATGAGGGGACAAACAAACACTGCAAAGAAGAAATAAGAGAAATACTCAGAACCCCAAAAAAAATATGGCCCCGGGTGGAAATTGTGTAACAGCGCGAAATGATAAAAGCTGAAGGAGTAGATCTGGAAAATGAAATATGCCGGTTGGTGCAAGAAATATGGGAAACAGAAAAGACGCCAGTGAACTGGAGAGAGTTGTTCATTTGTCCAATATACAAAAAAGGAGAAAGAATTATTTGTGCTAATTATAGACCAATAGCCTTACTGGATGTTGTGCACAAGATAGTAGTGGTGACTATCAAAAACAGACTAGAAGAGAAAGCCGAATCTATTCTGGGAGAGTACCAATGTGGATTCAGGAAAAATAGATCGGTTACACACCAGATATTTTCGATTAAGCAAATCCAAGATAATAGCTTAGAACAAAATTTGGCATAACACTCGGTCTTTGTGGGTTCCAGAGAAGCAAATGACTCTGTAAGTAGAGAAGGACTCTACAAGATAATGGAAGAACTAAAAATTCCAAGTAAATTGATTCGCATGGCGAGGATGACAGTGAATGACACAGAAAATTGAGTGTTGGTTGAGGGCAAAGTATCAGAAAAGTTTAAGGTGAAGAGAGGATTAAGACGGGCGGATCCAGTGTCGACATATCTATTTAATTTGGTACTAGATAAGATAATCCGAGAGTCAGAAATAAAAACAAATGGAACGATATACCAACAAACCTGCCAGTGCTTGGCCTATGCGGATGATGTAGCAGTAAGAGCAAAAGAGAACCTCAAAAAAGCCATAAGTATGATAGAAGAAAGGGGAAGGATGAGAGGACTAAAGATAAATGAGGCAAAAACAAAATACATGGAAATGACAAAGAAGAAGGATAATAAAAACAACAAAAGTTTAGATATAATAAACAACTTAGGGACAAGATATATGTTTAAAAAAGTAGACAAATTTAATTATCTGGGAGTAACAATAACAGAACGTAGACAAGAAAGGACGGATATACAAGAAAGAATAGCGAAAGGACAGAGATGTTTGGGGGGGCAATGAATCCAATATTGAAATCAAAGAATGTACCAAGAAAAGCAAAAGAAAGAATATATACGACGAGTTGTCAGACCCACGGTGACATATGGATGCGAAACGTGGAAAATGAATGTAAGAGAAAAGGAGACGTTGGAGGTGTGGGAAAGGAAAGTTTTGAGAAGAATCTACGGAGAAAGCAAATAATAGGGACTGTGGAGGAGAAGAACAAACTACGAATTGAAATGCCTATATACGAAACCCGTTATAAGCCAAATGATAAGAAGCCAGCGATTAAGATGGTTGGGACACGTGGCAAGAGTGAAGGAAGAAAGACAGGCAAAGCAAACCCAAATAAGAGGAGTGGTTGGAAGAAGAGGCAAGGGTAGACCTCGATCTACATGGATTCAGGCAGTAAAGCAAGATCCGGAGTTGATGGGAATCCCGCACTAGAAAAAGCTAACAGGAGACAAAAAGAAGTGGAGACAAGTATGCAACCAAACCACGGGCCTCTAAGGCCCCTCGAGCTATATATTAATATAATCATAATGAATAAGCAGTGAAGATAAAGGTGAATCAAGTCCGCGCGAGCGGAGCCGCGGGCACGGCTAGTTAAATATAATATTGAGAAATGATCTATTTTTTTATACACTAATTGGAAACACAAATAACTAGTTATTTAAATATCAATGAAGGTGCAGTTGACAAATCCCAGCTTAACGAGAAGAAAGAGTTTCATTTCCGATTGATTGGAAGTTGAAACTTTTTGAAAAATGATGAAAGATAGGTCCAGTCCTCGTTAGCGTCGATGATGGTCTGGCATCTTCGGGGCATACTTTCGACGAGATTTTCCGCGTGTTATTAGTGCAAAGATTTCCAAATTGCCCGAATTTGCCGTGACAGTTGCTTTACTGTGTACACCTTTTTACTAAAAAGCTTTTGCTTAATGTAAGATCAGGCGTTCTTGATTGAGTTTGCATCGAGTAACTGGGTTGGCCAATCTAGTATGACGATACTCATTCCCCTTTCCAGTAGCTACCCGTTTTATTACAGTGTTTGGGGCGTTAACCTCTCGAAGAAGCTACTTCTCATATTCATCGACAAACCACCACCGTGTGGCAGTTGGTACTAAAGCCTTCTTGTAAATTTGGAACATTTTTTCATAGTCGGAGTTATAGGTAAAGATGAAGAGTATCGTAAAACTTCTTTCCGAAAGACATTCCCAAACACGGATCTTCATAGGGTGTTTCACGGTGCGCTAAACCGATTGGTTAGTGGAAATTGAACAAACTAGTGGAGTGATAATAAAACCTCAAAATGATGCTTCACCGGAAAAAATTACATTGCTCTCGTCTCGATTTATATTTTCCTCAGCTCATGCGAGTCGTTTCCATATGTAGCTGATTAGAAGTTGATACTTTTTGAAAAATAATGAAAGATAGGGATATATAAACAAAGAACCTTTTCGAAGTATTGATACGAAACTTATACAGGTTACATAGCCTAAGGGTTCTTCTAGATTTTCCCTGTGTTGATTGCAAAAATGATGCTGATATTTGCCAACTACCAGGTGTACAAGTATGAAATGCGGATTTTTTTTCTAAAAAAATATGTTAAATTCGGAAGAATGATAAAAAGTGCTTTATTCAAAGTATGCTCCATCGCTTGTTATACATTTTTTCCCATCTTTAGGGCAATTTGTGAATACCACGCCAGTAAAAATCTTCCATTTTTGCTGTGAATTATTCATCAAACCATTTTTTTACATCTTCGTACGAACTAAAGCGTTGCTCAAGAAGTGCGTGACCCATCGATGCAAACAAGTGGTAATCGGAAGGAGCAAAGTCTGGTGAGTAAGCTGCATGGGATAGAACTTCCCAGCTGAGTGCTTCTAACGTGTCGCGAACTGGTTTTGCCGTATGTAATGGAGCATCGTCATGAAGAAAAATGACTTTGTGTTGCCTTTTTCGGTATTCTGGCCTTTTTTCAAGCAGTGAACGATTCAGATCGGTTAATTGTTGTTGGTAACGTTTAGTATTAACCGTTTCCCTAGGTTTTGACAGCTCATAATAGACCACGCCCCTCCGGTTCCACCAAACACAGAGCATCGACTTTCTGCCAAAGCTTTTCTGTCTTGCGGTCGATGGGGATGGTGCGCCTGGGTCTACCCATGATTTTTTGCGCTTGGGATTCTCAAAATAAATCCACTTTTCATCCCCTGTAACTATACGATGCAAAAACGACTTCCTTTTGTACCGAGCGAGCAAAATATCACACGTGTTTTTTGCGCTTTTCTATTTGCCTGTCGTTCAACTAATGTGGTACCCATCTACCGGTCAACTGCTTGTTGACTAATGCCCAATTGCTCGGCGAGTTGTTTTTGTGTTTGCGAATCATCTACGTCCAACAATGCTTACAATTCCACATCTTCGTATTTTTTTGGCGATTTTCCACGTTCCTTGTCTGCAACATCGAAGTCACCACTTTTGAAACGCCGAAACCATCGTTTACACGTATCTTGCGATGGAGCATGTTCACCATAAACTTCTCGAAGTAATCGGTATGATTCAACAGCAGTTTTCTTCAAATGAAAACAAAAAATTAATGCTGTCCGCGAATGCTCTTTGTTCGGTATAAATTTCGACATACTGAACACAACAACACAACACTATGCACACACCTTTCCAATTTATCACTCGTGCGCGTCTGACACTTGTTGATGACACAACAAAATGGCGCAGTATCAAATCATTATAGTACAAACTGAATTGGTGCACCATCTGTTGTGTGAAATCCACATTTCGTACTTGTACACCTGGTATCTTGCCGACATCTTCAGAGCTTATTCCATGAACTGACTTCTTTGGAATCTAGTATGAACCTAAACTTAATTTTTTGAATCGACACAAGAAAGATCCAGAAGAAATATACCTATATATATATATATATATATATATATATATATATATATATATATATATATATATATATATATATATATATATAATCTGTTCATACTAATGCACGTATGGAAGGTGACATTTTAGAAAACAAATGAAAATAATGTCGTATTTATTGATACAATCGAAAGTTACAACCTTTCGGACCTGTGGAAAATATCTTAAAAATTTGCTTTATATTGCAATTGTACTACGATAGAGGGAAAAAATGCTGCATAGGCTCATGAAGAAATATGTTCAGTTTACTGTCAAGGCATTTTATTAAAAACTACCGCTAAGATAAAGTTTGCTCGCTTTGGATCTTGAAATTTTGATGGATCCATCACTGTGGTGCCTGTCAGAATCCTTAAAAGTAGATGAAACTTTGGAAAAAAATTGAGTAAGACTAGCCCATAAGGAATTATGGTTTTTCTAGGAAACTAAACAATCATCACTAAATACTTCTAAATCATTTAAGGAAGGCTTGATAAAAAAAGAAGATCGATGTTTGGTATCCCATATTTTAACTGTAAAAAATTTAATTGACAGACTTTCCATCTGCGAAACATCGTTGAAAAGGAAAGAAATTAATCCATTTTAGAGACATCTTACCATAGACGAGGAAAAGTAAATCGCAATGACAATAATTTCTGAAAAAGATTATGGAAGACAGGTGGCGAATCTACACTAATAGTGACAAAACCAGAATTAACGTCGGGGAAGCTGATGCTGTGTGATTCGTAGGACTAGAAGGGAATTGTGTTTCATGAGGTACCACAACCTAATCAAACGATTGAGTCTGATCTTTACTTTGAAAAAAATTAATGTAATCACAGCGGACAATTGCGAGGAATCAACTGGATTTGATCGACAAAAAATGTAAGTTTTTTCAGTCATGATAAAGCCAAACCACAAATATATTTGACTTTCCGGCAAACATCAAGAATGTGTGGTAGGGAAACTTTGATGCATCTCCAATTCAGCTCAGACCCTGAACCTTCAGACTACTATTTATTTCGATCTCTGCTAAGCCAATGATGTAACATTGACTTAAAATGAGGCTTGGGAAAATTACTTGGTTCAGTTCTTCGGCCCTTAATGCAAGAAGTTCTACAGAGACTGATAATGCTTCTACCGGAAAAAAGAAAAAAAATGTCATCTATCAAAAAGGCATATTCTTGATTTAATTAAACTAATGTAATCAAAGACTGATTTTATCAAATTTTCACTTTATTTAGTTTCACAGAAACTGTATGGCGCGTTTCGCTATACTATAGCCTCTTCTGATACAAAATGATATTTGAATATTAGTGTTGTTACATTTATACAAATACTCTAAGGTAGATAGGTAATAAAATTAATACTATATGCTAATGAATATTGCTGGGAAATCCATTCTGAATATTAATATATTGAGTAAAGGGGAGTTACCATGGGCCAGACAGGTATTTTTTTGTTCGTTTAAGATGATGTCTGAATTTTTAATTCTATTGATTTCTAAATTTTCTAATAGGTTTAATTTGACGCCTTTGTTTTGTATGTGTAAAATTTTAAATGTATCGTCAAAAAGGTGATTTGATTCTGTTAAATGATTACTGTAAGCTGAGTCGGTTTTGTTTTTTAAATAGCTTATTTTATGTTTGAAATCCGAGTTTCGTATGAGCGACATGTCTGACCTATGTAACTTTTATGACAAGAACCACAATTCAACTGATACACTCCAGATTTTTTTGATCTATTTTGTTTTACCTTTGCGTTTTTAATGAATTTTCTTAACGAGTTGTTTGTTCTAAAAGCTATGTTGATATTATATTTGTTTAAGTGGTTTTTTTTATTTTCTCTGTCGTGTTACCAAAATAGGTTAAAACATTATATTTTTTCCTTAGGGTATACTAAAGAAATAGCTTTATTTTTTAATTTTTTTTTAGAATTGAGTCTATGGTGTCAGGAGAATATCCGTTGTTAACAGCAATTTGTTTTATTAGATTCAATTCTTTATTAAAATCATCTACAGATAAGAGGACACTTACAAAGTCTATGCAACATACTGTGGTAAGCTGCCAATTTGTGTTGTAGGGGGTAAGCCGAATTTATGTTTATTGTAGTATCTGTATGTGAGAGTTGTAATGTCTGGTTATCGTTAAGTCAAGAAAATTAATTTTATTGTCGACTTCTAGTTCCATAGTGAATTTAATATTTTTATGTAGAGTTTATATAATTAAAAGCATTGTCAAGTTGACGCTCTGTACCATTAAAACAAGCAAAGATGTCGTCTACATATCGGTACCGATACAAAAACGATTTGCTAAATTCTTGTCGACGTATTTGTTTTTTTAGGTTATCCATGAATATTTCTGCTAAAAGCGAGCTAAGTGGACTACCCATATTGAGACCCTCAGACCTATTATAAAACGTATTATTAAAGTAAAAATAATTTTGATTGAGGCTCGTGTTTAATAAATTTAGTATGTCTTGTTGTATAACGATATTAACTTTATTTTTGATTATGAACGTTTTTATGATTTTTACTGTTTCATCCGGGGGTATGCTAGGGAAAAGGTTTTGGACGTCAAATGATACTAGTTTTGAATTATCTGGTAGAAAGATACCTGTCTGACACACACTTTTACTCAATTTACACAATTAATATTCAGAATGGATTTCCCAGCAATATTCATTAGCATATAGCATTAATTTTATTACCTATCTACCTTAGGGTATTTGTATAAATTGTAACAACACTAATATTCAAATATCATTTTGTATCAGACGAAGTTATAGTATAGCGAAACGCGTCATACAGTTTCTGTGAAACTAAATAAAGTGGAAATTTGACAAAATCAGTCTTTCATTACATTCGTTATGTAACAGCCACAACAATTCAAAATAATTAAATGAATTTAAAATAAGAAAATAAATATATTAAAAATATACCAAATCCTCAGAACTTGGTAAATAATTAAATGGAGCTGGTTGCCACGGAAGATCGTCTTGCCACTGAACAGAACCTTCAGGAGGAAAAAGTCCAGCCAACACTAAAGCCATAGACATTTTTGTTCTGTTAAAATATGTAGACCATGCATCGTAAAGTTTTATATTCCAGGTGTCATTTAAAAATTCACTATATCTCTTCCTCAGACCCTGACCTAAATTGTAATCTCTTCGTTTGCCGTCCTAAAAAAAAATTAAAAGATATAGGAATAAACTTAGATGTTATAAACACGCAGCTTCAAGAAAGTTATTTCTCATGGTTCATTTTTTAAAAATTAAAAAAAAAACAGGATTTGAATGTTTCAGTTCTAGTAATAATTAATGTCATTTTTGTATTATGCATTTGTGACGCTAATCCGTGGTTAAGTTAACAATAATATATATGTACAAAAAAATCTGAAATTTTTGTGAGTTTTGTCTATGGTTTTTCTGTAAAAAAATTTGCATATTTAGTGATCACAGACAGGCTGCGAAAATGTTAAGAAAACGTTTTTTTTTACAGACAAAATATACGTGCTGCAGGGAAATCTCTAAAGTGTTACAAGAGCGACGCGAGTGAGGAAAAAGAGATCCAGGTTATTCCTAATTCGCTGTAAATTGTACTCGGTGGAAAACGGTCCTGGTCAGTTCATTTCAAGGGGTTGAGATTCTTCCTAAAAAGACTGCTTAACAGGCATGTAGCAGGAGTGAAATGCTGCACTTAATAATAATAAAATCCCGCTATTCCGCTGGGGAACAAAGGGGCTCTGTTTCTAGCGAGGTTTTTTATTTCGCCCCATGACTTGCCAGCTTGCTTGGCTTCTTCCAAAATTGTGTGTCTCCATGTTTGTCCCGATCTGCCCCTGCCACAACTGCCCTATGAGTTCCAATCGAGAGCTTGTTTTGCAATATCGCCTGCGGGTTTGCGGAGGGTATGGCCCAGCCACCCCCACTTTCTGCGTTTGATGTTATACTCTATAGGTGTTTGCTTCGCTCGTTCCCATAATTCGGTGTTTGGTATCTGGTCCGGCCAGTATATTCGTAAGATTTTGCATAAGCATTTGTTTGTAAACACTTGTAGTTGATTGGAAAAGTACAGAAGCACCGATTTGATATTTGTGTTGAAGAGGCGTATTTTTATGTTTGGCGACAGTATGCGGGACGTCCAGATGTTGTTTGAGAATCCCCAATGTTTGCTGTGCTTTGAGAATTCTTTGTTTGGCGTCAGTCTCTGTCCCTCCGTTCGTATCTATCACACTGCCAAGGTACGTAAACCTTTGTACCCTTTCGATTGAGCGATTATTTATAGTTAAGGGCTTATTTTCATTGTTCATTATCCTCATTTTTTCTGCCCCCTCTGCTAATCGAGTCAGTTTGACTTTTGCGTCCTTTAATAAGTGGGATAGAAGGCAAATATCGTCCGCGTAGTCTAGGTCTTCCAGACGTGACGTCAGGCCCCATCTTATGCCTCTTTGAGTGTTGTTAGTTGTAGTCATGACTTCGTCTAGAACGATATTAAATAAAAGCGGGGATAGTACGCCTCCTTACTTAACTCCGTTTCTGACAGGTATTGCCTTGCTAGTCATGTTGCTCTGTATCACTTCACAGCTACATCCATGATAAGGTGCTTTAATAATCTTTATTATTTTTTCCGGCACACCTCGTTCCCTTAAAGCTGCTCATATAGCCGTGTGCTTCAAGGTGTCAAATGCTCTTTCAAAATCCACGAAGATCAGGTAGAGAGGTGATTTAAACTCATAAGATTGTTCGATGATTATTCGCAGAGCATTTATCTGGTCTATGCATGACCTCTGGGGGCGGAAACCGGCTTGCTTTGCTGGTAGGGTCGATTCTATAGTATTACTAAGCCTGTTTAGAATAATGATTGCTATAATTTTTTTGATGATGTTAAGAAGGGTGATGCCCCGCCAGTTGCGGCTTTCTTTCAGGTTGCCCTTTTTTGGCAGCTTTATAATGTACCCTTCTTTCCAACTGTCAGGAAGAAGTGTTCCAGGCAGTTTTGATCACTGGAATTAAAAGCCTGGTTACAGTGGCCGGACATGCCTTGATTAGTTCATCCGGGTTGTCGTCTGGACCCGCAGCTTTCCCCATTTTAAACTGACCGATTGCTCTTTTGATTTCGCTTTGAGTGGGGTCGTTGGTTTCAATATTCAGTGAGTTTTCTTGTGGTTTAGAAGTCGGAGGTTCTGTTGGTGGTAAGGTGCTGAGGCTGTTGCCAAAGTGCTCCTCCCATCTGTTCAGTTGATCAAGCGGATTTGAAAGTGCGTCGCCATCTTTCCCATTAAAAATTGTTGTTGCTTAGTTAAAGTTTCTACCTGCCAGACGCTTAGTTATTCTATATAGCTCCCGGTTGTTTCTTGCTTCAGCCGCAGACTGTGCTGTCGGGGCCAGATTGTCTACCCATTTTCGTTTGTCACGTCTGGCTGCTTTTTTGACGGCAGTGTTGGCTTCTTTATATTGGTTTCTTAAGGTATCTCTCTCGCTCTCTCTATCACTACTGTTTAGCTTGTTCTTGATTTCTCTCCGGTTGTCTATTTTCTGCCAGGTGTCATCTGATATCTACTCTTTAGTTTGTCTTCTTCTCTTTCCCAGTATCTCCTCACTGGCTTTTATGAGGGCGTTCCTAATATTGTTCCATTTATCCTCGTTGCCATCTGTGGTAGCCTCTGTGCCAGCATTATTTTGCAAATACTCTTCAAAGTCTCTGCGGGTTGTTGGTTTTTTTCAGGCGGTCTGTGTTGTATTTGGGTCTAATTGCTCTGTTGCTGCGGTCAAGGTTTGCTGTAATCTTTAGCTGGATCTGTGCGATCATTAGGTGGTGATCGCTACCTACATCGGCTCCTCTGTATGCATTTACGTCCAGCATCGATCTGCGAGATGCTGCACTTAATACATGTATATTCTTAGAATGTACTGCTTTGGGAGGAATTAAGCGTGCTACATCTGTCGAATGCTTTCCATGAAAGTACTTATAGAATCGATTCAAGTCGTTAAGCGTTCTTCGATGTTACAAAGAATCAAGGTTGCTGGTGAATTTTGAATTTCCAATCTATATAGCTGTCCCCTGAATAGAATCCAACAAATATAGTATATATTTGGGAACAGAATTCCAAACATGGTAGCAGTATTCCGAAATTGAAACTAACAGAATGAACAGTTGGTGAAGCGTTAAGCTTTCTAGTTCGAAATAATATTTCTAGCTTTTGAGAAGCTCTCTCTCTCTTTACTATACATGTAACATATTCACGCCAAGATATATTTACTCTCAAGTTAGTTGTGTCAAGTTCCGTAACATTTACTTTTTTAGAAAAATACTGCCGCTTGAGTTCTTGTAGTTAATTTTTACTTGGTTATTGTCACCCTAACATAGAATTTCTTCTAAGTCCTTGTTAAATTGAACAACTTTCTGCTATCTGCAGATATCTGCATAAGTAGCCGATGCTAGGGCATTCAAAATAAATTAAGAAATAAATGTACTATCACCTGCGAAGATATGGATTGAAGTCTTGGTCAGTTCTAGCAGATCGTCAATATAAATGAGAAAAATAATAGGAAACAGTATGGACCCTTCGGGTACACCAATGTTGATAGTGAAGGTATTAGAAAGAAATCTGTCAACTGTCACTCGTAAAGAACGTAAACAAAACATTTCGGACATTCCATAGCAGTATATCTTATCCCACAATCCATCATGCCAAACACGATTGAATGCCTTAGATATATCAATTGCAATCGCTCGAGATTTTCTTAAATGTTCAATTGCGTTGTTCTAAACATATGTGACAACAGATCTCCTGTTAATTCTTGTATACAAAAGCCATATCGATGATCGTAAATTGTGCTGAATTCTTATAGATATTTTTAAAAATATCGCAGTTATTTCATCGACATTAGAAACTTTTTTGGTGACCAACTTCACTAAAATACGTTTTATATAGATACGAGGCTGGTTTGAAAAGTCCGTGCAAAAATAAAAACTACTTATGTGTTTGGGGTAAACCTTTTTTATTTTTCGACATAGTCTCCTTTTAGGCTTATACACTTCGTCCAACGATGTTCTAGTTTGTTGATCCCTTCCGAATAATAGGATTTGTCCAAGTCTGCAAAATATCCATTAGTGTATGCAATCACCTTCTCGTTTGAATAAAATCTTTGTCCCGCCAGCCATTTCTTCAAATTGGGGAACAAATAGTAGTCCAAGGGAGCCAAGTCTGGAGAATAGGGGGGATGTGAAACGAGTTGGAATCATATTTCCATTAATTTTGCGACCACAACTGCTGAGGTGTATGCTGGCGCGTTGTCGTGATGGAAAAGGACTTTCTTGTGGGCCAATTGCGGGCGTTTTTCTTGCAGCTCGGTTTTCAAACGGTCCAATAACGATGAATAATATTCACCTGTAATAGTTTACCCTTTTCCAGATAGTCGATGAGGATTATCCCTTGCGAATCCCAAAAGACAGTCGCCATAACCTTTCCTGCCGAAGGAACGGTCTTCGCCTTTTTTGGTGCAGATTCCCCCTTGGTAACCCATTGTTTAGATTGTTGTTTGGTCTCAGGAGTATAGTAATGTATCCATGTTTCATCCACAGTGACGAAACGACGCTTAAAGTCCTCCGGATTCTTCTGGAACAGCTGCAAACCATCCTTGCAACACTTCACACGATTCCGTTTTTGGTCAAGCGTGAGCAATCGCGGCACCCATCTTGCGGATAGGTTTCTCATGTCCAAATGTTTATGCAAAATATTATGTACCCGTTCAGTCGAGATGCCCACAGCACTAGCAATCTCACGCACCTTAACTCTTCTGTCATCCATCACCATATCATGGATTTGATCAGTGATTTCTGGAGTCGTAACCTCCACAGGCCGTCCAGAACGTTCAGCGTCACTTGTGCCCATATGGCCAGTCCGAAAATTTTGAAACCACTTACAAACTTTTCTAATCGAAGGTGCAGAGTCATCATAATGTTTATCAAGCTTCTCTTTAGTCTCCTGAGGCGTTTTGCCTTTCATAAAGTAATGTTTAATCACCACACGAAATTCTTTTTCGTCCATTTCTTGAAAATCACTCGACTTCCTTGATTCACACGAATGCCAAACACAAAGAAATAGACCAATATGGCTGAAACTTGGTGTGCGTTCATTCAAGAGATGCTACTAACTAAACATGACCTCGATACGCGCCGGTGGTGCCATCTCTCGGACTTTGCACGGACTTTTCAAACCAGCCTCGTAGAAAGTAAAAGACCCGCAGGAAGGAGACGCACGCCATTGCTGAAAAACTTAAGAGATTGGTTTGGTTGTATTTCTCTCAACTCCTTAGAGCCGCAGTATCAAAAATTACAGAGCTAGGATGATAGCCAACCTCCGAAGAGAGGCAATTTTTTTACTTATTAAACTTAACAAAAATGAAGCAATCATTTTAAACACTTGTTATATCATATTTGGTTGAAAAAGAAATATACTTTAACTATTATTATAACATCAACAACTTTTCAGTTTTTTAACTTGAAAATCCCTTTAATTTAGAAAAATACTTGTGACAAAAAGTTAAGTTTCAACAATTTTTTTTTTGAACGGACAACGTATTTCAGCCATTTTGAAGTAAATCTAGTAATTTTTAATTTATACAAATGTTACTTCTGTCGAAAACTGCGTGTTGAGAAAAGTTATTAATAAAAGGTGAAATTAAGATCGTTAAAACGGATGAAAAATAAAATAAAATAAGCAAGTGCAAAATCTACGCAGTATCAAAAATTTTCCACTTGCTTATTTTATTTTATTTTTCATCCGTTTTAACGATCTTAATGTCATCTTTTATTAATAGCTTTTTTCAACACGCAGGTTGTTTTCGACAGAAGTGACATTTGTATAAATTAACAATTACTAGATTTATTTTAAAATGTCTGAAATATGTTATCCGTTTAAAAAAAAGTTGTAGGGATTTTAAGATTTTAATAATTTCTTCACTTTCCCTCAATTGATATCGCCCGCATTCTCATTCAACAGAGAACCAACTGAAAATATTCAGTAAATACCTTTTTAATCTAATAACTCTGTTTTTATTTAAGAAATTAAAAAATTATGGTAGAGTCTTCTCCTTTTCTTCCTTTATAAACTACGACATATTCACTCAGGAGGTGCTCTGATTGATGAGAGTCTCTTTCTGTATCTTCCAGGTCCTGAAGATGATGTGCAATTTGCCATCAAAAGCTCATTATTAGAATAAAATTACCGATACCATGCACTTTAAGACCCTTTTGTTCACTCTGTAATCCTAAGGGTTATCTCTAAGTTAAACCCCCTTTTGGTTATATATATATATATATATATATATATATATATATATATATATATATATACATACATATACATACATATATATATATATATATATATATATATATATATATATATATATATATATATATATATATACATACATATATATACATATATATATATATATATATATATATATATATATATATATATATATATATATATATATATATATATATATATACAGTAATACCCCGCTTAGCGCGACCCCGTTACGCGCGGTTTCACTATAACGCGAATTTCAAATTTCGCGCTCATGTAGTCATTAACTTCTCTATGGTCGCGGGGGGATCCCCGCTTTCTCTGAATATTCTCTTTGAAGAATTGGGAATTCCCTGTCCTTCGACTTTGTTCTATGGGGATTTCCTCGTTCGTTTCGTGTGTTCATTTGTTCCGTAATGTTAGTTCGGTCGGCTGGCAGTTTTGTTTTAATATTTATTGGAGATACATACATACATAATTTAACCCTACGTTAAAAATGCCGCCTGTAAAGAAAAAAGAGCGTAAAAGCGTCACTTTGGAATTGAAGATGAAAGTGTTAAGAAGAATGGAAAATGGAGGCAAAGCAACAATTGTTGGGAGAGATTTTGGACTCTCAGAATCGACTGTGAGAACGATTTATAAAAATCGGGAAAAAATTAAAATCTCCAGCGAAGGTTCAACACCTATAAGTGCAACAAAACTTTCTCGTTCGAGATCATCTATCTTAGAAAGAATGGAGAAATTACTGTCAGTCTGGATCGAAGATTTGAATAAGAAGAACACACCACTAAGTCAAGATCTCATATGCACAAAAGCAAAATCTTTGTATGAGATGCTGAAAACAAAAGAAGGAGAAGGGAGTGCCACTCCGACTTTTGCTGCCAGCAGAGGCTGGTTCCATCGGTTCAAGCAGCGTTCTAATCTTCACAATATCCACATAACAGGCGAGGCGGCCAGCGCGGACATTCAAGCTGCAGCTGAGTTTCCAGACAAGTTTCAAGACTTCGTTAGACGAGAGAAAATTCCTGCTTGTCTCATCTTCAGTGTTGATGAGACCGCACTTTACTGGAAAAAAATGCCATCTCGAACATTCATTTCTAAGGAAGAACGTCAAGCCAGTGGTTTCAAAGCTGCGAAAGATCGACTAACACTTCTGCTGGGTGGTAATGCCACTGGTGATTTCAAACTGAAACCTTTACTAGTGTACCATTCAGAAACACCCCGTGCAATGCGAGGCACAGACAAGACAAGTCTACCAGTTGTGTGGCGATCAAACAGAAAGGCGTGGGTTACACGGGAAATTTTTCAAGAATGGTATTCTAATAGTTTTTGCCCATCAGTCAAATCATACTGTGACAGAAATGGGCTTGAACCTAAAGTTATATTACTCTTAGACAATGCCCCAGGACATCCAACCTCACTTGATACGCCCAGAGACTTAAAAGTGTACGTAAAGTTCCTTCCACCAAACACTACGTCAATATTACAACCTATGGACCAGGGAGCAATAGCAAACTTCAAAGCTTATTACCATCGCCGCACTTTTAGCCAACTAATTCATGAAACTGACGGGGAAGGAAGACAGTCTATGCGAGAGTGGTGGAAGTCATACAACATTATGAAGTCTATTCACAACATAGAAGAGGCTTGGAAGGAAGTTAAAATGAGTTGTATGAATGGGGTGTGGCGTAATCTTTGGCCAGATGTAGTGGAAGCACCTAGAAGAATTGTCCAGATGCAGAGACAAGTGCTTGAAGACATTGCTGCAATGATTGAGGGGTCTGAACTTGAAGATGTCACGGTAGAAGATCTCGTAGAACTTGTAGCAACGCACGACGATCCTATTAGCAATGAAGATCTGATCGAGTTACAGAATAATCCTATCTACGATGAGGAAGAACAAGTAGAAGAGAAAGTTTTATCTTCAGGGGAAATACAAAATGCACTTTCAAAAATTTATTCAGGTTTGGACATATTGCAGAGTATAGACAATAATGATGACCGTGTCTTGACCGTGTGTCAAACAATTAAAAACAGTGTTGGGTGTTATGAACGTATTTTACAAGAACGTAAACAAAACGTTACCCAAAAGACAATAGATGTATTTTTCCGTAAAAAAATAAGAGTATGTATTGCATAAAGTGTTCTTAGAATTAAAGTGATTGATTAAAATGATTTGTATTTTTTTGTATTAAATTTTGACTATGTTTAATCATAAACCTCGATATACGCGAATTTCAGTTAACGCGATTTTTTTCGGAACGTATCCCTCGCGTAAAGCGGGGTATTACTGTATATATATATATATATATATATATATATATATATATATATATATATATATATATATATATATATATATATATATTCATATTCATATTCATTCTAATTCTACCTATTGTAAAGTTAGAACAATATAACCCTTTATTGAAGCTCCTTATTTCATCCTTTACATCTTTGTAACTAGATGTGTAATTTTTTACTACGCCATTCCATAACTTTTCAACACCGAAGAACATAGCAGAAGCTAGTGGAAGAGTTATATTTCACACTGAATTTGCATGTAGCTACAAGGAATTCTAAATAGAAAAATTACAGTTTAAGGAAGAAGCAATAAAATAATTATGTACTTAGACTTACGTTAGTAAGTTGACCATATCCATAGGGCTCATAAAAGCTTTCGTCAAAATATAGGTTACCGTCCCAAAGTTCAAAATCGTCTGGTGTTCTATCTCCATTTCTCAGTACCTACAAAATGTCGTGATCAGTTTTGAAAAATATAGATAACGGGATATTTTTGTGTAACAACTTATCTCTATGTGAGATTTAAAATTCTGTCTTGTTTAGGGGAGATTTTGTGGTCATTTTCTAAGCTAATGTTATTCAAAGTGATAATTGAAACCTATTTAGGTACATAGACTTATTTTTTGCTCTTTATTTTTATAATAATAATAATTGAAATGTTTTTCTAGAGTATATTAAAAGTCAGGAGCCAACAATAAATTTTACGAGGGAGGAAGAAAATAACTTTCTCTGCCAGATATTCTGTAAAAAAAAGGATAGTGAATTTGAAATAAAAAAATTGTTGAAACTTGATACATATATACAGGGTGTTCCAAAAACCAACGTATTCCTTCCGATGGCCAGCTCATAACTCACCAGAATATGTAAATATGACCTTAGTGAAAAATCGTTAGATTTCGAGATATTGACACTGTTATGAATTTCGTGAAAATCTACAGATCAGTTTATCGAGTGCTACAACTACAATTTTTAGTGTTCCGCACGGGACACTTACAAGATCACTTAGGTGTCCGTCCGTCCGTCTGTCTGCCTGTCTGTCACGCCAGATTTTCTCCAAATTTATTTGACGTAGAAAGTTGAAATTTGGCAGTAATATAGGCATTGATGGCCTCATCAGGGCCATATGGTTTTGAAAGGAAAAATTTTGACTTGACTTGAGGTTAATTTTTGGGGGTGAAACGGAATATTTACAAGCAGAGATCAAAATCCAGTTACGAGCCAATTCACACAGTCAGAAGATGAAACACAGATATTTTTGAAAAGCACGGTATAGCACATCTACCATGGACGAATCGCATGAGCAGACTAAAAATCATTCAATAATGTTTAGTGAACAGAAAAATGTCACTCGCACAGAGAATACCCCGACCGGAAAAAAAATGCTTACCCAACCCTTTTTATTGTTTGAAGGTGCAGGTAGTAAACCGGTAATTGGTAGTATCTAAATTCTATTATTATGTTACTCTACATTCGGGCCTATTGAAATCTCATTTTCTTAGAATTTTCAATAGATCCAGTAGATATTATACCGTTTTAGATAGCTAAAAAGACGTAAAAGTTTTTAAAATAATTTGCAGAATAACTTCCATACATTTTTTTTTTCTCTTTATTGATTTAAAGTAGGAAACACTTGGTAAAACATTAACAAGCCGCCATTTGAAACTGTTAGTAACTAGTTCAAATTTTTTTGATGATTTTTTGATACTTGACATACAGACTAACTAAAAATAACCAAAAAAAATCGCTCTCGAGAACCTCTAATAAAAAAAAAATCGATATAAAAGCAAAAAAAACATGTTTTTTTTTAGAAAATATTTAAACTTCAGTATCTCGAAAACGGTTAAGTTTAGGACATCATGTCATAGAATCAAATCGGTCAGAAACGACCTAAACTATAACGTCCTTAATTATCTAGGACGACTTTCCCTGCAACCCTGTATATATATATATATATATATATATATATATATATATATATATATATATATATATATATATATATATATATATATATATGTATATATATATATATATATATATATATATATATATATATATATATATAAATATGTATATATACATATATATATATATATATATATATATATATATATATATATATATATATATATATATATCGCTTAAGCTAAGCCAATTAGACACTCTCCGGAAATATGTCACGTGATCGTATCTCCTGGCATTGTAGCAAAACTTTAAACAAGAGTTTTTAAGTTTTTCTAAACTATTTTGTTCGCGTAAATTAAGTGTCGGCGACTGTAGGAAATTAAAGATAAAATTAAAGAGTAGCTGTAGACGCAATTTAATATCCGCAGTTCAAATATCCTTGTTGATGTGAAGAATTTTCAATTTGTAACAAATTAGAAATTTGCTCTTCGTGACGGAGTCGTGAATCAAATCTTACTCCCAAATTTCTGCAAGTATCTCTCTAGGTGTTAATTTCGTGCCATTCAACTCCATCCTGAAGTCATTATTTCACGATATCAACGTTCAAACAGAAATAATTTGGACTTATTTCCATGAAGCAACAGGCCATGACACCGTAACATTTTTAAGATGGTTTTTCCGGTGTCAGCGATATCGTCTGTTGAAAAAGAATAATACACTTGCATATCATCAGCCTCTTGAGGAGATTGGTAAAATCGCTGTGCCCTACTTATCTCGAAAAGTACTGATCAAGAAATTTTGAAAAAATTTTGGAATATTCTCCACAGGGTGGTATATTGAACGAAAATTGCATTACCTTTAATAATTCATCTGGTATATAAAAAAAAAAATTTTATGGTCATCAGTTTTCAGTAAAGATCGGAAAAAACTTTGTTGAAAAACTCATTTGAGATGTGTTTTGTGAAGTCATTGATCATTTTTTACCTCCGTAACAAAAAATTTTATTTTAAAAGCAATCAACGTACGGAACACTAATTGCGCAAGACCAACGTGCACTTGACTGGTTATTTTTTTAAAATTTGTAGTTGTGGCATTCGATAAACTGATATAAGGTGTAGATTTTCACGAAATTGATAAAAGTGTCAATATCTCGAAGACTAACTAGTTTTTACTAAGGTCATATTTACATATTCTGGCTAGCCTATCAGCGCTCGAAGGGAATACTTTGGTTTTTGAGATAGTCTATACATAAGTATTTCTATATTTAGAACATTAGTTAAAAGAGAGAAAAAAAATCACTATTATGCTATGATTGTAGGAGAAACACCACGCTTAACGTGGCGCACATATAATTAAGAATTTTAGGGAATTAAATCGTGAAATGCTTATCCGTGACAGGACATCCTTTAGAAGAGAATTATAAAATTTAACTACGTTGTATCTAAAGGATCTCTAGAATATAATAGTTTTGTATTTCCGACACTATACTTACAACTGTAATAAGTTATGCTGTTATGAACATCACTGCCTGGGACTAGTTTATCAAAAAAAAAAATAACAAGGAGCAGAATAACACTATGAACAAAAGTAGCTAGATGAGCAATATATATCGCTTAAGCTAAGCCAATTAGACACCCTTCGGAAATATGTCACGTGATCGTATCTCCTGGCATTGTAGCAAAACTTTAAACGAGAGTTTTTAAGTTTTTCTAAACTATTTTGTTCGCGTAAATTAAGTGTCGGCCACTGTAGGAAATTGAAGATAAAATTAAAGAGTAGCTGCAGACGCAATTTAATATCCGCAGTTCAAATATTCTTGTTGATGTAAAGAATTTTCAATTTGTAACAACATCTTTTGAATAAATTAGAAATTTGCTCTTCGTGACGGAGTTGTGAATCAAATTTTGTTCTCAAATTTCTGCAAGAATCTCTCTAGGTGTTAATATCGTGCCATTCAACTCCATCCTGAAGTTATTATTTCACGACATTATCCGACTGCAACGCTCAAACAGAAATAATTTGGACTTATTTCCATTAAGTAACAGGCCATGACACCGTAACATTTTTAAGACAGTTTTCCAGTCTCAGAGATATCGTCTGTTGAAAAAGAATAATACACTTGCATATCATCAGCATATTGATGAGATTGGTAAAACTAACTATTTCTTGAGTTCGGCTGTATATAAAGAAAAAATAATGAAGGACCCAGTCCTGCGGTGCACCTCTATTAAGAAAAACAAAGCTAAAGCATTCATTGCCATTCCTACCCTCCCTTAGCTTTCTACCATCGAGATAACTTTTAAACCAGTTTAAAGCACTCACATCTATATCTCATAATCTAAAGTACCGAAACCCTTACTAAAATCCAGCAACGCAAAAGTTGTCATTTTATTATCACAGGTGCCAATTATGTTATCACTCCTCTTAAGTAGAGCAAGAGTAGTGCTATATGAAGGACAAAAAAGTAGATTGGGTATTTGGTAAAACATTTTGTGGAGCTAGCTATTTGCTTAGCTGATTATACATAACTTTCCTAAGTATCTTAGGTAAAGTAGGCAAAATACAAATGTGGCGAAACTCGGACATTTCGCTAGGAAAAAGAAATCTTCGCTACCGACAAACCATTATCACACTTTCTCATTGAGGGACAGTCCACCTCCCGTGGACCGCGAGTTACAACAGGTTTTGTTGGTGCAAAAATTCAAAATTCGAAAAAATCGCTTGAAAAAATCTAAAGAAATTCATACGTATTCCTCATAGCAATATGCATAAGCATATGAACCTGGATTCTAAAGTGCATTTTTTTTTCAAAAGCAGCGTACTTCAGGACCCAGGTTTATAAGGATTTTAGTTGAATTTGTACAGAATCTTTTCAATTTTAACTATACAAAAAACCAATGTTTTTAATTTTTTGCACAAACGAAAAAATCTAAAATTCAAAAGTTGGTGCTAATTTTTTCCATGGAAAATTCACTTTGAGATCCTTGACACTTATATATATGTCGCAATTTAAGAAAAATAATAAAACCGCTGCAATTACCTATTCTTTATTGCAGTAAAATGTTATAAATTGTGTGAGGTAAGCCGTAATTCGGGAAAACATTGTCTAATTTATTTTATCAGTTCCCTCTATGTCCATTTCGATTTTGAAAATAACTGCATTTATATATTCTTCGTCAACCTTGCAAAAAATAAAATTACACCAGTCACTCCCAAAACGAGTATTCCTATATGATTTTATAACCGAGTTGTTAGCAGTTATATCTATTTTTCGAATATTGTTTAAAAATTGCTGATTAGATTCCGAGGGTCCGTTTATATTTAGAGGCTAAGATTTGGGAAAAAAACCCAATATTCGACTTCTTCAAAGTCAGCTAGAAAATCTTTGGGATCAACCCTAAACTTATGCCGAATGGACGCCTTTTTCTTATTTAGGAGGAGGAGATACTTATACTCTCCCCAAGCTGCATCAGATGCTGCTGAGTGCTTCTGAAGGTTTTTTTTTTTTTTTTTTTTTTTTATGGATCTAGCACACGTGCTACAGAGAAGTCCCTAAAGCGCTACAGGAGCGACACGCGTGCGGAAAAAGCGATTCACGTTGTTCTTGAATTGCTGTAGATTGTACTCGATGGGAAACGCAGTCCTGGGCAAACCATTCCAAAGGTATGATGTTCTCCATATAAAAGACTGCTTGAAAAGCGTTGTACGAGGAGTAACAAGCTGAACCTCATACGGATGTGAAGTATTAGCGCGACGTGTACTTCTAATATGCACCGCTCTGGGAGGAATTAAACGGGCCACATCCTTCGAACACTTTCCATGAAAGTACTTGTAGAATAGGCTCAAGTCGCCAACCGTTCTTCGATGTTCCAGCGAATCAAGGCCGTCGGTCAGTTCCGGGTGTCCAATCAGACGAACAGCTCTTCTCTGGATAGAATCCAACAAATGCAGTGTATGTTTGGGAGCGGAGCTCCAAACATGGGAGCAGTATTCCATAGTTGGTCGAATTTGAGCTTTGTAAAGAATTAACAGTTGTTGTGGAGTGTAAAGCTTTCTGGTTCGAAACAATATTCCCAACTTTTGAGAAGCTCTTCTTGCTATGCCTGCAACATGTTCATGCCAGGACATATTTGCTCCCAAGTTAATGCCTAACAGATTGAGTGACGATGTTAGAGGGATGGAGTGCCCCGACATAACTATGTCGGGTTCTGCAACATTAACTTTTTTAGAAAAAAACTGCCGCCTGGGTTTTTGTAGCGTTAAATTCCACTTGGTTACTGTCACCCCAAGATAGAATTTCTTCCAGGTCTTTGTTAAGTTGAATGACTTCCTGCTGTCTGCGGATATTCGTCTGAGTAGTCGATGTCCGAGCGTTCAAAGTGAATGAAGAGATAAGTGTACTGTCATCTGCAAAGCTGTAGATTGGATTTTCGGTCTTTTCCAGCAGATCGTTAATATAAATGAGGAAGAGAGTAGGAGACAGTATGGAACCTTGGGGCACACCGGCGTTGATAGTGAAGGTGTTAGAAAGAAATCCGTCGACTGCCACTCGTAAAGAACGCTCTCTGAGGAAACATGAGAGCCACAAACAGAACTTTTCAGACATACCATAAGAACGTAGCTTAGCCAACAGCCCATCGTGCCAAACACGGTCAAATGCCTTGGATATGTCAAGAGCAACCGCTCGAGATTCTCCAAAGTGTTCAATTGCGTTGTTCCAAACATGTGTTACATAAGTCAGAAGATCTCCTGTTGATCTATTTTTACGAAAGCCATATTGCTGATCACTAATAATGTTGAATCCTTCAAGATATTTTAGGAGATGCTGATTGATAGCCTTTTCCATGACTTTCGATATTATTGAGAGTAGTGCGATTGGTCGGTAGTTATTTGGCAAGGTCTTCTTGCCTTTTTAGGTATCGCCTGAACTGTGGCACATTTCCAGCAGGAAGGAAATATTCCCTTTCTGTAGGATAGGTTGAAAAGTCTACAGAAAACTGGTGTTAGTTCCCTCGTACAGTTCTTGAGAACTATGGCAGGTATTCCGTCAGCGCCTGAAGCCTTTTTGGTGTCTAGCTTCATCAAAATACGTTTTATGATTACGCTGTCTGAAGACAATATCGGGCATCCTTGACTGCACTATGGGAATAGTAGGTGGTGTTTTCCCTTGGAAATTGACAGTAGAATGTGAAGCAAAAAGTTCAGCCAACAAGTTCGCTCTCTCAACAGGTGTCGTTGCAATAGAATTATCTGGCCGTGTGAGTGGTGGTATGGTGGATTTGGTGAAATTTTGACTAACTGCCTTAGCGACTGACCAAAAGGACCTGGAATTGCCGGGACAAGCGAGAAGTTTGTTTCTAATCCGTTGATTGTGTACCTCCTTGGTTTCGTCGATAATTTCTTTGCATCTGTTCCTGGCACAAACAAAGATGTTACGATTTATGGTGTTAGGATCTTCACGCCACTGTCGGTATGCAAGATGTTTAGAAGCAACAGCTTCTTTGCATTTTAGGTCAAACCAAGGCTTGCCGTTGGAAGGGCATTTCTTCGAAAAAGGGATGTAAGCCTCCATACCGGCCAAAATAACATCGGAAACCTCCCTGGCGCAGTCAGATGGGTCGTCGGATCGAAAACAAACGTCCAACCAAGGGAAAGTTCGAAAATATTCCATGAGATCTTCCCATTTAGCAGATTTGTAGTGCCAAATCTTGCGCGGTTTGGGCGCCTCTCTGTCACTGATTGGTAGAATACTCGATGTCGAAAGTAGTTTATGGTCGGAAGAACCTAACGGCGGATTTACGCTGACCGTGTAAATCTCCGGATTGGTGGTTAAAACCAGATCAAGAAGACTGGCGAACTCTCCCTCTCGATCAGGGATCCGTGTTGGCTCATCAATAAGCTGAGTCAAGCCACAACTGATTGAAAATGATTCGGCTTCACGACCTTGTTCGTCGGTAGTATTTGAATATTTAAGCCAGTTGATGTTGTGGACATTAAAGTCGCCCAGGATGGCAATTTCGGCATTTGGATTTAGACACTTTAAATGACAAACATCAAATATAGGCCCAAATATGCGAGTGTTATAAATATTAACAGTGTGTAGGAAAAATGACGAGATAAAATTTACGTTAAAAACGAAATAGAAAAGTCATACATACCACGTGGACCAAAACTAAAGTATCGGTATCATTGTTGGATTTTTCTTCAACGGGTTGGGCCACACTTAAAGATAAAATTACCCAAAGCAATATTGAAAAATTACATAGTTTAACAAGTTTAATTTGTTGCACCATATTTGCAAATTTGATGCTCACGAAATTAAAAAAGGAAATGTGCTTTACCCAGTATATAAACTGAACTAACAGTCTCATGGGGTTTTTATTCCATTTTATACCTTAAGATGCTCACGTAATTAATAATTAAGCAGTGATAACAAATATTGAAGTATTTACAATATGATTATGGAATTCAGAATTAATCCAAATAATCGAGAGTTACCACTCCATAAGTAAACACATACAGTGGCCTTATTTTTGCATGTACCGCACACACTTTTTAGAAGTATTGACTGTAGAATGCATCTACTAGTAATAATTATTATGTGAAATACATTTACTTTAAAATGCATGCTTTCAGGTATACAATTATCATGACGGAATTTGGTATATTCCAGTATTAAGAAATGACCGTGATTTAAATATTTAAAAAACCTTACATAATAACTAGAGACCGGATTATATGCATTTGCATATTTTCATATGCATTTGCATATTTAGACCATTCTCACCGATTATTGCATATTTTACCCAAAATTTAGTAATAATGCATATTTTCCCTATATTTACAATATTTCTCGATATTACTAGACAATTGAATTGCTCAGGGTATTGTTAATGTCGCCGTCTGGAAACGATCTTATCGCCAGAACATTACCTGCAATAGTCTAAACATCGATTAGGTTATAGTACCACGGGAATACCCAAAATTACGACGGTATTTTATTCCTTTGTTTCTTGGTCGGGATATTAAGTGATAAGTAGTTCGTTTCTAAGAATATTTGTTTGAGCGTGGATCAAACAAACAATTTTCTCGAAGATGAATTTTTATTTTAAAACAAGATATCAGTTTTAACATTATTGTTGACGCGCTTGCATCAGTGTAGTCTTTTTGCAATTTTTAACGTGTTGTGTTAAAGTTTAGCGTGTACCATGCCACCCGCAAAAAAAGTGTCTCTTCGTGGGTAGCTGATTATCCTGGAACATTTACATACGCCGAAAATGTTTTATATTGTCGAGTTTGCGAGAAAAATGCCTCGTGCACAAAAAAGTTTCAAATTGACCAGCATGTCAAGACAAGTCTTCATATCGCAGGATTGTAGAAAAAGGCCCACGACAACAACTTATAACAGCAGCAAGTAGCAGCTTGGATTTATGTGAAGCACTGCTTCCAAGTAATATTCCTCTCCACAAACTTACAAATCCTACATTCAAAGATTTTCTGCGAAAATATTGCTTGAATCAAAAAATACCAGACGAATCAACACTGCGTAAAAATTACATACCAACAATTTACCAACATGTTCTGGAAGAAATACGTAACGAACTTAGGGATAACATTATTTGGATTTCAGCTGATGAAACTACCGACAGTTGTGGTAGCTATATTGCGAATTTAATTGTGGGTGCATTAAGATTAGAGCCTTCTTCTTCCTATTTGGTGGCCTGCAAAGAACTTGACAAGACAAATCATTCTACGATCGCCAGATTTGAGAATGAGGGTATTAAAAAAAATATTTCCGGAATCTTCTGCAGATGAAAGAGTGTTTATATTTTTCTCAGATGCTGCTCCCTATATGATCAAGGCAGCCAAAGTCCTCCAAGTAGTTTATCCAAATTTAATTCATGTGACGTCACACTGCTCACGGAGTCCATCGACTCGCTGAAGAAGTACGATCCACGTTTGGAAATGTAAGTAAACTGATTTCATGAGCTAAGAAAGTGTTTCTTAAGGCACCTGCTCGCAATAACGCCTATAAAGAAAAACTGCCAAATGTGCCTTTACCTCCCGACCCAGTGGTAACTCGATGGGGAACATGGATTGAAGCTGTACTATTTTACAACGAACATTTCGAGGCCATCAAAGGTGTAGTAAATGATGCTGCAGAGGCTTTGGCAGTTCGTCAATCCAAGGAAGCATTTAACGATTCTGATATTAAAAAAAAAACATAGCTTTGATTAGCACTCACTTTTCCCACATACCTGCGGGTATTAAAAAGCTTCAAACTGGAGGTTTGGCGTTGACCGAATCAATTCAGATAATGAATAAAATCCGTCAGATAAACTCCACATTGCCAGATGTATTCCTGCGTAGAGATAAAGAAAAGTTTGAAAACATTTTGTGCAATAAACTAGGCTTTGAACCTTTGTGTCAAATTGATAGTTTTATTAATGGGACGGGTGAACTTTTGCCAGAAACAATAAGTGCTAACATAGCACCCAAATTCAAATACTGCCCAGTTACCTCAGTGGATGTGGAACGGTCTTTTTTCACTTATAAAAATATTTTAAGTGATCGAAGACACAATCTTACTACCCAACATTTGGAACAATACCTTATTGTTTACGTGTATAAGAATACAAATGTTAAATAATTTTAAAAAAATGTTAAATAATTGTTAATTAAATTTAAACATCGTCGATAACTTGTTAATTTTATGCTGATTTTGAAATAAAAAACTAAAAATTACTACTTTTATTATTATTTAATATTGCATATTTTGACCCTATTCATACATATTTTAAGAATTTTTTCATGCATATTTGCATGCATATTTCAAGATTTTTATGTTGCATATAATCCGGTCTCTAAAAAATAACATTTACATTGATCTCTGTACAGGCGTCCGGTGTTCCAGTTTAAATTCTAGAATTTTTACAGTTGTAGCTAAACATGTAAGTATACTCTTTGTGTGACACTTCTTCTTTATCATATAGTTCCAGTTTACGGGGCCCAGATTCTCTTGGTTGATGCCCTACAAGTCAGGATACTTTTTATTCTAAAGGTGTACTTGGTCCTGGTCACATTCCACGTCATTGTGCTAGCCAACAGACATCGGCAAACTGTCCAAATCCGACATACTTTCAAAAAGGCTGTCGGTGATGGAAGGCTGCGCGAATCATGA
The DNA here is from genome assembly GCA_019049505.1 of Pachyrhynchus sulphureomaculatus. Lineage (NCBI taxonomy): Eukaryota > Metazoa > Arthropoda > Insecta > Coleoptera > Curculionidae > Pachyrhynchus > Pachyrhynchus sulphureomaculatus. The sequence continues at coordinate 14,309,292 of CM032455.1, read as the reverse complement.
AAAATGAAGGCAATACTTTCAGGCAGATGGGGCTGGAAACTGAAGTCGGCCTTCTAGGAATGAATGCCGGCTCTGACGAAAAATACGAACACACTGTTAGTTATTAACGATGTATTAGTGAAAGGAAACACTTTACAAAAAGAAACCTAAAAAATAAATCACCTTTACAAAAAAAGAAAAAAGAACATTAATCATCTTAACTTTGTCAATTTAAAAAATGGAAATCGAGTTTCGGAACATTTGCTACAGATATTGCCTTGAAATTTCCCTTATAGCAGATATCTTCTTAAAAGTTCTCCATTACGCACATCCCCGTCCTCTCAAAACTATTGAGTAGAATCAAGCCTTGGAAAATTATATTTCAGTCAAAGAATAATCTAAAATGTATTAGTAACTATATATAAGGTTCTTTAGATTGACTAGATATACTGATGTTAGGACCAAATTAAGTATAAGATCAAATGAGGTCAGCCTTTCTGATTAAGTAACCGCCAACCAATAACATGTCGATGGCAGCCTTCTGTCAGGTTTTGGCGCCAATGCTCATTTGAAGAGTAGTGCCCTGATCGTCAGCTTACTATAGTCTTCACAGTCACCAACAAATAACATTCCCAGTAGTTATTCCCATCGTGATCGTCCTCGAAGGCCGACTTCAGTTATTCGCCCCACCCGTGTAAAAGCGGTACCTTCTTCGCCAGCTTTTCATAGTTCGAACAGTCTCCCCACAATTGCCATTTTTAAAGCGTGTCGACTTTCGGGAGTTTGCTGATGAGCAATCAGCATCATAACGAGGTATGTTACTTAAACTTTAAAATAAAAGGATGCCGACCTGTCGGAGATCGAATCCGAGCCTATGCACGTGGTAACTGTCAAAATATAAAAAGAAGAAGTTAAGCTGGGACACTGCTGACACGGATAGACAGGCCATTATTAGTATTTTAAATGTGTGTTTTCAAATATTTAAATTGTGGCCATTTCTTAATAATTGTTACATTTTCTTTAATATTAACATATACCAACATTCTGTCATGACAATTGCATATCTAAAAACATGAATTTCAAAATAAATATACTTTACATAATAATTATTACTGTCATATGCACATTACAGTCAATAATGTTAAAAACGAAAAATGTGAGCGGTACATAATAGTATTAAAATACATGAAAATTCGACTTCTACATAGTGCCGCAAGTGGAATTTTCACCTATGGGAGAAAATTTAAAAATTTGACTCGTCTTGAAATATATAAAAAATACGTATTTACCAATGGTGTAATAATTATTGATTCTTTAAATTAGTTCTAAATTTCAGGCATATTGGCAATACATCAATATTTTTTATTACTGCTTAATTACACAATCCCACAAAAAAAGTTCGTTACCACGGATCTAGTGTATTTTTCGACGCTGAATTCGAATTCGCAGTTAAACAAAAAGATTTATCGTGTCATTTTTTTGGCCAAAAACATCCCTTGAAATCGGGTAAAACTAAAGTAGTAATGTAATGACTGAAGTGTAAAAAATGGTGGATATTTTGTAGTCTAGAGAAGAGAATATGCATTCAAACCACAGCAAGCTATTTCTATTAATTAAACCAAAATCCACCCTTATAGGGGGTGGAAAGTACCTCTAAAACTCAAATAATGGACGTGAGCTTAAATAACATGTACAAAGGACAAATTCTTGTAGCTTTGAATCTGATGTGAGAACCATATATTACTCTTAAAGGTTCGAGACTCACCCCTATAAAAAATAAAAATCACCCCCACTTACGGAGGTATCTCATAAGCTTCAATAACGACGAAAAAAGTTCAGGCCCCAAAACTACAAAAGTTTTAGGCAGGGTGAACAAATCTGGGTAGATTCGCTTGAACCACCGATATACGACTATAAACTAGAAACTACCCCTAAGCTAAAGATGCATATGAATGTTATTGGAATTCGGAAAGGATCAAGAACTTTTATCTCATTGTGCCAAATATTCAAGACAACTAGTAAGGTCGAAAACCATCCCTAGGAAGGGGGAACTACTCCCTGATATTGATGGATCTAGAAGGTCTAGCATCTGAGAAAAAAAATACAGGCTGTATTTGTCCATCCTGCCTGACACTACGAAACACCTTTCTTTAACACACACACACGCACATATATATATATATATATATATATATATATATATATATATATATATATATATATATATATATATGTATATATGTATATATATATATATATATATATATATATATATATATATATATATATATATATATATATATTTATATATATATATATATGTATATATGTATATATATATATATATATATTTATATATATATATATATATATATATATATATATATATATATATATATATATATATATGCGTGTGTGTGTTAAGAAATTTATATCGTTGTTCAAATAAGTGTCCAATCTCACTGCAAAAGAACGTTGGTTTAGCCGCAAGGAAATGAATTTCGTTATTTCTTATAGAGCACCCTGTATATTACATCATTTTTTAATCCTCTCGACAAAATCAATCATTTTTAAACATTTTGGATTATTTCATATATGTACCTTATCTTTAGTTTAAATGTTCAAAACGAGAATGAACTCGTTCCTGAAATTCGCGAAGGACATTTTTCATTTGAAGTATCGTTGAAGTGGCTTAATAGAATTAATAGCTTGCATAATCTTATTTCTAAGGTCTGCAATATTATTCACCGTTCTCATGTATGCACATTCTTTGATAAGCTCAGAAGAAATCAAGGAGCGCAAGGACTGGTAACATTGGCGATCATCTTATTAGACTATTGATATTGAACCAACGCTTGAAAAAAAATAAAATATCAGGAGTAGCTGCTGTCGATAACTAATTTGTGTTTGTAAATTAAATACTGTTTAATATTTAATGGTTCTTCGAAAAAAAATTGGTCCTATTATTCGCCTTCTTATATTGTCAAGGCGTTAACTCCAAATGTTTCCTGGAAAGTTCCCTCACTCACCAAACGAAGATTTTTCTTTGACCAATACCTAGTATTGTTTTTGCTAAACATCATGCTTTGAGTAAAATTAGATTCTTCGGAAAATAAATTTTACGATTGGGTATTGCCGTTAGAAGTTTCTAAAGTTCAGTCTTTGTAGGTAGTCGTCTTCATATAGATGTTCATGCATTTGATATTTAAAAGATCTGCAGCAATGTACAGCAGCAGTTGAACATACAATGTTCGCGCCTGTCTGCGATTTTTATTGCCTTTTTCGTTTACTAATAACAAAGCCAATTTCTTAATCTGGGGTTAAAATTGGTATTTTAGTCAAAATTAAACCAAAAGAACTTATAATCAGAATATTTTGCATAGGAATAAATTCCGTCATAATTTACGACCACGACTGTCAAAAGCCAGCTTAAATTATAAAGTAGTTATGGCCACATAAAACAAATGGGATCGTTGCAATTTAATAGCCACCTAAAATTAAAGCGCAGCATCAAAGTATTGTTGAGATGGATTGGATGAAAGATATAGTGCAGGATAACTTTTTTATATATCTCAAAAACTAGTAATTTTGGGTATACATTTTTTTTTATAGAAATTGAATAAAATTCTCTATAGAATATAAATATTTAACAAATTGTTTATATTTCCGTTAAAACTTTATTTGCGGTTCTCTTTCGTTCGAAGATCAAGTTAGAGTCTTGTGACTTCAATCAACAATACTTGTAATGTAAGCCCAAATACAGGTATTATTTTGTTTATATAGTATTTTATTTTCTGTCAAATATGTCAACTATATATATATATATATATATATATATATATATATATATATATATATATATATATATATATATATTATACCAGGTGTACAAGTATGAAATGCGGATTTCAGACAACAGATGGTGCACCAATGCATTTTGTGCTATAAAGATTTGACACTGCGCCATTTTGTTGTGTCATCAACAACTGTCAGACGCGCACTAGTGATAAATTGGAATAGTGTTGTGTTGTTGTGTTCAATATGTCGAAATTTATACCGAACAAAGAGCATTCGCGGCAGCATTAATTTTTGTTTTCATTTGAAGAAAACTGCTGTTGAATCATAACGATTACTTCGAGAAGCTTATGGTGAACATGCTCCATCGCAAGATACATGTGAACGATGGTTTCGGCGTTTCAAAAGTGGTGACTTCGATGTTGCAGACAAAGAACCTGGAAAACTGCCAAAAAAATAGGAAGATGTGGAATTGCAAGCATTGTTGTACGAAGATGATTCGCAAACACAAAAAAATTCGCCGAGCAATTGGGCGTTAGTCAACAAGCTATTTCCAATAGGCTTCGAGAGATGGGAAAGATTCAGAAAACCGGTAGATGGGTACCACATGAGTTGAACGACAGGCAAATGGAAAAGCGCAAAAACACATGTGACATTTTGCTCGCTCGGTACAAAAGGAAGTCGTTTTTGCATCGTATAGTTACAAGGGATGAAAAGTGGATTTATTTTGAGAATCCCAAGCGCCAAAGCCAAAAAATCATGGGTAGATCCAGGCGCATCGACCGCAAGACCGAATCGCTTTGGCAGAAAGACGATGCTCTGTGTTTGGTGGGACCAGAGGGGCGTGGTCTATTATGAGCTGTTAAAACCTGGGGAAACGGTTAATACTAAACGTTACCAACAATAATTGACCGATTTGAACCGTTGGCTGCTTGAAAAAAGGCCAGAATAGCGAAAGAGGCAACACAAAGTCATTTTTCTTCATGACAATGCTCCATCACATACGGCAAAATCAGTTCGCGACACGTTGGAAGCACTCAGCTGGGAAGTTCTACCCCATGCGGCTTACTCACCAGACTTGGCTCCTTTTGATTACCACTTGTTTGCATCGATGGGTCACGCACTGGCTGAGCAGTGCTTTGGTTCGTACGAAGATGTGATAAAATTGCTCGATGAATGGTTCGCAGCAAAAGGGAAAGATTTTTACTGAAGTGGTATTCACAAATTGCCCGAAAGATGGGAAAAAATGTATACCAAGCGATGGAGCATACTTTGAATAAAGCACTTTTTATCATTCTTCCGAATTTAACATGTTCTTTTAGAAAAAAAAATCCGCATTTCATACTTGTACACCTGGTATATGTATATATATATATATATATATATATATATATATATATATATTATATATCTATATTATATATATATATATATATATATATATATATATATATATATATATATATATATATTATTTGACATTTTGAACCGAAATTTGTGTGTCAAAAAGAAGCATGTTCATGTTCTATTACGTTGTATTTTCCGTAGAATTCAAGAACGATATAACATACATAGTGTTCTATAAAAAATAAAGAAGTTGGTTTTCGTTGCCGGCTAAACTGAAAGTGAAACTCACTTGTTTCTACAATAAATGATAAAATAAATTTTAATTATTTAAAAGTCATAGTTATAATTCATATTAGCAAATAGACACGTCCAAACAAGCTTATTAGGATTTTCATAATAACCTGGACTTTGGTATTGTTGTAATATCTGATAATCAAAAGTGTTTTATTTTCTATTGTAACAAGTTAATATGTATATATATATATATATATATATATATATATATATATATATATATATATATATATATATATATGTGGGGCATTCTTTTTAAACTCGGACACCCCCTTTTACTCAAAAGTAGAAACCATTTCCAGGGCTCGGGTTGGTCGCAAATTTTAGGTTTGGTTTTTATATTTAATTTTGAATGTCACATGGCCTTTTTACAAAACCAAGATGTTTGAGTCATTGTGTCGGAAGATATCCGGTAAAAGTATAAAAAACGCAATTTTTTTAATTCTGGACAACTTTACTTGTAAATTTTATGTCGGCATTGCTAAAATACTAATATAATGTTATTAACTGATGCTATCACTGATTAACAGATACCTTCGTTCCATTTGGACCATACCAGACATCGTCAGAACCGTTCTGAACCAAAATTTCCCCCATATAGTTGGAAATATGGAATTACTGATTCCATTACACATTATTCAGGACTTAGCTATACAGAAACTCTGAGAAATCGATCCAAATTAGTACATAATACAAAATTGGATAATTCTGATCCATTTTGGACCATTTCTTAACTTCCCAAAAACCCCAAGTACTCCCATATCGAAAAAATATTTGTCTCTTGATGCTATTTACCTTTAGTTAGGACTCGCAGTTAAAATATCTTTTGAAAAATCATTAGAATATCGTCTCGACACAGTAGCTAAAAACTTAGAAACAATTTGGACCACACCAAAACCAGCCAGCACTCTAGTTTAGCCAATAACGTAGAAAAATTGGAATTATCGATTTTTCTGTTACTCATTTAGGACTGAGGACTGAGATACCTCTACAAATTTATATGAAATATTCATGAAATACAAAATCGTATAACTTTGGCTTAATACGTAGGCTGAAAAGTTTTTGGTCTGGCTACTTAAAGCACATTTTTTTTTTGCAAAATTCAAATTTATTCGTGAATATAGTCTCCTTCAAAAGCGATACAATCAGTTCAACGCTTTTCTATACATATTTTGTAGAACGATTTGCTTTCAAAAATGGGCCTCATTTTCAGCGATTACTTCTTCATTGGAGCTAAATCTCTTTCCCGCGAGCATTTTTTTGAGGCCTGCGAATAGACAATAGTCGCTGGGGGCCAAATCTTGAGAATACGGTGGATGAGGAAGCAATTCGAACTTTAATTCAAGCAATTTTGCCATCGTAACAATTGACTTGTGGCACGGTGCATTGTCTTGATGAAAGAGCACTTTTTTCTTGTTCATTTGGGGCCATTTCTTTACGAACGTAACAATCTTCTTCTTCCTACGTTAGGACCATGTCCTGTGTTCACTTCAAAGGTTTCCCAGAAACAATTGCGATGATGAAGACCAGCTCTCATACCATCTTATTGGTGGTCTTCCAAGCGGTCAAGGTGTGTTTGGTCGTTTCTCTTTTGCAACCTTAGCCAACCGGTCATTTGGCATTCTCTCCACATGGTTTCTCCATTCTCTTTTCCTATTCCTTGCCCATCTCACCACATCTTGTATTTCGCACATTTCCCTTATTTCTTCACATCTCTTCCGGTCAAATAAGGTATATCCTGTTATCGATCTAAGTGTTCGCGTTTCTGTTGTTCTTAGGAGTCGTTTTGTTATTGTGTTCTCCGCTCTGGTTTCTATCGCGTACGTCATGATCGGTCTTACGCATGTTTTATATATTCTTACTTTGCTCCTGGTGCTCATACATTTGTTTCTCCAAATTATATCTCTTAAGTATCCTGATATTAATGATGCCTTTGTTGTTTGAGTTTTTACTTCCTCCTTAAGGTTCCTGACACTTGTTATGTTTGCCCCTAGATATTTGAAGGACATCACTTGTTCTACACTCTGATCATAAATCGCGAGTTTGCATCTTTTCGGTTCTTTAGATATTGTAAGGGATTTTGTTTTCTTTACAAATATTTGCATATCAAACACTTTTGCTGTTTGTTGGAACTTATGTAGGAGTCTCTGTAAGTTATCTTCGTCTTCTGATATGATTACTGCATCATCGGCGTAGCATATTATTATTATTTCTTTGTCTCCCAATCGGTATCCCCTCCCAGTTTTCTTTACTTCGTTTATAATTTCATCCATTATGATGTTAAATAAGATTGGGCTTAGGCTACCTCCTTGTCTGATTCCGATTGTCATAGGTATTTTATTGCTTAATTTATTTGCCACTCTTACATATGTGTGGTTGTTGGTGTTCAACTCTTCGATAGTTTTTATTATATTCGGGAGAATTCCCCTTTTTTGTAGTAGGGTTATGACATCAGTTAACCGTACCCTATCGAATGCCTGGATAAGATCAATGAAATACATAAAGGCTATCTTATTAAACTCTATGGCTTTTTCGGTAATTTGGCGGATTATAAATATGGCGTCTATAGTAGACCTGTTCTTTCTGAACCCTTGTTGTTCTTCACAGATTCCGATTAACATTATTTCTTCTGCTAAAATTTTAGTGAACAATTTTAGTACCGCACTCATTAAGCTGATACCTCGATAGTTTTTTGGATCTGTCCTTTCTCCTTTTTTGAAAATTGGTATCAAGATGCTTTCTTTCCATTCGGATGGTATAATCTTGGCTGTAAGTATTTTGTTAAAGAAAATCTGTAATTTGTCTAGTAATTTATCACCTCCATATTTGATCATTTCGTTCTTAATTTCGTCCATGCCCGGGGCTTTTCTGTTTTTTAGTTTCGCTGCCATGTGCTGTATTTGATTCAAGGAAATGGTTGTATTTGGTTGGGCAACATTTTCATTTTTATGCTGTATTTCCTGTGTGAAAGTAATGCAAAAATAACTTTATATAATGCTCGCTATTGATGGTTTTTCCCTTCTCATCATAGTCGATGAAAAATATTCAATGTGCATCCCAAAATACAGAGGCCAAAACCTTCCCAGCCGACTGTCTTTGATCGCTTCGGGTGGTTTTCACCGGCTGCTGTCCACTCAGCTGACTGAAAATTTGATTCCGGTGTTTAGTGATGTTTCTTCCATTGTCACATATTGCATGAAAAAATTCTTTTTATTGCACTTAAATAAGTCCAAACAGCTCTCAGAATCAACACGTTGTTGTTTTTGGTCTACTGTGAGCAAACGCGGTACCCATTTCGAACAGAGCTTTCTCATGTCTAAATATTCATGCAAAATATGACTAACACGTTCTTTTGATAACTTTAGGGTGGCAGCTATCTGACACAATTTCACTTTACGATCATCCAAAACACTTTTGTGAATTTTTTGATGTTTTCCGATTTAACCACCTCATTTGGGCGTCCAGAGCGTTCAGCATCATTTGCATCTGTACGACCGTCTTTAAGGTCAGCATACCAGTGAGAGAGATATGAGTGATTTTTCAAGGACGGAGTCCCCGTAACACTATTCAAGCCATTGCTTTGCTTGAACAGTATTTTTTACCATCAAAAAACAGTGTTTAATCAACACACGAAATTCGATTTTTTCCATTGTTTTGAAAATATCAAAAGTAGCGTCACTAAAACCACTGTAACTTGTAAACTAATCGTCAGCGGACAGCATTATTTTTTTGTTTTTATTTGAAGAAAACTGCTGTTGAATCATACCGATTACTTCGAGAAGCTTATGGTGAACATGCTCCATCGCAAGATACGTGTGAACGATGGTTTCGGCGTTTCAAAATTGGTGATTTCGATATTTCAAACAAGGAGCGTGGAAAACCGCCAAAAAAATACGAAGATGTGGAATTGCAAGCATTGTGGGAAGAAGATGATTCGCAAACACAAAAACAACTCGCCGAGCAATTGGGCGTTAGTCAACAAGCTGTTTCCAATCGGCTACTAGAGATGGGAAAGATTCAGAAGCAGGTAGATGGGTACCACATGAGTTGAACGACAGGCAAATGGAAAAGCGCAAAAAACACGTGTGACATTTTTCTCGCTCGGTACAAATGGAAGTCGTTTTTGCATCGTATAATTACAGGGGATGAAAAGTGGATTTATTTTGAGAATCTCAAGCGCAAAAAATCACTGGTAGGCCCAGGTGCACCATTCACATCGACCGCAAGACCGAATCGCTTTGGCAGAAAGACGATGCTTTGTGTTTGGTGGGACCAGAGGGGCGTGCTTTATTATGAGCTATTAAAACCTGGGGAAACGGTTAATACTAAACGTTACCAACAATAATTGACCGATTTGAACCGTTCGCTGCTTGAAAAAAAAGCCAGAATACCGAAAGCGGCAACACAAAGTCATTTTTCTTCATGACAATGCCCCATCACATACAGCAAAACTAGTTCGCGACACGTTGGAAGCACTCTACTGTCGATTTCCAAGGAAAAGCACCACCTACTATTCCCATAGTGCAGTCAAGGATGCCCGATATTGTCTTCAGACAGCGTATCATAAAACGTATTTTGATGAAGCTAGACACCAAAAAGGCTTCTGGCGCTGACGGAATACCTGCCATAGTTGTCAAGAACTGTGCAAGGGAACTAACACCAGTTTTCTGTAGACTTTTCAACCTATCCTACAGAAAGGGAATATTTCCTTCCTGCTGGAAATGTGCCACAGTTCAGCCGATACCTAAAAAAGGCAAGAAGACCTTGCCAAATAACTACCGACCAATCGCACTACTCTCAATAATATCGAAAGTCATGGAAAAGGCTATCAATCAGCATCTTCTAAAATATCTTGAAGGATTCAACATTATTAGTGATCACCAATATGGCTTTCGTAAAAATAGATCAACAAGAGATCTTCTCACTTATGTAACACATGTTTGGAACAAAGCAATTGAACACTTTGGAGAATCTCGAGCGGTTGCTCTTGACATATCCAAGGCATTTGGCACGATGGGCTGTTGGCTAAGTTACGTTCTTATGGTATGTCTGAAAAGTTCTGTTTATGGCTCTCATGTTTCCTCAGAGAGCGTTCTTTACGAGTGGCAGTCGACGGATTTCTTTCTAATACCTTCACTACCAACGCCGGTGTGCCCCAAGGTTCCATACTATCTCCTACTCTCTTCGTTATTTATATTAACGATCTGCTGGAAAAGACCGAGAATCCAATCTACAGCTTTGCAGATGACAGTACACTTATCTCTTCATTCACTTTGAATGCTCGGACATCGACTACTCAGACGAATATCCGCAGACAGCAGGAAGTCATTCAACTTAACAAAGACCTGGAAGAAATTCTATCTTAGGGTGACAGTAACCAAGTGGAATTTAACGCTACAAAAAACCCAGGCGGCAGTTTTTTCTAAAAAAGTTAACGTTGCAGAACCCGACATAGTTATGTCGGGGCACTCCATCCCTCTAACATCGTCACTCAATCTGTTAGGCATTAATTTGGGAGCAAATATGTCCTGGCATGAACATGTTGCAGGCATAGCAAGGAGAGCTTCTCAAAAGTTGGGAATATTGTTTCGAACCAGAAAGCTTTACACTCCACAACAAAACTGTTAATTCTTTACAAAGCTCAAATTTGACCAACTATGGAATACTGCTCCCATGTTTGGAGCTCTGCTCCCAAACATACACTGCATTTGTTGGATTCTATCCAAAGAAGAGCTGTTCGTCTGATTGGACACCCGGAACTGACCGACGGCCTTGATTCGCTGGAACATCGAAGAACGGTTGGCGACTTGAGCCTATTCTACAAGTACTTTCATGGAAAGTTTCGAAGGATGTGGCCCGCTTAATTCCTCCCAGAGCGGTGCATGTTAGGAGTACACGTCGCGCTAATACTTCACATTCGTATGAGGTTCAGCTTGTTACTCCTCGTACAACGGTTTTCAAGCAGTCTTTTATATGGAGAACATCATACCTTTGGAATAGTTTGCCCAGGACTGTGTTTCCCATCGAATACAATCTACAGCGATTCAAGAACAACGTGAATCGCTTTCTCCGCACACGTGTTGCTCCTGTAGCGCTTTAGGGATTTCCCTGTAGCACGTGTGTTAGACCCATAAAAAAAAAAAAAAAAAACTCAGTTGGGAAGTTCTACCCCATGCGGCTTACTCACCAGACTTGGCTCCTTTTGATTACAACTTGTTTGCATTGATGGGTCACGCACTTGCTGAGCAGCGCTTTGGTTCGTACGAAAATGTGAAAAAATGGCTCGATCAATGGTTCGCAGCAAAAGGGGAAGATTTTTTACTGGCATGGCATTCACAAATTGCCCGAAAGATGGGAAAAATGTATAACAAGCGATGGAGCATACTTTGAATAAAGCACTTTTTATCATTCTTCCGAATTTAACATGTTTTTTTAGAAAAAAAAATCCGTATTTCATACTTGTACACCTGGTATATAATAATGTGATGTAGCTCTCGGATTTGCCGCAAAAATTTTCACGTGATATGTAATGTTACTCTTTAGGCAGTCATACCGCGATATACTATTATGTTCCTTTTTGGCAATGCTCCATTTTATCAAAATTGTAATTTTCTGCACAAAAAATATTAAAATAATTAAAATTAATTAAAATTAATTAAAATTAATTTTAATAAATTAAAATTATTCGCTGTTAAATTCAGATCGCATTCCAAGAGGTATTTTAGCCGAGAGTCTGAGTTAAACATTAATAGAATCTATAGGTCAGTGTTTTTCACCACATGACGGAAATTCAGGTTTTCTCAGGTTTTGAATTTTTTCACAATGGGCCAGAGTTATACGATTTTGTATTCCATCGATATTTCATATGAATTTGAAGAGGTATTTCAGTCCTAAATGAGTAACAGAAAAATCGATAATTCCAATTTTTCTACGGTGGGTTTGGTTATTTTTAAATTTTTAGCTTTGTATCCAGACGATATTCTATTGATTTTTAAAAGGTATTTTAACCATGAGTCCTAATTAAAGATAAACAGCATCCACAGACCCATGTTTTTTACGATATGGCGGTGATTGTGAGGTTAAGAAATGGCCCAGAACATAGACATAGAGGATGGACTCAGTGTTCCGTATCCCGCTGTGCAGTAAATTTGGACACAAAAGTGTGAGAGAGACAAAGTGAATGAGTAGCTGTCTCTTTTTAAAATGCCGCTAAGCTACGGCGCTCTTAAAAATAATATTTCTAAGTGTTCTATTTGAACTAAAATCGGGTATAGGGCTTTGGTCGCCTTGAATTCCATCTCGGGGTACAGCGCCTTGTTTATTACAGGCCTACAGAAAAGAGACAGGTATTGGCCGCACAATCGCTTTGTCTCTTTCTAGAGAGTGGTCAATTTTATGAAGTTAATACTCAGTCCATCCTCTATGTCTATGGCCCAGAATGGACCGGAGTTATTCAATTTTGTATTATGTAAGTATTTGGATCGTTTTCTAAGAGTTTCTGTATAGCCAAGTCCTGAGCAAAGTGTAGGGAAACTTAAATACTTTTGATCATTTTTTGTTTCCTTTGTATTATAAGCAATTATACAAATAATAAGACATAAAATTGTCATTTGTTTTAACTTTATAAATAATTTTACGAAATGCAAGGTAGTGGGTATCTACCTGATTCTTTAAAAGGTTTGTTTTTGTTACAAGGAAGCTAGTGTTAAGGACCCTTTTATCAGAGAATTCTACCTGAAGTGTCATAAACCACACCCCTTCTTTTTTGTTCCTTGTCTGGGATGCCCGGGACAAGTTAGAGAGATTTAGTTTATGTTTGCCTTTCAAGCAGTGAACATTTCAACAGCGTTCGTTTAGTTAGTTTTCTGTGAGATTTACGGGACAATGTCTTCTATAGCATCAACGAGCCATGCTTGTTCGAGTTCGGGTTCAAGGCACATAGAAATGGCCCCAAAAAAGACCTACAATTGTTAAAATCTTTTGTGAAATACAAACAAATTGATAAAGAACTTGCAGACAAGGCACTGTCTTAAATGATAAATCATCTGTGGTATCTCAATTCGGAGCTAGTTGCATTTTCATTTCTTGATGAAACTTTAAAAAAAAATGTCAAAACAAGCATGGCTGAACATGTCTAAAATTAATTTCCGTTGAAGAAAAAATTACGATGATAGGGATGTAAAAGCAAGGCTCAATCTCGAACAAATGGATGATTTATGGGACAAAAAAATCGATTATTTTGTTTCTCATCAAACTCACACTTATCGATTTTTTCAAGAGATTTAAAATTGATACAAACTTTTTAAATACTGATCCCGTGTGACAATTCACACTATTTACAAGCTAACAAAATAGTAAATAGTTTTAAGGTTGTCAATGACACAGCTGGAAGAGGTGTAAAATTAATTGAAGACATCGATTCCTGATAAAAAACAACGGCAGTTTCTGTTATAAGTTGTATCTGAATGTAGGAAAATTTTTCCTAACTCTTCAAAGGCCGCATTATCTAAACCATTACCACCTTGATTTGATAATAAATTGTAAATGTAAATAATAATAATAACTTCTTTTATTCGTATTGCTTCCTTTTTTATAACTAAACTTTAAATAATAAAATACATTTAAACATTATTTTTTCCCTTTTTTTTATCTTTTTCTTTTCTCCTAAGTCCTGCATTTTCAATTTGGATTTTGCTCTATTTACTTTTGAAAACAGTTTCAACTAAATCCTTTTTATGTACAGGGTGAGTCAACGACAAAGTAAAGTTCATTATCTCATTTGTTTCAGAAAGGACGAGAAAAATGTTAAATACAATAGTTTTAGGGAATGTTAAGGTGCACAGTTCAAAATTATATTTGAGTATACAGGGTACTTCAAAAAAGTGTGGCCAATATTACATATGTTTTTTTTTTTAAATGGAACATCCTATTTTCTAATTTATTTTTAAATTCGTATTGCGTAAAATTTGGAAAATTCAAAATAAATCGAAAACTATGAGAAATAGGTATATGACCTACTTAATAAAAGTTGGAGGGTTTTGTAAAATCTATCAGAAAAAATAATAATATACAGGGTGTGCCATTTAAAAAATTTGAGGTTTTTCAACTTAAACTAGTATGTATAAATTTATTTTGAACTTCCCGTAGCATCTAACTCAAATTTCTCTACATATATCTTTTTTTCATCCCTATAGAACGCTCGTATCAATTATGAGTATTCTACTTTCAGAAACAATGGCGTTACTGACAATTATTTACAAAACTGAAAACTAGTATTTAAAAAAAAATGAGATATTAGAAGAACTACTAGGTAGAATAGGATGTTCCATTTAAAAAAACATATGTTATATGGGCCACAGTTTTTTGAAGTACCCTGTATACTCAAAAATAATTTTAAACTGTGCACCTTAACATTCCCTAAAACTGTTGTATTTAACATTTTTTCGTCATTCCCGAAACAAATGAGATAATGAACTTTACTCTATCGTTGACTCACCCTGTACAAAGACATGAAGTTCCTGTTACAAAAAACAGTCCATTGTGGAGGTAGTACGAGTAGTATAAACTGAATCTCGTTCAAACTTCCAATTTTACCACGATTTATCATCTTTGTGTATTTCATACTATGCATTTATTAAATTGTATATAAGGGAACGTTTTTAGAGATCCAAGAAATCACTAGAGACATATATTCTGGAAATTGGAAAAGTGCAAGAATATGGCAGAGTCGAATTTCAACTACTATGATTTTCCATTTAACCAAAATTGCGCAAGCTTCTGTCCTATATTAAATAAACATTGAAAGGATTACCAAAACGGATTATACTTGAATGAGGTCATAATAAATTTAGGCCACTTCTATTTTTGGGCCTCATTAAAATATTTAATTATTAAACCCACACTCGCTTCCTTTATGAAAGTTAAGAAATCTGATGAAGAAAAATTGAGTTGTTTTGCTGTACCTTTGTTATTAACTGTTCATGTTTCCTAAAAAATGGATAAAATTTTGGTTTTATTTTTTGTAGCCGCCTCAGCACAAATGGGTAAGTATTTCTTGATTACAAATTTACAACAGAATTATTTACACGAAAATAAATTTAATCTGCCTTTTTTTTGGTATGCAGTGATCATAATTAAATACTAAGCATTTTAAAAATACCGTTTTCATATGGCAGCCTAAGCCATTTTCTTTAAGAGTCAAAATAAATGATGATGTACGATCCCTGAACGAATGTTTTAAGACATTTCGAAAGCCGATATGAGTCAAGTGTCGTAAATTATTTTTTGCGAGGTTTCCGCAGGACTACCACCTGCGAGCTATTTGCTTATTTAAAGGACTTAAGGACTCTTATAATTTGTCTCGTAAGGGTGTGGGAGAGAATAGTACAACCCCGGTACATTCTGCCAGTTGTAGAAGGGACTTAAATAATAATCCAGATGTAATATTCAAGCTATTGAACTGAATTGTAACTACACGGTCACCGTAAATCCGCCGTTAGGTTCTTCCGACCATAAACTGCTTTCGACATCGAGTATCCTGCCAATCAGTGACAGAGAGGCGCCTAGGCCGCGCAAGATTTGGCACTACAAATCTGCTAAATGGGAAGATCTCATGGAATACTTTCGAACTTTCCCTTGGATGGACGTTTGTTTTCGATCCGATAACCCATCTGACTGCGCCAGGGAGGTCTCCGATGTTATTTTGGCTGGTATGGAAGCTTACATCCCTTTTTCGAAGAAATGCTCCTCCAACGGCAAGCCTTGGTTCGACCGAAAATGCAAAGAAGCTGTTGCTTCTAAACATATTGCCTACCGACAATGGCGTGAAAATCCTAACACCTTAAATCGAAACATCTTTGTTCATGCCCGGAACAGATGCAAGGGAATTATCGACGAAACCAAGGAGGCACACAATCAACGAATTAGAAACAAACTTCTCGCTTGTCCCAACAATTCCAGGTCCTTTTGGGCAGTCGCTAAGGTAGTTAGTCAAAACTTTACCAAATCCACGATACCACCACTCACACGGCCAGATAATTCCATTGCAACCACACCTGTTGAGAGAGCGAACTTGTTGGCTGAACTCTTTGCTTCACATTCTACTGTCGATTTCCAAGGAAAAACACCACCTACTATTCCCATATTGCAGTCAAGGATGCCCGATGTTGTCTTCAGACAGCGCATCATAAAGCGTATTTTAATGAAGCTAGACACCAAGAAGGCTTCTGGCGCTGACGGAATACCTGCCATAGTTCTCAAAAACTGTGCAAGGGAACTAACACCAGTTTTCTGTAGACTTTTTAACCTATCCTACAGAAAGGGAATATTTCCGTCCTGCTGGAAATGTGCCACGGTTCAGCCGATACCTAAAAAAGGTAAGAAGTCCTTGCCAAATAACTACCGACCAGTTGCACTGCTTTCAATAATATCGAAAGTCATGGAAAAGGTTATCAATGAGCATCTTCTAAAATATCTTGAACGATTCAATATTATTAGCGATCACCAATATGGTTTTCGTAAACATAGATCAACAGGAGATCTTCTGACTTATGTAACACATGTTTGGAACAACGCAATTGAACACTTTGGAGAATCTCGAGCGGTTGCTCTTGACATATCCAAGGCATTCGACCGTGTTTGGCACGATGGACTGTTGGCTAAGTTGCGCTCTTATGGTATGTCTGAAAGGTTCTGTTTGTGGCTCTCATGTTTCCTCAGAGAGCGTTCTTTACGAGTGGCGGTCGACGGATTTCTTTCTAACACCCTCACTATCAACGCCGGTGTGCCCCAGGGCTCCATACTGTCTCCTACTCTCTTTCTCATTTACATTAACGATCTGCTGGAAAAGACCGGGAATCCAATCTATAGCTTTGCAGATGACAGTACGCTTGTCTCTTCATTCACCTTGAACGCTCGGACATCGGCTGCTCAGGCGAATATCCGCAGACAGCAGGAGGTCGTTCAACTTAACAAAGACCTGGAAGAAATTCTATCTTGGGGTGACAGTAACCAAGTGGAATTTAACGCTCCAAAAACCCAAGCGGCAGTTTTTTCTAAAAAAGTTGCTGAACCCGACATAGTTATGTCGGGGCACTCCATTCCCCTAGCATCGTCGCTCAATTTGTTGGGCGTTAGTTTGGGAGCAAATATGTCTTGGCATGAACATGTTGCAGGCATAGCAAGGAGAGCTTCTCAAAAATTAGGAATATTATTTAGAACCAGAAAGCTTTACACCCCACAGCAACTGTTAATTCTTTACAAAGCCCAAATTCGACCAACTATGGAATACTGCTCCCACGTTTGGGGCTCCGCTCCCAAACATACACTGCATTTGTTGGATTCTGTTCAGAGAAGAGCGGTCCGTCTGATTGGGGACCCGGAATTGACCGGCGGCCTTGATTCGCTGGAACATCGAAGAACGGTTGGCGACTTGAGTCTGTTCTACAAGTATTTTCATGAAAAGTGTTCGAAGGATGTAGCCCGCTTAATTCCTCCCAAAGCGGTGCATGTTAGAAATACACGTCGCGCTGGTGCTTCGCATCCGTATGAGGTTCAGCTTGTTACTCCGCGTACGACGCTTTTCAAGCAATCTTTTATATGGAGAACATCATCCCTTTGGAATAATTTGCCCAGCGCTGTGTTTCCCACCGAGTACAATTTACAGCGATTCAAGAACAACGTGAATCGCTTTTTCCGCACTCGTGCCGCTCCTGGAGCGTTTTAGGGACTTCCCTGCAGCACGTGTGCTAGACCAATAAAAAAAAAAAAAAAAAAACTAAGTTAATTATTAAGTAAATTTTTTCACTATTGAAATTTGCTACTTGTTCAATTTGACAGATTACAAAGCCAACTAGGATTTTTTTTAAGTGACACCCTCGATATATGAGCACACCATTAAAAATATGTAACACTTGATATTTGTTCTCAGTCTTTACCAAAATTCATTCAAATTATTGAACCAAATTTTTATCTTTTACTGTCCGCGGCTCCGCTCGCGTGGACTTGTTTTACTGTTATCGTCACTGCTTATTCCTTATGTTACCTAACGTAATAAAATATATCCTATAACCTGTCCAGAGAAGATATGTATTTTAAAGAAAAAAAATACGTAAACCGGATATATATATATATATATATATATATATATATATATATATATATATATATATATATATATATATATATATATATATATATACAGTCGACACTGTTTATAGTGAAACTCTATATAGTGAAAAACTCTTTATAGTGCAATTTTTTCAAGACCTAGAATATTTTAATGAAATTTCATGTAAAAAGCCCTGCATATAGTGAATCTGTAAAATAGTAACACTCTATGTAATAAAATGTTTACCGGAATTTTATGTATAAATTTTTATGCATTTATTGAGATCTTGGCCATTTCGGGTTTCCCATTTTTATCTAACATTAGCACGAATTCCATTTTTATGACGCATTCTTTTGAAAAGGTTCTTAACGCGTTTATAACGCCTAATGGTTGGCAATAAATCAGGTAGATTTCTGTGAGAAACCCGGGGAATAACCCATTTTATAGAAACCCGGGGAAAAACCCATTTTCAAGTCGAGGCCTAGTAATTCGCAAATTCAGGTTCAGTTTCTTTTTGTTTAAGAATCAAGTAAGATGTCCAAGCGAGTGTGTTTAGTGATTCCATATTTCCAACTTTATGGGGGAGATTTTGGTTCTGAAGGGTTCTGACGATTTCTAGTATGGTCCAAAATGGTACGGAAGTGTCTATTAATCAGTGATAACATCATTTAACAATATTCTATCGTTACTTTAGCAATGCTGACATAGAATTCACAAGCAAAGTAGTTTAGAATTAAAAAAATGGCGTTTTTTTTTTTTTTTCACTTTTTTATCGGATATCTCCCGACACAATGACTCAGCCATCACGGTTTTGTAAAAAGGCCATGTGACATTCAAAATTAGATATAAAAACCTAAAATTTGCGACCAACCCGAGCTCTGGAAGTGCTTTCTATTTTTGGGCAGAGGGAGGTGTCCGAGTTTAAAAGGAATGCTCCATATATATATATATATATATATATATATATATATATATATATATATATATATATATATATATATATATATATATATATACATCTTGTTGAGTTTAAAGAGGTTCTCAAAGTAGCAACAATAATTCGGAAGTCTAATGTCTACAGGAAAAATACATAAGTGCTTTTATTTTCAAAGTCAATAATTACTACATTTCCGTTAAAAAATGGTATAACTTTTATTATATCACTATTGATACAACAATATAGAGTAAATATTCTTCACTATGGGAACAGAATAGCATGGTGAAGCACCCAAGATCAAAAAATTCCGGAGGTGAAATAATTCGCCGTTCCGAGTTTTAGGTGGGGGCTGATTCCGTGGGGATACGGAACAGAATATAAGTATATTTTGCCTATTGTAGAAGGCAAATAAAAGAACAAGTTAGATGGCAGATATCTAAATGCCATTAGGCATCACCCGGTGTGATACGATCGCATCGGCTTAGGCTACCTGAAGTTACTGAACATTTCGAGGCTATAGCGATGCTCCTCTGACGGTGGAGCAATTTTTAATAGATTTTTGTAATATACGAGGTCTATACTCAAACATAAATTCAGTGTACCAACATCTGCAATCAAATAAGCCTCATGTACTCGCTTTCGGCGAAGCCAAATTCTTAATAAATCTGACCGATGGCAAATTACGTTGCTTTGAAGTTTTTGATCTAATTTTCTTTTTTTTATTTTAGGGTTATTTGCGCTTCATTTCTGTAGCAGTTCCTATTATTGGTCTTAATCTTTTTTAATTGAACTTAAAGTAACCTCTTTATCAGTATCCTAGAAAAAGTGTATTATTCTTCTGCGAATTATTTTTTTTATTATTTTATAAATTTTGCCGCCAATTTTTCGACACCATCTTGTATTTTATTTACCACCTAATGTGTTATTTTTGTATCACCTTAATTATTGTTCGCTTCAGAATAATTTTTTCTTGTCAGCGATTAATATCAATTTCGTCTGGAATGTTTTTTTTGAACTACATGGCTCTGATGAGGCCATCAAAGTTTTGAAAATTAAATTTTGACTTAAGGGGTTAGTTTTGGGGGGTGAAATCGGAAATGAAAAAAAAAATTTTTTACTAGGTAATCGATTGTGGTGTCAAATGAAAGCTTGTGAAAACACGAGTAAAAAATATATATATAATGTAATATTTGCGCTTACTATTCCTTGTATTATTTTTAAAAAATCGCGAAAAATCGCTGTCCACCCGCCTTATCTCGGAAAGTACTTATCAAAAAATTTTGAAAAAATTCTGGAATATTCTCCACGAGGTGTAGATTGAACGAAAATTATCACGAGTGCATTACCTGTAATAATTTATCTGTTATATAAAAAAAAAACAGAAATTTCAAGGTCATCAATTTTCAGTAAAGATTGGAATAAACTTTGTTGAAAACTTATTTGGGGTGTGTTTTGTGAAGTCACTGATCATTTTATATCACCGTAACATAAATTTTGACTTAAGGGATTCGTTTTGAGGGGTGAAATCGGAAGTGAAAAAAAAAAAATTTTTACTAGGTCATCGAGTATGGTGTCAAATGAAAGCTTGTGAAAACACGAGTAAAAAATATATATATAATGTAATACTTGCGCACACTTTTCTTCGTATTACTTTTAAAAAATCGTGAAAAATCGCTGTCCCCAACCTTATCTCGAAAAGTACTTATCAAAAAATTTTGAAAAAATCCTGGAATATTCTCCACGGGGTATAGATTGAACGAAAATTATCATTACCTTTAATAATTTATCTGGTATAGAAAAAAAACAAAATTTCAAGGTCGCTAGTTTTCAGTAAAGAATGGAAACAAACTTTGTTGAAAACTCATTTGGGGTGTGTTTTGTGAAGTCACTGATCATTTTATACCACCCTAACAAAACTTTTATTTCAAAAACAATCAACGGAACACTAATTGTGCAAGTTCAACTTGCACTTGACCGGTTTTTTTAAATATCATGTCTCGATATGTTTTATTTAAAAAACAAATAAGTTATATGATTGTTAAAATTTTTGAATTTTGAACGCCATTTTTTTATTATATTTTATATTCTGTATTGATTTATTTTAATAACGACTAAAAGACTATATATATATATATATATATATATATATATATATATATATATACATATATATACATATATATATATATATATATATATATATATATATATATATATATATATATATATATATATATATATATATACAAACGAGTATTCTGACACACTATTCGAAACGCCTTTTTGGTGTTCCGGACGGATCATTTATAAGATCACTTCGGTGTCTGTCTGTCCGTCTGTCACACCCGATTTTCTCCGAAACTATTTGTCACAAAAAGTTGAAATTTGGTAATAATATAGGAATTGATGGCCTCATCAGAGCCATGTAGTTTTGAAAGTTAAATTTTGACTTAAGGGGTTAGTTTTGGGGGGTGAAATCGGAAGTGAAAAAAAAATTTTTTTACTAGGTAATCGAGTGTGGTGTCAAATGAAAGCTTTTGAAAACACGAGTAAAAAATCTATATATAATGTAATACTTGCGCACTTTTCTTCGTATTATTTTTAAAAAATCACGAAAAATCGCTGTCCACGACCCGCCTTATCTCGAAAAGTACTTATCAAAAAATTTTGAAAAAATTCTGAAATATTCTCCACGGGGTGTAGATTGAACGAAAATTATCACGAGTGCATTACCTGTAATCATTTATCTGGCATATAAAAAAACAGAAATTTCAAGGTTATCAATTTTCAGTAAAGATTGGAAATAAACTTTGTTGAAAACTCATTTGGGGTGTGTTTTTGTGAAGTCACTGATCATTTTATACTTCCGTTACAACATTTTTTATTTTAAAAGCAATCAACGTACGGAACACTAATTGCGCAAGTTCAACTTGCACTTGACCGGTTTTTAAATATCATGTCTCGATACGTTTTATTTAAAAAATGAATAAGTTACATGATTGTTAAAATTTTTGAATTTTTAACGCCATTTTTTTTGTCAGTTTTTTATTATATTTTATATTCTGTATTGATTTATTTTAATTAACCTTTAACGACTAAAAGACTATATATATATATATATATATATATATATATATATATATATATATATATATATATATATATATACAAACGAGTATTCTGACACTAATTATACATTTTTTCGCATAATGTTCACTTTCATTTTTCACTAAATTATACATTAATTTCCAAATCACCATTTGACACTGTATTAAATTTTGAAAACGGACATGTTTTATTCGAAAGCTCTTAAGCATACGAACATTTTTCGATCTTCAAAATTATTTTCCGTTGCGTTTAACTTTGGAGGTCCCATATGTATATGTATGTGTTTATGTATGTGTTTATGTATGTGTTTATGTATGTGTTTATGTATGTATGTATGTGTTTATGTATGTATGTATGTGTATATATATATATATATATATATATATATATATATATATATATATATATGTATATATATGTATATATATATATATATATATATATATATATATATATATATATATATATATATATATGTATATATATATATATATATATATATATATATATATATATATGTATATATATATATATATATATATATATATATATATATATATATATATATATATATATATATATATATATATATATATATATATATATATATATATATATATATATATATATATATATATATATATACGAGGCATGTTTTTTTTAAGTAAGTACCGTTTTGGAATTAAAAAAAGACGTGCAAAGATATCGCTATAATTTTATTTTTACATGAAAGCCTGTACCTTAATCTACTTTTCTACATAATTTCCGTGAATATTGAGGCACTTGTCATAACGTGGCACCAGTTTTTGAATACCCTCCTCATAAAATTCTGCCGCCTGACTTGTTAACCACTGTATCACAAATGTTTTGACTTCGTTATCGTCTTGAAGACGCTGACCACCCAGGTGCTTCTTCAAGTGCAGGAACAAATGGTAGTCGCTGGGCGCCAGATCAGGGCTGTATGGAGGATGATCTAGAGTTTCCCATTTAAAAGATTTGATGAGATCTTTGGTCCGGCTAGCCACATGTGGACGGGCATTGTCATGCAGCAAAACGATACCCTTACTCAACTTGCCACGTCTTTTGTTCTGGATTGCACGACGCAGATTGTTCAATGTCTCACAATAAGACGCTGCATTGATTGTCTCATTACGAGGCAGAAACTCCACTAGCAATACTCCTTTTCTGTCCCAAAAAACTTTGCACATGATTTTGCGGGCAGAAATTGTTTGCTTAAACTTCACTTTTTTGGGTGATGATGAATGTCGCCATTCCATGGATTGTTGTTTCGATTCTGGTGTGACGTAGGCCACCCATGTTTCGTCACCAGTAACAATTTGGTCTAAAAAATGTTCACCTTCATTGTGGTACCGCTCAAGGAAAGTCAATGCACTGCCTAAACGTTGGGTTTTGTGCAAATCCGTCAACATTTTTGGAACCCAACGTGAACACAATTTCCGGTAATTCAAGTTCTCGGTCACAATGCGATACAAAACACTACGAGAATATTGAGGAAAGCAGTCGCACAATGATGAAATTGTAAAGCGTCTGTTTTCTCTCACCTTTTCGTCCACTTTCTGCACCAAATCTTCATTAACGACCGAAGGACGCCCACTCCGTTCTTCATCATGCACATTTGTGCGGCCATCTTTAAATGCTCTCACCCATTTCCTTACCATTCCATCACTCATAATGTTTTGTCCGTAAACTTCACAGATCTCACGATGAATATCGATCGGTTTTACGCCTTTAGCACTAAGAAATCGTATAACAGCCCGTACTTCACAATCGGCGGGACTCACGATTGTCGGAGGCATCTTAAACACTCAGTAAACAACGTATACAATGAAGAATCAGACTGTAATGGCATCAGTGCGTAGACATGAGATGTAGGTTACCAGCGCGCATGCGCGGAACGCCGACCGTATCGCTGCGGCGGCGGCATCGCAAAACGGTACTTACTTAAAAAACATGCCTCGTATATATATATATATAATATATATATATATATATATATATATATATATATAAATAATACAACGAATATGTATATTAAGGTGGAATTGGATGGGGCATATCACAAGGCTGAATGATAACAGATAGATACGCCGAAGAGTTGAATGGATTCCTAGAGAACACAAAAGATGTAGAGATAGACAACAGACAAGATAGTGAATAGAGAAGTCCCTTTCCGCCTCAGTAACATAATTTCTGTAACCAACCCGAACCTCGATCTTGATTCCTCTACGAAGACGTTTAAATTCGACAAGGTGACAAACATTTCTAGTACATCTATATTTTTTCCAGGCTTGATTCTTTTTTTTAATATTACTTATTATCGAATTATCATACTATTTAGGATATTTGAGGGTCTTAGGGCGAATAATAGGAACATTGTTGGAGATAACTGAATTCAGTACAATATAGAATTGGTCACATGCCTCATCAGTATTATTGAAGGACCCCAAGAATGAAAAACCGGTGTGCAGAATGTCATTGTAAAGGAATGGGTAATTCGCTCTTCGAAAGTTTTACCTTTGAGTCTGAAGAAGGGGAAATTTATCATGAATAAGCTCAACCAGAATTGACATCTGTAAGGCGTCCAAATACACCAGGATCCATATACACCATATCGTTATATGAATAGTATAACCAAAATAAAAGCGAAACAACTTTTTACAAGGAAACATAGTGCTTATTATATATATTTTCTTTTCGGAATAATTGTTTTTAAAGCTTTAAACTCTCAAATTGTTTTTGCAGCTTTTAATGCCTTGTTAAACTGAAAAAAGTAAAAATTGTTTTGAGTGGTTATAATACAAAATAAAACACTTTTGATTTTTATTGCAACATTGCTAAAGTCCAGGTTATTAATAACACTCAATTTACTTGTTTGGACGTGTCTGTTTGCTATAATTATCTGATATGATTTATGATTCAGAGTATTAAATAATTAAAATTTATATTATCACAGATGTACCTACCTCCTACGTAAAATTTTCCATAAACTTTTGTAATAAATATTGTAACACTAACTTAATGTATATTCGGAAAATGACTTCGTTAGAGTTCCTGAAATATGTATAAATATTCCTAATTTTCTTTTTTTATTTTTGGTTTAATAAATCGCCCAATACTCTATTTTCTCGTTTATTTCTTTGGAATTAATATGTTTTTTCTCTCATTAACAAATTATTGCTATATTTAGTGAGGATAGTAACAGAAAATAATAACTAACACCAGTTTTCTGTAGACTTTCAACCTATCCTACAGAAAGGGAATATTTCCTTCCTGCTGGAAATATGCCACAGTTCAGTTGATACCTAAAAAAGGCAATAAGACCTTGCCAAATAACTACCGACTAGTTGCACTGCTTTCAATAATATCGAAAGTCATGGAAAAGGCTATCAATCAGCATCTTCTAAAATATCTTGAAGGATTCAACATTACTAGCGATCATCAATATGGCCTTCATAAACATAGATCGACAGGAGATCTTCTGACTTGTAATACATGTTTGGAACAACGCAACTGGACACTTTGGAGAATCTTGAGCGGTTGCTCTTGACATATCCAAGGCATTCGACCGTGTTTGGCACGATGAACTGTTGGCTAAGCTACGCTCTTATGGTATGTCTGAAAAGTTCTGTTTGTGACCCTCATGTTTCCTCAGAGAGCGTTCTTCACTATCAACGTCGGTATGCCCTAAGGCTCCATACGATCTCCTATTCTCTTTCTCATTTACCTTAACGATATGCTGGAAAATACCGGAAACCCAATCTACAGCTTTGCAGATGACAGTACGCTTATCTTTTCATTCACTTTGAATGCTCGGACATCGGCTACTCAGACGAATATCCGCAGACAGCGGGAAGTTGTTCAACTTAACAAAGACCTGGAAGAAATTCTATCTTGGGGTGGTAATAACCAAGTGGAATTTATCGCTACAAAAACCCAGGCGGCGGTTTTTTCTAAAAAAGTTAACGTTGTTGAACCCGACATAGTTATGGCGGGGCACTCCATTCCTCTAACATCGTTACTCAATTTGTTGGGCGTTAGTTTAGGAGCAAATATGTTCTGGCATGAACATGTCGAAGGCATAGCAAGGAGAGCTTCTCAAAAGTTGGGAATATTATTTCGAACCAAAAGCTTTACACTCCACACTTTAATTTTTTACAAAGCTGAAATTCGACCAACTATGGAAAACTGCCCCCACGTTCGGTGCTCCGCTCCCAAACATACATTACATTTGTTGGATTCTATTCAGAGAAGAGCTGTTCGTCTGATTGAAGACTCGGAACTGACCCGCGGCCTTAATTCGCTGGAATATCGAAGAACGGTTGGCGACTTGAGCCTCTTCTACAAGTATTTTCATGGATAGTGTTCGAAGGATGTAGCCCGCTTAATTCCTTCCAGAGCGGTGCATGTTAGAAATATACGTCGCGCTAATACTTCACATCCGTATGAGGTTCAGCTTGTTTCTCCCCGTACAATGCTTTTCAGGCAGTCTTTTATATGGAGAACATCATCCCTTTGGAATAATTTGCCCAGGACTGTGATTCCCACCGAGTACAATTTACCGCGATTCAAGAACGACGTGAATCGCTTTTTTCGCACACACGTCGCTCCTGGAGCGCTTTAAGGACTTCCCTGCAGCACTTGTGTTAGACCCATAAAAAAAATGCAGTAGAAATAAAAAGGTACTTAAAATTCCTCCTTGATGTGTGCCCATCTCACAGTCATATAAGTCTGACAACTCTTCACCACCTTATTTATAATGTTCTTCGTGTCATGTAAGAGCACTTATTGAGTAAGGACTAAAAGACTCAAACCCACAAGATAAATTGAATAATATGCCAGCACATAATTTATTTTCTTCAAGAATATCATGTACAATCTGAATTTCGGTGCAAGCAGTTTCTGTAGAAAATTTTTTATGAAAACAATGCTAGCTCGATATAATTATATTATATTCGTTAAGATAGGATTCTTATTGTCCATAAATAATTTTTTCAATAGTTTTCGAGAAGCAACTAAGCACACATACCACTACGGCGCCCCAGCACCCCAACCATGCATCAGGGACGCCTTCCGATTCCCGCCACGTGCCCACCGCCGGTTTTCTAGACCGTCTGATCCTCTCTCGGATGAAGACGATGACCTCGACCGCCGTGATAGAAGATTGCCAATCTAGATTAAGTTATAATAAGTCCTGGTTTAAGTTAATGCTGTGTCCTAAGTTAAGTTAACGTAAGTCTTAGGCTAAGGTAGTTTAAGTCTTAGAATTAAGAAAATCATGTATCAGCAACACATTTCCTAGGTTAAGTTAGTATAGGACCCCTAGTATAAGAGCTTAGGTTAAGGTAGTATAAGCAAACATTCATTTTAAGTTACTAATATACATTCGTTAATGTAAGTAAGAGGCCTGGCCTTGCTTTATATCCAATAAAGACAATGAGAGCACACATACCGATTATCTACACTTAAAGGGTAATTTTTTTATAGAGTGGAACAATTTTTTGAATCTTCTAAAGCACTTTTCCTTGACTTCTTGTTACAAAAACAACACTGTATATGTTTAGTGCTCGCTACTAATTTGCCGAACTAATTATCTGGTACCGTTACGGGTGCTTTTGTATTTAGTAACAAAAACTTTCAGTTTTGGTTAGATGAGAAACCGTGATTCTTGTCATTAGATGGTGCGAATTTGGAGTAACTTTCCGACATTTCGTCTTCTATTACGTGAGGCATCTTCCGAGGATTTTATTTTTCGTGATTAGAATACTGGAAACCAAGAACCAGGTTTCTCATTTTCTGTAATTCTAATATGATTCTACATTTTGTGCCGTAGAATAATTTAGGTAGATTTCCCGTTTCTATATCCATTGCTCATTGATTTTCTTGAGCGGCGTTTTTTTTTTGTGTGTGTGGTTTTGTTGGTTTATATTACCCACTCTTGGCACTACAAATCTGCTAAATGAGAAGAACTCATGGAATATTCTCGAACTTTCCCTTGGTTAGACGTTTGTTTTCGATTTGATGACCCATCTGGCTGCGCTAAGGAGAAAACCTGTTATTTTGGCTGGTATGGACACTTACGTCCCTTTTTGAAGAAATGCCCTTCCAATGGCAAGCCTTGGTTTGACCGATAATGCAAAGAAGCTGTTGCTTCTAAAGATTTTGCCTACCGATAATGGCGTGAAAATCCTAATGTCATAAATCGTTAAACCTTTGTTCGTGTCCCGAATAGATGCAAAGAAATTATCGATAAAACTAAGGAGGCACCCTATCAACGAATTAGAAATAAACTTCTAGCTTGCCCCAACAATTCCAGGTCCTTTTGGTCTATCGCTAAGGCAGTTAGTCAAAATCTTACTAAATCTACTATACCATTACTGACACGACCAGATAATTCTATTGCAACAACACCTGCGGAGAAAGCGAACTTGTTGGCTGAACACCTTGCTTCACATTTTACTGTTGATTTCCAAAGAAAAACATCATCTACTATTCCCATAGTGCAGTCAAGGATGTCCGATGTTGTCTTCAGATAACGTATTATAAAATGTGTTTTAATGAAGCTTTTGAAAAAGCTTCTGGTGCTGACGGAATAACTGCCATAGTACTCACAAACTGCGAGAGAGAATTAACATCAGTTTTCTGTAGGCTTTTCAACCTATCTTACAGAAAGGTCCTGCTGGAAATGCGACACAGTTCAACCGAGCAACCAAGTAGACTCTGCTAAACAACTACCAGCCAATCGTACTTCTTTCAATAATATCAAAAGTCATGGAAAATGTTATCAATCGGCTTCTTCTAAAATATCCTGAAGGATTCAAAATTACTAGCGATCAATATGGCTTTAGTAAACATAGATCAATAGGAGATTTTCTAAGTTATGTAACGTAACGTTTGGAACAACGCAATTGAACAATGTGGAGAATCTCGAGCGCAGGCAGGCAGCAGTTTTTTCTAAAAAAGTTAACGTTGCTGAACCCGAGATAGTTATGTCTCTGGCACCGTCATTTAATTTGCTGGTAGTCCATGTAACCTCCATGTCCATTTTTACCTTAATCTGTATATTAATTTTCGTTAATAGTTAGCGGTGATCTTTTGAGTTATAAATAGACTACCACTCGTAAAGAAAGCTCTTTGAGGTAATATAAGAGCTATGCCAGAAGAGCGTAGCTTAGTCAACCATCCATCGTGCCAAACACGGTCGAATGCCTTGCATATATCAAGAGCAACCGCTCGAGATTCTCCACAGTGTTCAATTCTGTTGTTCCAAACATAGGTTGCATAAGTAAGAAGATCTCCTCTTTATGAATGCTATATTGATGGTCGCTAATAATATTGTATCCTTCATGATATTTTAGAAGATGCTGATTGATAGCATTTTCCCTGACTTTCGTTATTATTGGAAGCAGTGCGACTGGTCGGTAGTTGTTTGGCAAGATTTTCTAGACTTTTTTGGGTATTGACTGAACTGTGGCATATTTTCAGCAGGAAGGAAATATTCTCTTTCTCTGGGATAGGCTAAAAAGTCCACAGAAAACTGGTGTTGGTTTTCTCGCGCAGTTTTTGAGCACTATGGCAGGTATTCCGTCAGCGTTAGAAGCTTTTTTGGTGTCTAGCGTTGTAACTTAGTTGAAGTCTATGGCTATTGTAGATGTAACTAACATAATAAACACCAATATACAATGAAACACATAAATATTTATTGAAATTATTTCAACTTTCTAAAGCAACCTTCCTGAGTTGAAAATTAAATTTTAATGTCATAACTTCACAACCAGTAATTTCTTTTTTAATTTTCGAGTAGAAATCACTACAAAATAGTTAAAAATAATAATATGCACAAATGACGTTGAGATTTCTAACAGAATGAGGCTTTAGCTCTGAAGTCAGAAAAAAGTAATATCTTTATAAACATAGTGACAATTTTTTAATACTTTTATTAGCAATATTTTTAAAAATAATGGAGAGTCCCACTCTATAGTTTAAGCTACCTAGAGTAAGTTGGCAAACTTTCATCCTAATTGATAGAAGCTCAACAGAGAAGCTATGTACACTACAGGCAGCAATTTTAGCGGATGTGCATTGCCTGATGTTCATGCTCGCCTGAAGCGCGAATTGTGATTTTCAACAAACATTAATATTTTAAAAATTTCAGCTCAGGTAAGCCCCCTTAGGTTAATTTTACAAATAAAGTATTATTAATGCCGTTCTCCATAGCACTCAGCATCAGATTTTGGTACTACACTTGACGTTAGTTGGGTAAACTTGTCAAAAGGACAAAATTCTTCACATCCTGGCAAAGTTAATTTGTATGGTTCATCGTTTTCATTTTCTCGATAAAACATCTAAAATATGAAATCATAATACATAAGAGATTTGTACTCTAAGTGAGAGCATTTGTCTTAATAGATTATAATATTAAAATAGTTATTTCGCCAAATATAATCTGTATAAAAGTTGAATAACCTTGGTATACAAAAAATCTGTCTTAAGTGAGACACGTGTTTTCTTAGGTATTTTTTTATGCTGAATCACACACATACTTAAATTTACGAGAAAACTATTAAATTGAAAAAAAAAACATTTTAGTAAATAATATAAAACCGTACAGGGTGGTCCAAACTGGACACTTTTAAAGGTAAACCCCTTTATCTAAAGGAGATAGACGGAAACTGATGTCAGTGTCTGAGGTTCAATTTTTATCAAAAACTCAACGGTGAAAACCCCATATCGATATCTATTACCGTTTTAGATATACAGGGTGTTTTTCAAAAATCTGCATTTTGGAAAAATGTTTGTAATTATTTTTCAGTTGAAAATTTTTTATTTCTGTAAAAACATCCTTAAAGCACTTTTTCACGTGGATTTCAACAGTGTTGTTAACGCAAAAATGTATTTTTTAAATGGGATACCCTGTATATTTTCCTTGTCCGAATAGAGCTTTAAATTACCATTCTAAAAATACAGCATACTTTATATTTTGCTTAAATCTACTTCAAAATATAAAGATTTTGAGTTTTTACGCGAGTTTTAAATGCACATTTTGTGAAATAGTCTTTGGACGGAACCGCCATATGGTTTAGTTAGTACTCGTAGTTGTCAAATTTTACTTCAGGATCAGTTATTGAATTGTCACATAAATCGCAATGAAGTTTGAAAATTACGAAAAATGGGATATGATAGTGTGTTTCATACAAACCGGAGAAAATTCGGAAGCGGCAAGTAATTTGTACCATGAATGGTATCCAGAGAGGCGTCAACCCTTCAAGGATACATTCGCACGATTGCGACATAACCTAATTAATAGTGGCCAGTTTAAAAAGAAACGATACAAAAAATTATGTATCAAACAGGGATAAAGAGTTACAAGAAATAGTAGTTTTAGGAACAATCGGAAATCATCCCTACACTTCAACCCGACAGTTAAAAGAATCCACTGGACTACCAAGAACTAACTTAAGTCGTACTTTGAAGAAGCACAAATTCAGGACATATAGGACAAGAAAAGTTCATCACCTTAGAGACGAGATTTTCTACGGCGTATGGATTTATGCCAATGGTTTCTGGAGAACTGTAACCATCTTCCGAATTTTTTATTAAATTGCATTTGGACAGACGAAGCTTATGTAGCAATGCAGTTATTTTTAACCGTTTACAATTCTTATACGTGGGCACACGAAAATCCTCATTTAGTTGTGGAGTAAAGAAATCAAGGAAGATTTGGATTTAATGTGTGGCAGGAATTTATAAGTCTACTTATTTACGAAGGAACACTCGCCTGTCAGAGATATTTAGAAATTTTAAGGCAGCAAATAGAACCTCTTGTTGATGAATGAATCAATGATGATCATGAAAATTTAATAAACGAATTCATAAATAGACATATAAGTTTAGGTGAAATATTCAAAATTCCATATTTTTTTTCCCTTTTCCTTCGTAAGCAGAATTTGACGAAATATATCTCATTACCATGTATTTCAAAATACACCTTTATAAGGTATTTAATAATGTCGACCTCACGCCAGTCTATAAGACAACACACAACTTAAGAAATCCGAAGGATCAGACTCATGTACCTGATACACTCGTAAGTGGAATTTACGAAATAAGTTATAATAGTTGTAACAAGATTATGTTGGGCAAACAAAAAGGTCGATTCAAACGAGATTTAAAGGTAAGGTGTCTGCCTTCTACACCAAGTCCGAATCTCGGCTCGGAAAATAATAAATTTAAAAGAAAAATTACAACTAATACTCAAGGGGTAGTTAGTTTCACTCAAGTAATTTCAAATGTAGTAGAATAGAGTCAATCAATGCTCCTGATGATACTAACGAAACACGCATCCAAGGCAAAAATAAAGTTTTCGTGTAGTGGTGATAATTATTGTGTAGTAAAGGAACTTCAGTTTACGAGATATGACTGAACAAGCTATTATATGATTGGAAGGGGTTTTTTATACCCGTGATAATGTATATATAAGCTTTTAAGTCTTGTGTTCAAATACCTACATATTTTATTATATGCAATATTTGTTTTCTTAATTTCCATTAATTTCTTCTACATCATTTTAGTGAATGTGGATTATTGACTTAATCCTATCATTGATATTAAGTATTCGTTTAAATTATAGCCTACCTTAATTCCATATACACCATTAATGTAATGAACCTCAACTATCAGACTAGAACCATACGGAGGAGGATCTACCAACTTAAAAAGATCCAAAGCAGTTAGTACTGCGGCGACAGTTAATTCGTGTCCTGAATATAAAAATATTTTTCTTTCTTGAGGATCTAAAGTGCCATTTATTTTATTTTGAGTGTCTTTTAAAATTTTCTCTATAAGATAACCTGAAAGTAAGATTTTTATTAGTAGAAGCGCCTATTATCAGGACAGTCAATATGTTTTGAAAGCGACATCTATGGAGCATCACTTGAACCGAATATTGGACACTATTTTGAAGATTCATCTGTCATATGAACACACCCTAAATTTCAAGTCGATCTATCAAGCCATTTATTGTTAAAATAGACGTGATACAGTGATAAAATTCTTTGTTTTGGAAGATTTATCGGCAATTGAAATCCATATAAAATGTGGTCTTACAAGAGTCAATGATGATCCACGTTCCGAACGTCCAAAAACTGTACAACAAGTAAAAGATATGGTAATGAAAGACCGTCGATTAACTGTGAATGATTTAGTTGAGGCTATAGATATCTCAGATGGATCAGTAAATGAGATCTTAACTAATGTTTTGGGTATAAGAAAGCTATTAACAAGATGGGTGCCGCATTTGCTAACATCAGAACAAAAATCCACTCGAGAGAAACTTTCTAAACAACATTTGGCTCGTTTCACAAAGACTAAAACTAATTTTGTGCATCGATTTGTAACTATGGGTGAGACTTGGGTTTACCAGTTTGATCCTAAACTGCGACAATAAATCGCACAGTGTACTGAGCCCGATTGTTCAACTTCATAGCAGCGAAAGTGGTTCAAAAACATTATGGCATCACTTTTCTGGGATGTAAAAAGAAATTTGTTAATAGATTACATTCGAACCGCAGAGTATTATTGCAACCTTTTGGTCCAGCATGATAATGTACCTGCTCACAGAGGTGCTTTGGCAACAGCAAAACTGGTCGGATTAAAGTAAGAATTATTGGAACATCCACCCTATTCGCCAGATCTGGCTTTGTCTGACTTCCATCTGTTCTTAACCTTAAAAGATTACTAGTGGGAAGCGTTTTTCAACAAATGATGAGGTAATAGCATCCGTAGGTGGGTATTTCGAAGGTCTTCCGGAAAACCACTTTAGACATAGGGTAAATGAATTGGAAAATGGCTTAAAAAATATTGAGCTTAAGGGGGTCACTACCGAGGTCAATTTACATTGAAAAGTAAAACCCATTTTCTCAGCAACCGTTCATCCTATTTCAACAAAACTTTGCACACTTATTATTTATTATTATATAATTTAATGGGACTAAGGGTTTAAAGAAATAATTTAAATTACATTTTCTAGAGATTTTGAAAGTTCATGAATTTTATTTGTATGTTTGAATTGACGCGGTAAATTACCAGCTGTTTCGTTTGACATTTCCTTAGTCCGAACTGTAGACAATGTTGCCAAAATAGCTCAATAACTTTTATAGTTTTGAAGATAATGGGGCAAATGTACAAAAAAGTCAATTTTTCAGGAGAGCCGAAAAACTAAAAAGTTGTAGTTTTGACTGCTTTTTTTGTTATAATCAACTTTTTTAAATTTATTTCTAGAGTGTTTGTCTTCTTTTTTTTTGCAAAAACAAGTTTGATTGTTTACAACAAAATATGTTTTTTTTCCAATTTTTTTTTTTTTAAATTTTGTTTTGTTTGGTTATATTTTACGTGAGAGATTGTTTTTGTTTACATAGTTACAAATTTTTTTCCTGTTTTCTGTTACTATTGCTTCTTTGAATGGCGTGGTCTCTGCTGAGAGTACACAAAATAGTGGATATTGTGGTACTCTCCAAACACTGTCGTTGTCCACTAAAATTTCAGAATACACATAATGAAAATTGCATAGCCAATCATAGTGGTACCAGTGGGGCTATGGAAGCAGCTGGTGCAGAGCAAATTTTCCTGAGGTCAATGGACAAATACAATGTGAGATATTCTCACTACTTAGGTGATGGAGACTCAAAGGGTTTCTTGAAGGTTGTAGAACAAAACCATTACGGAGATAGTCTCTTAGTTCAGAAGTTAGAATGTATAGGACATGTACAAAAAAGGATGGGATCTAGACTCAGAAAGCTAAGAACTTCCTACACGTCCAAAAAACTGCAAGATGGAAAGCCGATAGGAGGAAAGGGCAAACTCACGGATGTGGCAATAAACGACATTCAAAAGTTTTATGGCTTAGCCATACGAAGAAACGTTGGCAGCTTGGCTGAGATGAAAAAAGCAGTATGGCCAGAATTTTTTCATCTCGGCTCAAACGACCAGAATCCGGTACACAATTTATGCAGCTTGGACTGGTGTAAGTTCCTCAAGGCCCAGGCAGAAAAAAAATTATATGAGCACTCAAAGCATTTTCATCTACCAAAAGTAGTAATGGAAATTTTTAAACCTGTCTTCAGGGACCTGGCGAATCCAGCCCTGTTAGACAAATGTGTTCACGGTAAGACACAAAACACAAACGAAAGCTATAATAATGCATTGTGGGTTAGATGCCCAAAAAATATTTTTGTAGAGAAAAGCACACTAGAATTAGGTGCATATGATGCACTATGCTGCTTCAATGAAGGTAATATTTCCCGCTGCTGAGTACTTGAAAAACTTTTCATTGACCCTGGAAAATTTACAATTGCTGAGCTGATGAAGGAAGATGAACTGAGAATAGTGAAAGCCGAGAAAGACTTACAACAAGCATCGAAATGCGAGAGGCAAAAATTTTCAAGAGCAAGAAAAAGTTTAGAAGAAAAATTTAAGAAGTTAGAAAAAAAAGAAGGCCCGTCATATGAAGCGGGTTCATTTTAGTTAAAAAAAAAGTATAACAAAATAATAAAATCTTATGATTACTTTTCAAAATATTATTGTAAAAATAAAGTTTTTTATTTGTATATAGTAAATAGTATTTCAAAATATTTTTGTAAAAATAAAGTTTTTATTTGTATATAGTAAATAGTGTTATATAATTATTCCTAAGCATTGTTAATAAAAAGTGGGATAATAATAATAGTGAAAATAATAATAACTTCATAATGGGTGGAATGGGGTGGTATATTGAAAGGTGCGTAGTGCGAAGCTAGGCGAAGGCTGAGCGGGACTCATATCTTGGCGATACTGACTGATGGCTCATACCTTGACTACTTTATATAAAAATTTCAGGCACTTATACTCATCGTATAATTGTGGGGGTTGGATTGTTTTGTGCAGAAATGATTGTAGATTATAAAAATGGAAAAAAAAAAAAACGAAAAACGTATTTTTTTTTCATTTTTCTCGGTAGTGACCCCCTTAAGGGAGATTATACTGAAGAATGAATGTATTTCGACTCATTAGTTCATCTTGTTTCATTTCCGCTTTCAAAAACTGACCAGTATAAGAATACGATTCAAAAAGAGGTATAAGAATACGATTCAAAAGAGTACTGTTTTTTACGGGATCTGATAAGGAATATATAATTACTTATTGCTGTTGCAATAGTATGGAGAATTTTATTGACACAACTTAAGCTATGTCAAATTATAATTTTACCTGTGATAACCTTTTTCAGTGCCTCGGTACTCGTCTCGATGTAATAGAAATCGACGGTATAAGTCTTAAAAGGTCAGGATAAATGGCTTGTGTCCAACTTGGCAATGTAAATCCTAGTTCCTCCTAAAATTAAATATAAATTATAATAAAAAAGGATTAAGATTTTTATATATTACAACATAAAATTGGAAGAAAAGTTATCCTTAATCTTCGGATAACTTTTCTTTCAATCTTCTTCAAAATTCGAATTATTTAAATTAAACTCCTTGGAAATTTCCATGTTTTTAAAATTCTTTGTCAAATCTCAGGTAACTTTAATGTGATAAATTCTATTTCTAACCTTTAGGTATTGTCAATCACAATAAATACACATTTTCTGTCAAATTTTTCTAGTTCTAGGCTTTCCGTAGCAGGTCAGTTATCCTTGTTAAAAACTACTATTACTCTTCTTGCAATGTGTGATTTTATCAGATTCTTACGTGTCTAATTCTATCCATTTCTGACATTTCAGCTTCGTCAGTAATCAATTTCAGAGGTTTTCTGTTGTTAGACTTTTTGTTAGTTAAACAATAAAACTACTTAATTACTTTGTTAACTGTCACTAAATATATTTGTAAAGATTTTACAATTGCGTTATCGCGATTTCGTAGTACAACTACATTGTCAAACGCTTAACTAAGACTAAAACAGATTTTTGGTATTTTATGTTTTTATGATGAACAGATGTGGGTCTATTTTATATTAAAAAACTTTGAACAAAGGAGAATTTGCTACGTCTAATTGACTATTCAGTAAATTTATATTATGGTCCTTTGAATGTCTGTAAATTTCTATAGATTCTAAGAAGTTGAGTTTTGACCCTTTAGGTGCCATATGAAGTCACAAAGTAACGGACCACTCAATGAACTCTTTAAAAGAAGCAAGTACTGCAGACCAGTCCAAACTCTACTTTAAATTAAGACTCAAACACCGTATATCAGTTCAAAACGCGTGGTTCAACCAAGAATGTTTAAGAAACAACGTCTTCCCAAAATACACACACGTAAAATGCAACTTATCATCACCCTCGGCCCGGAAAGCTATCCATTCCTGCAAGATCACATGGCTGAAGGAAGAAGCTAAGAAATGGTTCCGCAACAGGGACAACCTCTTACTCCATATCAAGGTATTGCACTCTGAATTAGCTTATAAACTCCACCCAATAGAATTCGATATCTTTGATGATAATACTAGATTAAAAATTAGCCAAATTATTCACAAAATTTATTTAACTCAATCAAAAAAACTTAAAAAACTAATAGAGAATAAAAAATATACCGAAACTTCAGATAATACTCAACAAAAAACTTTCTATAATAGATTTATCAATATCTCTAATACAAATTTCACAGAAAGTGAGAAAAAACTGCTTGAAAAAGGACCAAAATATAACCCTAACTTTAATATAAAAAATACTACCGAAACACTAATATCCGAAATTGAATCAGCCAGAAAAAACATAGGTGACCCAAATATTAAAAAAGAAAAAATAAAACATATAATGATAAACACAAAAAACACTACTTGCAGTAACCAAGAACAATTAACGATAGCGTCCATTCAGTCTAAAATAAAAGAGAATAACTTACTAATAACAAAAGCAGACAAAGGCAACTCCATCATAGCTCTTGATAAAAACCATTACATTCAAAAAGTATATGATTTTTTGGAAAAAGAAAATCCAGTAAAACTAAAAAAAGATCCAACGGATAAAATTCAAAAACAACTCAAGACCCTGCTAAATGAAACCCTGAGCATTGTGGATGAAAGAGAAAAGTTTAAAATAATAAACCAAAATCCTACATCACCAAAACTTTATGGCCTGATAAAAATACATAAAGAAAATTCGCCAATAAGACCAGTAGTATCGTACAGCAACACCCCCCTAAAAAATCTGGCAACACATCTCAACACCATCTTCAAAGAAATTACACAATTCAATCCAAAATACAAAACAAAAAACTCTATAGACCTTACAAATAAACTTAAAAATATCTCCATCCCAAATAACGCCCTTCTGGTTTCATTCGATGTAACAAATATGTTCTCTAATATCCCAAATAAAGATTGTTTAGAAATTATAAAAACTATGTTACAAAAAAAACAACGTCAATATAACAATACAACAAGATATATTGAAACTGTTCGAATTTTGTATATCCGAAAATTATTTTCAGTTCAATAATCAATTTTTCAAACAAAGAGATGGACTTGCCATGGGGTCTCCACTTAGTCCTTTGCTAGCCGAAATCTTTATGTCAGAATTGGAAAACAGTTTTCTAAGAACTCAACACGCGAAAAATATTCTCTTTTGGTTTAGATATGTGGACGACATCTTAGTATGTTTCCTTGGAAATGATACTGAACTAAATTCCACTTTAAATCAGCTAAATAATTTACACCCCAACATAAAATTCACACTTGAAAAGGAAACCGATAATAAAATAAATTTCTTAGATATTACAATTTTAAAAAAGGAAAATAGACTAGAATTCGATATCTTCCGCAAACCAACCTTTTCAGATGTCACCATCCCAGCTGACTCAATACACCCTAACTCCCATAAACTGGCAGCCTATAGATCTATGATCCATAGGGCCTTCAATATCCCTCTTAGTAAAAATAATTTAAAAAAAGAACTGGACACAATCAAAAATATAGCACTCAATAACGGCTTCCAACCTAAAATAATTAATACCTTAATAAGCCGTAAACGAAAACAAATCACTCTCAGCTTAATCTACCCCGTAAAAGAATACCGAGAAAAGAAAACATTCATACCTCTGACATATTTTGGTCCCATCTCGGATAAAATATCCCAAGTTCTCACGACCGAAAAAACAAGAATAGCTTTAAAACCCGCTCAAAAATTATCCAATATATTTTTTAATTCCAAAGATAAAACTAATAAATATAATAAATCAGGAGTTTATAAACTTAATTGTCAAGAGTGCAATAGCTGTTACGTAGGCCAAACGGGACGAAATTTCAAGACAAGATTCGCAGAACACAATGCCTCTTATAGGCTAAAAAATGAAAAATCACACTTTGCTAAACATTTCTTAGAAACAGGCCATACTTTTCCCAATATCGATTGTTTACAAATACTCCATATGGCACCTAAAGGGTCAAAACTCAACTTCTTGGAAATCTATAGAAATTTACAGACATTCAAAGGACCATAATATAAATTTACTGAATAGTCAATTAGACGTAGCAAATTCTCCTTTGTTTAAAGTTTTTTAATATAAAATAGACCCACATCTGTTCATCATAAAAACATAAAATACCAAAAATCTGTTTTAGTCTTAGTTAAGCGTTTGACAATGTAGTTGTACTACGAAATCGCGATAACGCAATTGTAAAATCTTTACAAATATATTTAGTGACAGTTAACAAAGTAATTAAGTAGTTTTATTGTTAAAATGTACTGTCACAAAGTAACGGACCACTCAATCAACTCTTTTTGTTAGTTGTCAAACTTCGCAACCGTAGAGTACGAATCCCCTAATAGAAGCAATGTTTCACTGGAATTGACTATAGGTCGGGCTTGAGGTGTTCTGTGACGGTTTTTCCTTTCCTTGTTCTCTTTTCTGTTTCTTTCCCTGTTTCGTCACCTCTATTTTTGTTCCCATATAAATATATTCATTATGTGCTTCAAGGATTTCACTTTCGCTAAACGTAACATTTCCCAACATATCTTCTTATACACACATATTTAGTATTTATGCCAGTATTCATAGTTTTTAGAGAACTTTCTTGTCATAAATTCTAGATCTCCTTTCTCTAGGACTCTTGTTTGATTATTCGACTGTATTGCTCTCCAAGTACATCATTTTTATTATTAAATGAGGTGGGTGACAAATATTGATAGTGTTAGGAGGAACGTTTCTGATAATATGTTCCTTAATCTTATTTTGGAGTAAGACTGATTATACAGTTGGTTGATTGTAGTAATTGTTGAATTATTTACAAGCGATAGTTCTAGAATTTGCCAGAGGTAAAACTGGATTTTGTTAGAACTACAAATAATAAGTACACTCCTAGGTTTGTTTCCATTTAGTTGGACTATTCTCAATATATTCCCAGGCATAACCTTCCGGTGTCTGTCCGTCCGTCTGTCTATCCGTCTGTCACACCCGATTCTCTTCGAAACTATTTGACATAGAAAGTTGAAATTTGGCACCAATGTAGGAATTGATGACCTCGTCAGAACCGTGTAGTTTTGATAGTTAAATTTTGACTTAAGGGGTTAGTTTTTTGGGTTGGGGGGGGGGTGAAATCCAGAGTGAAAAAAAAATTACTAGGTCATCGAGCGGGGTGTCAAATGCAAACTTATAAAAACAGGCGTTCAAAAATATATATACTGCAATACTTGCGCACGTTTCTTAATATTATTTTTAAAAAATTGTGAAAAAATCGCAGTTCCCTCTTATCTCGAAAAATACTGATCAAAAAATTTGAAAAAAAATTCTGGAATATTCTCCGCAGGGTGTAGATTGAACAAAAATTATCAATAATCTGTTATATGAAAAGAACAAAAATTTTAAGGTCATCAGTTTTCAGTAAACATAGGAAAAAAACTTGTCATGGATCATTTTATACCTCCGTAACAAAAATTTTTATTTTAAAGCAATTAATCTACGGAACACTAATTGCGCAAGTCTGACTTGCACTTGGCCGGTTTTTATGTATTGGCTTCCTTCCAAATTTGTGGCATTAGTTTTCCATGTCTATGTCGTTCGAACAGATGTTTCAAAATATCTATAAGTTTTAGTGAACAATTCTCTAGTAGGGACGCAGAAATATCTTCCAGTCAGGCACCTTTTCCATTCTTCATTGATCTAAAGGTTTTCTTATCCATTTTTGTTGTCAGTAATATTTATTTACTGTAAATTTTATAATCAAAATCATATACTGATCTCTATTTTTTAGAAGTTCTTGAGCATAATATTGCTGCTAGGACTTTTATTAGGTCTATATTTAATTTGTTTATGTTTTCTGATCTTAATGATTTAATAAACTTTCAAGTTTTCATACTTCCTGTCCCAAGTTCCATTTCTAATTTGGATGATCGTTCTTCATCATCACTTTTATGATTTTTCAATTCGATTATTTCAACAATTTAGAGCTAATAGAACAAAGAAACTTCCGGATCTGAGTTTAGAATATCAAAATTGTTAGCCATTACCT
The DNA here is from genome assembly GCA_019049505.1 of Pachyrhynchus sulphureomaculatus. Classification (NCBI taxonomy): domain Eukaryota; kingdom Metazoa; phylum Arthropoda; class Insecta; order Coleoptera; family Curculionidae; genus Pachyrhynchus; species Pachyrhynchus sulphureomaculatus. Next base: position 14,267,233 of record CM032455.1, on the reverse strand, counting down.
GATTCTATTAAAAAATTTTACTAAGTTAGCCATTACTTGATGGAAATTCATTGTAACTTAACACAATAAAACGTTAATAATGTTTTTTAATTCGATATTCCGAAATAAAATTTCGGAATGTGGTTTGTTACTTGATTGGTCACTATAACAGAGAGTCGCAAATGCAAAATGACCAACAAATAAAGATCCCACGAATGCTATATCCCATGCCTTTCCTCCCACGACTATAGATCTGAGCCTATACTCTTCATCAGCTGGGCTTTAGGCAACGGTATCGATCGTTAAGACCAGAGCAGAGTCCCGTGGAGAGTCAAGTTGGAACGACTCTCGCTGGCTTATAGCAATCATGGTACTTTATGTAAACGAGATACTACTCGTTAGGGCAAGATATAGACTCTTGCGCCATCTGTTGAGAGTTCCGAACATCGAAAACTGCTCAACTATATAAACCTAACTTTTGTTAGGAAGGATAAATCAAATCGATATTCCGAAATAAAATTTCGCAATGTGGTTTGTTACTTGGTTGGTCACTATAACAGAAAATCGAGGTCATTTTGCATTTGCAAATTTCTCGACTTTCTGTTATAGTGACCAATCAAGTAACAAACCACATTCCGAAATTTTATTTCGGAGCATCGATTTGATTTATCCTTCCTAACAAAAGTTAGGTTTATATAGTTGAGCAGTTTTCGATGTTCGAAACTCTCAACAGATGGCGCAAGAGTCTCTATCTTGCCCTAACGAGTAGTATTTCGTTTACATAAAGTACCATGATTGCTATAAGCCAGCGAGAGTCGTTCCAACTCGCCTCTCCACGGTACTCTGGTCTTAACGATCGATATCGTTGCCTAAAGCCTATCTGATGAAGATAGATGATAGGCTCAGAAAATATAGTCGTAGGAGGAAAGGTATGGGATATAGCATTCGTGGGATCTTTATTTGTTGGTCATTTTGCATTTGTAAATTTCTCGACTTTCTTTTTTAATTTCCACTATATTATTATTTTTAGTGACAATTGTTTCGGCTCACGGTGCTTTCTTCGGACGAATAAGAATTTTAAACTAAGTGTAATATTGAATACATACAGTGTACTTAGATAATTCTAACTATATAGCCATAAATACACAATATACAATTGGAAAAACTTAAATATTTATTTTGCTAGGTAAATCTCGTTGGGTTAATTTCTAATTTTTATAAAGGTATAATAACGGAGAGTTGTTGTTTCAAGTTGTTGATTCAGTAAAATGTTCCTATTCTCATATTTGTTAATCTCCATGCTTTCTAAGAAATTCAACTTTTTTGTGTTGACGATTTTATCCAGATATAATAGATAAAATCGTCAACAAAAAATCTTATAGACAAGCTATTAAAACAACTAAAAACTCATAAATATAATTTTAAAACACTCACTTATACAGGAAAGATAACCAACTTTGTATCCAAACAATTGTCTAAAAGAGGCTTAAATATCGCCTTTAAAACTAATAATAAACTTTCAAATCTAATAAAAAATAACAAAAATAAAAGTAATAAAATGACAAAATCGGGAGTATACTAACTCAATTATGGTTCTTGCTCAAAATTCTACGTTGGTCAGACAGGTAGATCATTTCAAAAAAGAATTAACCAACATAAAAAAGTTTCATAAAACAAAATAACACCTCTAATTATGCCGACCATTTAATCTTAGAAAACCACAATTTTGACGAAAATTTTAAAATTCTTCATAATGAATCTAAAAAGTTGAATTTCTTAGAAAACATGAAAATTAACAAATATAAGAATAGGAACATTTTACCGAATCAACAACTTGAAACCAACTATTCTCCGTTATTAAACCTTTATAAAAAATTAGAAATTAACCCAACCAGATTTACCTAGAACAATAAGCTGGATTAAATATTTAGGTTTTTTCAATTGTATATTGTGTATGAAATTAAAAAACATTATTAGTGTTTTATTTGTGTTATGATTCTATTAAAGAAAAAAAAACCATGATAGAAAACTTTTGAAGCCAGTTTACCTGAATATACATTCCAAAATATAAATCCAAAGCTGAAATGTAATCTACGTCTTCACCTGTGCCATTACTTAGTGTTTCAATTAGTCCATCATACTTAAGTCTTTTAACGACTTCTTCGGTATTATAAATCAAAGGTAATACAGTTGGACATGCCCATGATGAAAGTACCTAAGTTAAAAGAAGAACACTTAAAATTTATAAATGCGGCAAAATGATGCCGAAAAGTTTTGTAGACGCAGGAATACACCGAAGAATTTTTTTGTTAAAAGATGAGCAAACGGTCTTATTTTTTTAACTTACTAATTACACTGGTCTACAAAATTTTTTTTTTTCTTTCACAAGGGCTAAATTAACGGAATATATTTTATCTTTTCCATGCTGAGTTTAAATATGTTCTCAGATTTTATCCATCAGGCAGGGTTTCTTTGTAGTACGTGTTTAAAGTTTTAAAATAATTGGTACTTACAAAACACTGAATAATAAATACACGGCTAATTTTCTCTAATCTAAAAAGATTTGTATGATGATTTCAGGTCATATTTTGCCTTTGGGATGTCTCTTTTCATGGTCCAGTAGTAGCCGGCCAGCATACTGGGACTCCATTTGCCTTGGTACCTCTTTTCCATTGTAGAAATCTGCTGATGAAAACGCTCAGTATGCTCATCAGAGACAGCACCAAGATTTTCAGGGAAGAAGACTAAATGGGAGTTCAAGAAGTGAATTTTTAAGGACACGTTGCAGCCCATTTTTTTGTATGAAGTCAGAAGATTACTCACTATTTCCCTATAATTTTCTTTTTTTATTATTGCCAAGAAATCCACAACAGATATTTTTGAATGATTTCCACGCTGCTTTTCCGGTGGATGTAACAGTTCCTCAAAATGTTCATCATCCCATATTATTGATCTTATTTGAGGCAATTTTGCATCATTTATTTTAGGAAACTTAGATTTCAAATACATAAATGCAGCAGAACCTTTATCATTTTTTTTTATAAATTTTTTTATAAGCCCCAGTTTTATGTACAGGGGAGGTAAATACATTTTTTCGGGATCCACTAATGGGGTATTTGATACATTGTATGCCCTGGAATAAGAGATTCATGTTTGGGCCATTGTTTCCTTATGTAGTGAGACTCCTTATCCCTGTTATCCCATTTACACAAGAAACAGCAAAATTTCGTGTATTTAAGCTGCAAACCTAACAATAAAGCTATAACCTACAAATCATCACAAATATTTCAGTTATATTTAGTATACTGAATTTTTTCTAACAGCAATTTCATATTTTCATATGTCTCCTTCATATCACTGGTATCAGCGACAGGTATTGATGGTAATTCATTCCCATTATGGAGTAGTACAGCCTTCAAACTGACTTTCGATGAGCTTATGAACAATCGCCACTCATCTGGCTGGTGTTGATGTCCAAGAGCCTCCATTACTGCACAAATATCATTACAAAAAGCTACATGGCCTTCTCTAGAAAAGTAGCCACTGAAATCTCTATCTTTTTGGAGTAGATTTCAACCTTTGAGCCTGGAACTTAAAAGCTTAGGCTGGTGTAAAATTTCGCCTCTGAGACTTAAAGGTCAGTTCACCACACACATAGTAGATATTGTTTGGTTGATCTACACACTTTCTTGGCATTTTGAAACGTTTATAAAAAAAAAAACTTACAAATAAAAACGATAAACAGCACAAAAATAAGTATGTACCGGTGTTACCAGATTCATTACAATTATAATACTGGCTACTGGTCCTCTGTTTGCTAAAAAAGTGCAATATTTATACAAGATGGGACAGGTTTGAACATTATTAAGCCTGGACAGAGTTAAAACATGTTTCAACATGAATAAGTCTGCCTGGTGCCAAATTATTTTGAATACAAATTCCCACTTCTATATTTACAAGAATTATAACAATGAGATCCTAATATAGAGAAGTATATTATCCAAAAATGACTGTCACAAGAAAACTATGCCTGATAGAAGAAATCTGAGAACATATTGAAATTCAGCATAAAAAACTGAACTAGGGTCTCTATTCAGTTTCCTTATGAAAAAAATCATGTTGACCAGTGTGATTAGAATAGATTAATAACTATTTAAATACCAACGGAGGGAAGTAGTATTTTGCAGAATGAACAAACAAATTCCTGTTTAACTAGATGTAACTAGAAGAAGGAGTGTATCATTTTCTGTTAACTAGAAGTTGATACTTTACGAGAGATGTATAGTGTCTCATTTTCGATAAATGGCTTTAAAGTGGCGTATCTCTGGTTTTACTAATCGGATCTAATCATACTGCTACACATTTGTAAAATGACATTTCAGAGAGCAAATGAAAAAAACTGGTTACATGTATTGATTCAATTTCCGTCTCTGAGAAAGTTTACTTTTTTACTGTTATAGAGAAAAAAAATGTTGCGCAAGCCCATAAAGCAATTAGTGCTGTTCATTTTCAGAGTCCTTTATCAAAAATATCAGCAAAGAGATGGTTCTCTCGCTTTCGTTCTGGAAATTTCGATGTGCCCCGCGCTCTGAGTTATCGAAAAAGTACAGAAAAATATTAAAAAGAGTAATTCAGATTAGGAACCAGACAGCCCTTGGAGAAGTTTTAGGCCATTCGGAGAAGACTTAATAGTAAAAAAAAGGTTAATGTGTGGGTACCATATGGCTTCATAATTTTCATCTATGAAATATTCTTTAAACAGTACGAAATCGATCCATTTTTGAATGGTGTTATCATGGACGATAAAACTTAATTACACGGACAATACTGTGGCAAAAAAAAATCAAGGACAAAGCGTAGTGAAGCTCTAGTATGTTTACGAAAGAGTAGTCGGAGGTGATCATCATAAAAAGGTGTTATTTTTAATCACATCACATATATCTTTGACGATCCGGTAAACATTAAAGGAGCTTGGCCAGAAACCTTTAAAGCATCCTACATACAGCTTAGATATTGCATCTTTAGACTACCATTTGTTTCAATCTTTGGAGATCACTCTTAATGATAAAACTTTGACTCCAAATGAGGCTTGTAGAAATATCTTCGTTTGGTTCTTCGTCTATAAATGCGAAAAGTTTTACAGTGATGCATAATGGTTTCACCGGAAAAATTAATAAACTTCATTAAGACGATTAAGATGATTTGTGATTTAATAAACTTAAGTTAAAATATGAAAACAAATGGAATAAATATATATATATATATATATATATATATATATATATATATATATATATATATATATATATATATATGTGTTTACCAAATCCTCAGAAACCGGTAAGTAATTATATGGAGCTGGTTGCCACAGAAGATCGTCTTGCCATTGAACAGAACCTTCAGCAGGGAAAAGTCCAGCCAACACTAAAGCGAGAGACATTTTGGTTCTGTTGTAATTTGTAGACCAGGCATCATAAAGTTTTACATTCCAGGTGTCATTTAAAAATTCACGATATCTTGTCCTTAGAGCACGACCTAAGTTGTATTCCCTTCTTTTGCCTTCCTGAAAAAATTAGAAAGTAAAGGAATAAATTTAAATATGTTAAAAAACTGTTTTTCCCAGTAGATTTTTAAAAATTAAAAAAGAGCATTGGATTTATTAATTATAGTAATAATTAATGTTGTTTTTGTGTCATTTTTCTATTAAAAGTTAAAACGCGATGAGGTTTTGACATCACTTTTCCTGTGTTGATAAAACCAATAAAAAAAACTAACTAGAATGCTACAAATTGGCTCATTTTTTACATTTTGCTGTGCTCTTGTTAATTAGTGTTTTTTTCAGCACCTGTTGCTGGATATTCTGACAATTTGTAAAAAAATGGTGCTCCTTGTATTTACAAATTTCCCTCATATTCTGAATGAGAGTAGACCATATATGCAACTAACGCTAAATAATTTCTTATTATTCCTCCTTATATTCAGTTCTGCCTTTGTATCATGTTATTACTTCATCTTATACTAGATCAATCTATATTTTTCTGTTCATTCTCTATTCTCCTTAGTGTTCAATCATGTTTTCTAAGTTGCAATTGCTCATCGCTCATGGCTCTTCCATATATATATATATATATATATATTGGGGGGGGGGGGGGGGTATATATATATATATATATATATATATATATATATATATATACATATATACAGAGTGCCCCATATATATGAAATAATAATTCCACAGCATTTATTAATCAGTATATCAAAATAATAATTGAATAAAAGTCATAGGGTGTTATACGGCGGACATGCTGATGTTGGCAATAAAATATTTTAAACCGTCAGTTCAAAGAAATTACACCATCTTGATCTTTTTAAATGGAAATTTCATGTTAAATTGGATAGAAGAGTAATATTGAAATCTATGAAAAATGCTAGGAATGATAACACAGGGGAACAGTTGTTTTGGTGTCGAGGTTTTTTGAGCTGATTCTATATCAATTTGATGTCCTGAATTCAAATAACGTATTCATTTGTACCTAGGAGCTCAAATTTTTAAGATATACAATTTTAGAGAAATATAAGTTACATTATTGTAACTCAAATCCGTAAGTGTAGTAAACAAAAGTAGATACGAAATTTTTATTTTAGTTATACAAAATACAATATTATGTCGTACTTACAAACAAAAAAAAACATTGAAGAAATGAAATAGTCACTCAACACTTGGAAAGCTTCTTTTCCGCGACATTCTTGAATGTTTATTTAAACAGTCCCTTTTTTAAACTCCAGCAGTAATCTGCCATCATGTGCATGTCCCATCTTCCTTGGTAGCGGTCCTCCATAACTTTAATATCTTGGTGAAATCTTTCACCTTGTTCCTCACTCATGTCTCCTAAATTTTCTGGAAAACGGTCTAAGTGGTTGTGTAAATAGTGTATTTTAATACTCATATTGCACCCTAAGGATTTGAAACTATTAAGCATCTTGTTAACCATTTCAACATAGTTTTGAGCTTTATGTTAGCTTAGAAAATTTTCTACAACTGCAACAAATGATGTCCAAGCTTCTCGTTCAACTTGATTCATTGAATTTATGAAGGCAGGATCCTTAATTAATTGTCTTATTTGTGGGCCGTCAAATATCCCTGCTTTGAGTTTTTCTGTGCTCAACTAATGCATTTTTACCCCTATATATGCAAAACAAGACCCATTCTTATCAAGAGCCTTTACAAATTGCTTCATTAAGCCCAACTTTATATGTAACGGAGGAAGTATGATTTTTTCTCTTTCAACCAAAGCGTCGTTAATGACATTCTTTTCCCCAACGTCCATGTTTTCTCTCTGAGTCCAATCTTTTCTAACCCAGTGGTGTGTTTTGTCCCTACTATCCCAGAGGCACAAGAAACACGGATATTTCGTGTAACTACTTTGCTGCCCAAGAAGAAAGTTTACCATTTTTAAGTCTACACAAATCATCCATTGATGTTCGTAATACTTTATCTTCTGCAAGACCAAAGCTATGGTATTATATTCTTCTTTCAGTTTCGTTGAGTGAGCTAGTGGTATTGAACCATATTTATTCCCATTATGTAGAAGGACACATTTTAAACTTCGCTTTGAACTGTCAATAAATAGGCGCCAATCATCTGGAATATATTCAGAAAGTCCCATTTCTTTCATGAGTCCCCTAATTTCGTGAGATTGTCTTCTTGAGAAAAGAATGGTAGCAGATCTTTTTCTCTTGTACGGTAAAAGGTAATTTTGGTTCCTTGTTCCAGTAAATTTTTGTCGTTCAACCTAGAAGCCAGTACTTTAGAAGCTTTTTTTCGATAAATTGAGATCCCTGGTGAGATCATTTAATTCATTTTGATTGAAGCGTTGAGGAACTGATGACGTCCCCTCATAGTCACTGTTAGTTTCATTAGCATCAGAACTTTTATTAACATCAGAAGAGCGATCAGAGGGAAAATATTCGTCATCAGAGATATGTGGTAGCTGATGAAATGTTGGAATCGGTATTTCATCTGAGTGCGGGATAGGGCGTATTGCCGAGTCTAAATTGGGATAAGTCCACTTACTGCGGTTATTTCGATTGATTCCATTAGTATTTACTAAACAGAAATAACAATCATTGAAGTGGTTTTTTGGTTCTCTCCAAACCATTGGTACGCCGAATTTTAGACATTTTCTTTTCCCGGTAGTCCACTGCCGTAAAATGCTCTGTACAAGTTTTACATACGAGATGCGGGGCCCACGTTTTGTCCTGATCACCAAGCTTAACTCCAAAGTATTCAAGATACGCTCGCTTTACAAAGTCAGTAATAGTTTGTCTGTTTTGTTGAAACATGTATTCTCCGCATATATAGCAAAACACATCAGGTTGATTTACACAACTTCTTCTTGAACTGGAACCTGAACTCATTTTAATTCTGTTCAATAACACAAAAACACTCTTTTCTTAACATAAAATAACACGCCGAATTCGATCTACTCTCATTAGTAAGAACGCACAAACTGACGAGACTTACCCGAGTTAGGTGATTAAAAGGGTCAGTTCAGGTACCTGATAGGCAATGGTTCCACTATTTATAGATTTACCTGGAATTTACTCAATTACAGACTGACAATAAAACCATTGTACCTACATTAATGAATATATAATAATTTTAGAACTCTCATAAATGAATATACTGAATAAAAACCACATTGGCAGATAAGTTGATGTGTCTAAAAAAGTAGAGCTGATAGAGAAAAACGGATTGCATGTATAGATTTAGCGTCCCAAATATAGTTAAAATCAGCTCTAAAATCCCAGGCACCAAAACAAAAATATTTTTTTGTTGCCCTGTGTAATTGTTTATGATATTAAGGCCATTCAGGATAGAGGCATTTGTGCAGTGCGTTGTCCAGAGTATCCGGAACATCCTTCTATATACCTACATTTCAAATGCGCTGATTCGTTTCTTGTCATTTTTTTAATGGTCCAGGTTCCGGCTGAGTATATAGCAATTGGGAATATCAGTGTCAATGACTCATAATTTGGTATTTTTCTAGACGTCACTGTTTCTCCATATTTTTGTTAGCTTGGCGGTCGTTGTTCTGGCCATAGAAAGACGTCTGCTTATTTCATTCTTGCATCCGCCGCTGAAGTGACTGACTATCTCATACCCTGCAATGTTTCTAACGTAAGGCTGATTGTTTTGAGACTCTGTTAATGATCATCACTTTCGTCTTGGTTTTATTCAACTGTAACCCGTATTTATTGCCGACGATGTTAAGTCTATTAATGATCTACTGGAGTTCTTCTTTCGAGGCCGCCAAGACTACGGTGTCGTCGGCAATTCGTAGATTATTTATTTTAGAACTACTAATTTTTATGCGGTCCTGCCAGTTATCAAACACCTCTCTCATCATGTGTTAACTATATCTACTGAATAATATAGGTGATACCATGTACCCCTAATGAACCCCCGTTTCGAGTTTAAAGCCTTGCGAGAAAGTATTATTCACCCAAATGGTATCTGTATTGTGCTCGTATAGATTTTGTAAATTAAGAGATAGGGTGTCTTCATTTGTGCTAAAACTTCCTAGGCAGCTCTCTCGTGTTCAGTGTCAAATGCCTTCGAGTAAAGGTACGTCTCTAGAATGAAATCTCTGGATTTTTCCACGATTTGGCGAAGGTTGAGGATCTGTTCGCAAGTGCCGCTTCCAGGCATGAATCCCGACTGTACCCTTAAGAGTCGAGGAAGCGGAAATGGATTTAACCGCTCATTGATGATAACACAGCCCCACAAAAAAAAAAGTGGGGTACACTTTTGATGCGATATATCAGATCCGTAGTATTTTTGCCCGCTGATCACGAATCTGACGTCAGAATATCGCCATCACATCTCAATTTTTTTCTAACCTCAAAAAATAGGTAAAAATTAGTAAAAATTAAGAAAAATATACTCCTAAAAAATTGATTCAAGCTTTTTCATGAATCCAAAGATGTATTAATATGTATTCGGACACGCTAAGCTAATATTCATCGGTTGGATTGAGTCATACAGTTCTGTTTTCTTTCTAACCTCAATAAATCAGACAGATATAGTGCTTCTCGAATGCAAAAAACGAATTCAAATTAAAATTCAACCGATCCTTACCAAATTTGGTACACGGGGATTTTTTGGGTCGCTGATCACGAATCTGAGGTTGGATTTGCAAAATTCAAGATGGCAGATGTTTTCGCGCCATTTTGAACGCCGAGAAAATTCATCGGTCGATTTTTATTCTAGCCGGCAGAGTCCCTGGATAACGGCTTAGATGCCGTCATGGCAGGTAGAAGAAAGAGAATTACGATGCAGAGACTCGGAAACCCAGTATCGGCGGTTGGTCAGGGTGGGAAAGCGGGCCCGCAGCCGTCGTCATCCAGCGACCGTAACTCTTCACGTGTGGGTGACTTGGCTCATGTAGAGTATAATGCTACAAGAAAACGGTCTCACGGTACAAGGACTTTTCATAAGTGCGATAAAAATAGTGATTCATTTTGTTATATTTGCTGTCAACACGTATTGAGTAAAATGGGGTCACCGATAACCGATAAGATTAAAACCTTATATAAGGATTGTTTTAACATTGAAATACAGCACCAGGATACAGATTGGGTTCCCCACATCATTTGCAGTTCTTGCAAAATAATGTTGTACATCAATAAGAAGGCGATTAAATATTCCAGACCAGCAATATGGAATAGACCATACAGTGAAAATGATTGCTACTTTTGTATGAATGTTGTATCTAGGCATAACCGAAAAAATAAAAGCACTATTACTTATAACGATGTTTCGACAGTAACAAGACCAACCAAACTAATTCCGCCTCCTGAGCCACTTGATGCTGTTATGGAAACAAATGATTTCACCTTATTAGTTCATGCCGAAAACATTGAGACTGTCGAAAAAGATTCAAACACTGTTACTAATGAATGTTCTAGTGACAACCTATCATATATTAGTGACACAGATAAAGAATTTCTACCATACAACCGTAAACCAGAACCAATACTCGTATCACAGTCAGAACTTAGTGATGTAGTCAGAGATTTAGGCTTATCCAAAGATGGTTCAGAGCATCTTGCTTCCTTTTTAAAGAAAAGACATTTACTTAAGCCAGAAGCTACGATTTCTTATTATAGAAACAGAGATGAAGAATTTCGAAAATATTTCACAATGGACGAGGAATTGTCACTTTCCTATTGTACCGATGTAAAAGGTCTAATGGATGAATTTCGAAATAACTCATACGATCCTGAAGAATGGAGACTGTTCATTGATTCTTCTAAACGGAGCATTAACTGCCATACGTTTACGCTCCCATTCTGATTGCTCATTCCACAGTTATGGAAGAGCAATATGAAAAAATGAAGCAGCTTTTGATAAAAATAAAATATGCTGATCATAACTGGAAAATTTGTGGAGATCTGAAAATTGTAACAATATTGCTTGGCCAACAGTCAGGGTTTACACTTTATCCCTGTTATAAATGTCTGTGGAATAGCAGAGACAGGGAACGTCATTATAAGAAAAAAATTTGGCCAACAAGAAAATCGTTCACTCCTGGTGAAAATAATATATTGTTTCCACCATTGGTAGATCCAGGAAAAGTTCTTATTCCCCCCGCTTCACATTAAGCTTGGACTTATGAAGCAATTCACGAGAGCATTAGATACAAACGGCCCATGTTTCAAATATTTGCATAAAAAATTTCCGAAATTTTCTGAAGCTAAAATTAAGGCAGGCGTATTTGACGGGCCACAAATAAGAAAATTGTTTCAAGATTCATTATTTGTTACTAAAATGAATAAAGTTGAAAAAGCTGCTTGGCTTAGTTTTTAAAGAAGTCGCAACAAACTTTTTGGGAAATAATAAAAGTCCTAAGTACAAAGAAATAGTCGAGAAAATGGTAAAAAATTTTCAAACATTAGGTTGCTTAATGAATCTAAAATTACATTTCCTGGACTCCCACATCGATGATTTCCCAGATAATCTTGGTGACTACAGTGAGGAGCAAGGGGAACGTTTTCACCAAGATCTGAAAATCATAGAAAATCGTATCAAGGACGATGGGATGACCATATGCTAGCGGACTATTGCTGGTCGCTAAAAAGAGAAACAAGTCCTCAAAAGCGTTTGGGCAGAAACCCTTTGAATAGGTCATTCGCGGAAAAAAGAACAAGATACAGCCAAAAAAAGGAAAGTTAGGCGCGGGTCTAACCTTCGCAATTCTAGGGCTTAAGGGACTACTATTTGAGAGTATATGGTTTAAAAGTCCTGGTTTCGAGTTTATTGGGTCTCATTTTTAAAGTTACAGGGTTATTGAGGTCTATTTTTTGAGGTTACAGGGTGTGTGGGAGTCTAAGGTTTCAGGGTTTAGGGTTTAAGAGTATCAGGTTTGAGGATTCCCCAACTGTATACCAAATTTGGTAGGAATCGGTTGGTTTTCAAAAATTTTGTCCACCATCTTGGATCCGCCATTTTGAATTTTGCAAATCCGACCTCAGATTCATGATCAGCAACCCAAAAAACCCCCGTGTACCAAATTTGGTAAGAATGGGTTGAATTTTAATTTGAATTCGTTTTTGCATTCGAGAAGCACTATATCTGTCTGATTTATTGAGGTTAGAAAGAAAACAGAACTGTATGGCTTAATCCAACCGATGAATATTAGCTTAGCGTGTCCGAATACATATTAATACATCTTTGGATTCATGAAAAAGCTTGAATCAATTTTTTAGGAGTATATTTTTCTTAATTTTTACTAATTTTTACCTATTTTTTGAGGTTAGAAAAAAATTGAGATGTGATGGCGATATTCTGACGTCAGATTCGTGATCAGCGGGCAAAAATACTATATCGCATCAAAAATATACCCCAATTTTTTTTTTTGTGGGGCTGTGATAATCTGGCATGCGATATCAGAGAGACCGTTCGATAATTTCCAGACTCCGTAGGAGAATCTTTTTGATATATTGGGACGAAGATAGATTTGCTCCAGTCTGTTGGCCATATTTTCCAGTTCTCCAATAAATATATATATATATATATATATATATATATATATATATATATATATATATATATAAATACATTGAAACTGGTGACTCATGGGATTATGTAAAAGCATATTCAATACTTTTTTTTCAAATTCGAAAACTTTTGAAAATTTAAAAAAAAAGGGGGAAAAACTACATTTTACCAAGCCATCTACAAAATCAACCCGCCTATGAAAGGTCGCATGCTTGTGTTGCCAAACATACCGATTTTCTTCAACAATTATAGATTTTTCAAATTTCACGTAAAATAATAATTAAAATAATAATAGAAAACACTTAGCAAAAATTATACTTTTATCTATTATTTATTACTCAGTATATATCACCACTACACCAAACACTTTATTTTTGCACTCGACGCGCTTTTCGCTAACCATGTTAGCTTCATCAGGAGCGATGATTGTCAATCATCGCTCCTAATGAAGCTAACATGGTTAGCGAAACGCGGGTCGAGTGCAAAAATAAAGTGTTTGGTGTAGTGGTGATATATACTGAGTAGTATCATTGTGCCAAAGATTCCACATTCCTAACCTGGGTATTATTTATTATTTGAAAAGAATTACTTTATCTATTCTTTATCTATTACTTGAAAATAATTAATACCATGGTAACGCGCGAGAACAACTGGATCATTGCCCCTTAGCAGCTGATTTTGACTTTTATGTTTAGTTTGGACAAAATAAAAACATAATTTCAATTAGGTTTTTCTGTTAACTTTATTCAGATTAATTTCGAAATGATAAACGATTTTCTGGTAAGAAAGATTTTTTAGTGTTGAAATGAAAACAAAGTAGGTTTAAAAAACGTATTTGTTTATTATTTTTATGTACCTTGTGCCATCGATCTCCATGTAAAATATCCGCAGTTGTGAATAATATATTTGTAGCTAAACCAACTGTACCGAACGAAAAGGACTATCACAGTTGCTGCTATATTACACACTTTATGTAAATGTCATAATTAACATTGCGTTTACCCACGACATATTGCAAAATTTGTAATCGTTCTCTGTAAATAAATAAAACAAACGTTTTGGTAGGAGGCGTTGGCACTTGTGCATTCTCAAGTCTAGAAAAGTAAAGCAAATAGACCCTCAGCTTGAAAAAATCGTAAATAAAGCTACATTTCGTCTACAAAAATATTTAACGTTGATGAAAGTGGATTTTCCACTGTTCAGAAAAAAATGCAATAGTCTTATAAGTGTAGTAAAACCAACCCTTGAAAATAAAGTATAAAGTACTTCTGTTTTGACGGAAATAGAACGCATTCGAAAAATCTGGAAGCGTTGAACATAGCAAAGGCTAATGGGATATCATAATGTCACACCGGCTAGGCCTTACTACTCACCGGCTTCAGCCAGTGGACGTCTCTTTTTTTCAACCTATGAGCTGTTATATTTAAGCAACAGAAAAATGGTTGAGGATAAATCCAGGTTGTCAGATAATGCAATATCAAGTTACAAGTTTTTTGCAGAAGCTTACCAAAGAGATGCTATCAGTGGCACCATTGTGAACGGATTTAAAGCAGCTGGAGTTTGGCCCGTGGATCAAAACGTTTTTCTTGAATATTTGTTTAAACCAATTCAAAATATAAATGCTCTCTCTCTCTCAAACAAGCTCTAATAATGAAAGTACATCGAAATGCTTCTATTATTATTAGTGATGAAAACAAACAAATTGCTCAGCAAACTGATGTCGAATATATTGCCACATTTAAATAGTGAACCGCCTACTTCGGGATTTAACGTTAAAGCTATAAAAAAAAATCAAGTCCTTACAAAAATATGTGAAGAATCATCACCAGCCAAATCGAAAAAAAAATACAACTAAAGAATGTAAAGACATCAATAAATAAAAGAAGGAATCAAAAAAAGAAAGACGCCAATAACAAAAATAATACAATATACCCAACCCTCTACTAACCTGAACTAAAAAACTGTCGACAGTCAGCAGACGCCGAAAATAAATCCTTTGATGACGGCATTTGTCGCCGATAACAAAGGAAGAATTTCTTATCGGCGTTCAACAAAAGATCCTTTATAGAAGAAAATAAAGCTGAACAAGGTGAACGACTTTAAAACCTACCCTAATTTATTATGCTGTCCTTTTTAGAATGAAGCAAATAGGATTTAAGCGTGTGTTAATATTTTACTTATTATAACAAAATATTGAAATATAAAACTTCAAATCTGAGCAACACTGTAGGCTTTACATTCTGGTTAACTCTCCGCGATATTGTGGAGTTGTGTGGTACATTAGTGGCGGCATGAAAAGAATATTCTTGTCATCATTTCTTTAGGGTTGATTTTATTGCGATCCGAGTTTTCTGTAATCGGTCTGTACATTGTTTTAATTTATGATTCGTACATAGCATAGTATTACTTCAGATGAAGCTGACAAAGAATCGGCGAGATATCAAGTCTTAACAACAAATGAGTTTTATTTAATAGACCGCTATCCCGATAAACTACACTGAATTATATGTGTGTATATATATATATATATATATATATATATATATATATATATATATATATATAGACACATATATATATACATATATACATACACATATATATATATATATATATATATATATATATATATATATATATATATATATATATATATATATTCTGCTTCCGTTTTAATTCTACCTTTTTTGGGGCCCGACACTTTTTTAAATCTCTTTACCTCATCCGGCATTTCCCTTTCCATATATTTGTTGAGTAACTTTTTATGACTACGTGTCCATAATCTCTTCGATACCTCATTCTTTAATTTTCAGTTTACACCGGACCGGGTCGTTAAGGATTGTTTAGAGAGTTTTAAATATTTGTTATAGTTTTAAATCTTTAAACTCATAGTATATTATTGTAAATTGAATTTATTTTAGGTTTGAGTCCGTAATTTTCTGCATTTTCGTTTTGTTTATACCATTGTTTCCTTTTTTATTATTTGAACCATTACGACAGTGTAACGTAAAGAAATATGAGTACCTCTGTATTATTCCAGTTCTTATATATATTCCTGTTCCTATCCTGTTACTACTAGAGATGCCTTTGAGGTTTAAGTGTATGGCAAAAAATATAAAAGCTGGTCAGTTGTGCTAGATCAATTCTTTGGAAAGGTTTTGTTTACTTAAGATATTATACAATATAATTTAATTATTTTTACTCTATGGGATTTACATTTTATATTTTTCTTGGGACATATGTGGAGCACCCAATCAAAGCTCAGAATAAGCTATTTTTTAAAGCCTTTAGCACTGATGAACATAACTGAGACCAGTAAAAAAGTTTTATTTTAGACTGAGTATACAGGAGACTACCAAGATCTCTAAACACTAAAATTGCAGTTTAAGGAAGTTGCAATGAAATAAGTATGTAATAATACTTACGTTAGTAAGTTGACCATATCCATAAGGATCATAAAAGCTTTCATTGTAGTATGGGTTGCTTTTCCAAAGTCCACTTTTAGTAGGTGTTCTATCTCCATGTCTGAATATCTACGAAATGTCATAAAAACTGAAGAAAATGGGTAAGCAAAATGCATGTCAAGTGCAAAAATAAAGTGGTTGGTGCAGAGATAATATCGGTTGTGTAGTATACTTATTATTATTAAATGTGATCATTTAGGTTGCAATATTTCGTTTTTTTAAACCAAAACTAAAATGTCCGAAGTAATTCAAATTAATTTCTCTTGCATTCGAAACATTTATCATTTTTAGTGTTCCGTACGGAACACTTATAAAATCACTTCGGTGCCTGGCCGTCTGCCTGTTTGTCCGTCTGTATGTCCGTCGATTTTCTCCGAAACTATTTGACATAGAAAGTTAAAATTTTGGCACTAATATAGGAATTGTTGAGAGAGCGAACTTGTTGGCTGAACTCTTTGCTTAACATTCTACTGTCGATTTCCAAGGAAAAACACCACCTACTATTCCCATATTGCAATAAAAGATGACCCATGTTGTCTTCAGGCAGCGTATCATAAAGCGTATTTTAATGAAGCTAGACACCAAAAAGGCTTCTGGTGCTGACGGAATACCTGTCTTAGTTCTCAGAAACTGTGCAAGGGAACTAACACCAGTTTTCTGTAGACTTTTCAACCTATCCTACAGAAAGGGAATATTTCCGTCCTGCTGGAAATGTGCCACGGTTCAGCCGATACCTAAAAAAGGCAAGAAGTATAACTACCGACCAGTCACACTGCTTTCAATAATATCGAAAGTCATGGAAAAGGTTAACAATCAGCATCTTCTAAAATATCTTGAACGATTCAATATTATTAGCGATCACCAATATGGCTTTCGTAAACATAGATCAACAGGAGATCTTCTGATTTATGTAACACATGTTTGGAACAACGCAATTGAACACTTTGGGGAATCTCGAGCGGTTGCTCTTGACATATCCAAGGCATTCGACTGTGTTTGGCACGATGGACTGTTGGCTAAGCTACGCTCTTGTGGTATGTCTGAAAAGTTCTGTTTGTGGCTCTCATGTTTCCTCAGAGAACGTTCTTTACAAGCGGCGCTCGACGGATTTCTTTTTAACACCTTCACAGTCAACGCCGGTGTGCCCCAAGGCTCCATACCGTCTCCCACTTTCTTTTTCATTTATATTAACGATCTGCTGGAAAAGACCGGGAATCCAATTTACAGCTTTGCAGACGGCAGTGCGCTTATCTCTTCATTCACTTTGAACGCTTGGACATCGGCTGCTTAGGCGAATATCCGCAGACAGCAGGAGGTCGTTTAACTTGACAAAGACCTGGAAGAAAATCTATCTTGGGGTGACAGTAACCAAGTGGAATTTAACGCTACAAAAAACCCAGGCGGCAGTTTTTTCTAAAAAAGTTAACGGTGCTGAACCCGACATAGTTATATCGGTGCACTCCATTCCCCTAGCATCGTCGCTCAATTTGTTGGGCGTTAGTTTGGGAGCAAATATGTCCTAGCATGAACATGTTGCAGGCATAGCAAGGAGAGCTTCTCAAAAGTTAGGAATATTATTTCGAACCCGAAAGCTTTACACTCCACAACAACTGTTAATTCTTTACAAAGCTCAAATTCGACCAACTATGGAATACTGCTCCCATGTTTGGGGTTCCGCTCCGAAACATACACTGCATTTATTGGATTCTGTTCAGAGAAGAGCTGTTCTTCTGATTGGAGACCCGTCATCTCCCCCTTAGGAAAAAATTCTGAAATATTCTCAACAGGGTCTAGATTGAACGAAAAATTATCACGAGAGCATTACATTTAATAACTTATCTAGTACATAAAAAACAAAAATTTCAAGATCATCAGTTTTCAGTAAAGACCCGAAGAAAAGTTTGTTGGAAACTCATTTGGGGTATGTTTTATGAAGTCATACTGTTATACCTTCGTAACAAAAATTTTTATTTTAGAAGCAATCAACGTACGGAACACTAATTGCGCAAGTTCGACTTTCACTTGTTTTACATTAACATAGGTAATAGTTATAATAATGACTAAAATGAAAATTTTTAAGCTAAAAGCTTAGAATATTATAACCTTTTAAGAATAATTAGCTCTTATGTCAATTTTCTGGGTTTTAATGATTTTTTTTTTCCATTTGATATCATTCTAAACTCGATTCTGTGAAACTTCCTAAAACTTCTGCCTTCTTTATGTAAATTGAGGGACTCTATGTTATTACTTCAGTAGAAATTACTAATGGTGTTGTATGAGGTTCTTTTAAAAACGCAACTGAAATTTTAATTTGACCTTTTTTAATTTAAAAAAATTAACTTATTTTTTCGCATCTTTAAACTTATTTTTTCATGAAAGATATAAAAAATCACTACCGTTAATTAATATTTACATTTTATTCTCAACATATATTATTTTGTCACAATTTGTCAACACAGACAATTTTTGAGTTTTACACTATTTAAACAAAACCTTTAGTTTAAATAGTTTGACAAACATTAATAACATATGTAATGAAAGACTTACTTTTATCAAATTTTCACTTTATTTAGTTTCACAGAAACTGTATGATGCGTTTCGCTATATTATAGCTTCGTCTGATACAAAAATGATATTTGAATATTACATTTATACAAATACCCTAAGGTAGATAGGTAATAAAATTAATACTATATGCTAATGAATATTGCTGGGAAATCCATTCTGAATATTAATTGTAATTTTTTTTTTTTATTT
The DNA here is from genome assembly GCA_019049505.1 of Pachyrhynchus sulphureomaculatus. Taxonomy (NCBI): domain Eukaryota; kingdom Metazoa; phylum Arthropoda; class Insecta; order Coleoptera; family Curculionidae; genus Pachyrhynchus; species Pachyrhynchus sulphureomaculatus. Next base: position 14,247,967 of record CM032455.1, on the reverse strand, counting down.
ATTTATTCATTTATTAACGGCGTTGCGCCAATTTACACAATTATAAACATAATTAAAACAACTAAACATAATAAAAAATCATAAACTTACATAGAATCTAACATCACAAGAACATTAAAACTAGTTTCACAGCAAGCAAATATCACAACTTTTTAACAATCAATTTAAAACTATCAATGGAGCCATGAATCCTGAGATCGAACTGATTGAAATGCCTCATTATTCTGGACATGGGTCCATAAGAGCCATAATTAGGGGGGAATACCAAACAGGTCTCTGCCTCTAGTGCGACGAGAAACATTAAACGTTAACTTATCCAAGAGATAGGGACAATCAACCAGCCCATTTATTAACTTAAAAGCCAGAAGCAGGTCACAATGGAGTCTTCTAGTCTCCAGGGTCGAAATACCCAAAATGCCTCTAAGGTTGTGGTGGTCTATATGGTAACCATCTGGGGGTATGGCCAATTTAAAAGCACAAGCCCACAGAAACCGTCGCTGTACCGCCTCAATCGCTTCTATATATACATTGTAATGGGGAGACCATACCACAGCAGCATACTCAAGCCCCGATCACACAACTGAACAGTACAAAAGTTTAAATGTAGAGCAGGAAAAGTCTGTACAGTATCTCGTGATGAACCCCAGATTTTTATAACCTTTCTGAACAACTGACAAAATGTGCCTATTGAGAGTAAGTTTCTGGTCAAGAAGAACTCCCAGATCATTAATTTCACTAACATGCCTCAGCTTGCCGCCATTAATGTTATACTCAAAAGTAAAGTTCCGTCTAGCTCTACCAAAACTAATGCTAACACACTTCTTAATATTCAAGTTCAACTCATTCAGGATACTCCATCTATAGATTACTCCATCCATCCATAGGATACTCCATCTATTGAATCGCTTTTTCCGCACTCGTGCCGCTCCTGGAGCGCTTTAGGGACTTCCCTGCAGCACGTGTGCTAGACCAATAAAAAAAAAATAAAAAAATAAAGAGGCCATGAACATCCTCCTGAAGAGAGTGACAATCTTGCAGCGTGTTAACCGTTTTAAAACATTTTTAGATCATCTGCAAACATGAGGAATTTAGAATGTCGTATAAACTTGCCGATGTCATTAATAAAAAGTAGAAACAGTAAAGGACCACAGTGAGACCCCTGGGGTACACCTGAAAGAACTTTTATTTCTTTAGAAATACAATTATTAATACGGACATACTGTGTACGACTCTCCAGAAAACTGTCAATCCACCCGAGGACTTCACTACTTAGTCCTATTTTCCGCAACTTGCCTAACAAGAGCGTATGATTAACACTGTCGAACGCCTTCGAAAAGTCAGTATATACACAATCAACACACTGGCGATTCCCAAGGGCGCTCAACAGACAATCATGATATGCAAGCAGGTTTGTGACAGTTGACCGACCAGGTCTAAGACCATGCTGCTCGTCAATTATTATGCTATTACAGTTCCAAGACAAAAATCCCGCAACCAGACTATCGAACAATTTGGGTATTGCGGATTGAATGCACACGCCCCTGTAGTTAGATATATCACTCCTATCACCGGAGTTATGAATGGGGGTAACAAATGAGTTTTTCCAGTACATAGGGAATGTACTTGAGCACAGAGATAAATTAAAAATTAATTTTAGAGGAGTTACAATAGAGCATATGCAAGCCTTCAATACTCCCGCAGGTATTCCATCTGGGCCAACTGAGAATGTATTCTTAAGATTATCTATCCCCTCATAGACCTCACACAAACTGACTGATATTGCTTATTCTATCACGGTAGCACATAGACTGTTGCATGTTATTCACATGTTTCCAAAACAATCTGGGATTGAATGAGATGCCGTTTTCACCCAACGTGAGATAATTTGAATAACATGTGGCGGACAAAGCTTTGCATGAAGCCCGATGGGCAGCAAAAATGTCATAATCAGCCGAAGAACCAGTTTCCTTAAAACGTTTATGAGCAACCTTCTTTTGGATCGTTAAATGTTGTAACTCGCGAGTGAACCACACAAGAAAATTGGAACCTTTAAAACGCTTTATAGGCACATACAGGCTAATACCATGGTACAGTATATCGTAGAATTACTCAACGGCGAGGTCAACTTTGTCCTTGCTCAATAAAGAACCCCAATCAAATGATGCAAGATAAGAGTTTAACTGTGACATATCAGTGTTCTTAAAATCAAAAATATGTTACGTCGTATTTAATATTATTATCGAATTGATCGTTCAGGATACAGGAGCAGGCAACGTGATGATGATCACTGGGAAATAATAAATCAATTGCTCGGGATATCACCAGACCGCTATCATTACAGAAACATAGATCCAGAAAAACTCCATGGACATTTTGAACATTATTCACCTGGAAAAGATTCAAATAGCTGATCACATTACACAAGACATTTGCATGGGAGTCTGGCCGACACACAACATTCAAGCCGTAGTCCTCATTCACCCAATTCAAATTGAATAAAGGTGAGTTACAATGGGTCAGACATGTATCTTGTTGTTCGGTTAAGATGATGAATGAATTTTTAATTCTAATAGGTTTAATTTTACGCCTTGGTTTTGTATGTGAGGAATTTTAAATTTATCGTCAAAAAGATGATTTGATTCTGTTAAATGATTGCTGTACGCTGAGTCTGTTTCGTTTTTTAAATAGCTTCTTTTATGTTCTGAAATCCGAGTTTCGAAAGAGCGGCTTGTCCGACCTATGTGACTTTTATGACAAGAACCACAATTCAACTGATACACTCCAGATTTTTTTGATCTATTTTGTTTACCCTTTGCGTTTTTAATGAATTTCATTAAAAACGCATGAATTCATTGAAAACCAAAGGGAAAACAAAATAGATCAAAAAAGTCTGAAGTGTATCAGTTGAACTGTGGTTCTTGTCAGAAAAGTTACATAGGTGAGACAGGTCGCTCATTCGAAACTCGGATTTTAGAACATAAGAAAAGCTATTTAAAAATCAAAACAGACTCACCGTACAGCAATCATTTAACAGAATCAAATCATCTTTTTGACGATAAATTTAAAATTCTACACATATAAAACAAAGGCGTAAAATTAAACCTATTAGAAAATTTAGAAATAAATAGAATTCAAAATTCAGACATCATCATCGAAAGTTAAACGAACAAAAAGATATCTGCCTGGCCCATGGCAACTCATCTTTACTCAATTTATACAATTAATATTCAGAATGGATTTCCCAGCAATATTCATTAGCATATAGTATTAATTTTATTACTTATCTACCTTAGGGTATTTTTATATATGGAAAAACACTAATATTCAAATATCATTTTTGTATCAGATGAAGCTATAGTATAGCGAAACGCGTCATACAGTTTCTGTGAAACTAAATAAAGTGGAAATTTGACAAAAACAAGTCTTTCATGACATTCGTTATGAATTTCCATCAACAGCCACAACAATTCAAAGATTAATAAATAAAAATATCGAAAAGAAAATTCTTAAGAGATTTTCAAAGAAACTACCAACCCTCCTAATTCTTAAGTGAAGTTCAAGGCGTATCTTTTTCTGTGACTGTGAAACGAAAACCTGTCAGTAAAAATTGAAGATCTAGAAGCTTCGACAATTAATATGGAATTGAGTATTTACGGTCGATTATTATATGTTAAAGAGCATGACTTCTCGCAAGTTAACATTCTCTACTTTGCTTAAGGTTTGAGTCCTTTTCAAGGTTTAAAGACTTTAATTGACTGTTTTTTTGGCATACAAATCCTCAGTAAATATAATAGTAAAGTTTCGTCAGTGTGTAGAAAAAATTACGAGGTAAAAATGAAAATAAAAAGGTTATACATACCACGTGGACCAAAACCAAACTGTCAGTATCATTGACGGATTCATTTTCAAAGGGCTGCGCAACACTTAAAGATAAAATTACCCCAAATACTATTAAAAAATTACAGAGCTTAACAAATTTGATGTGTTGCACCATATTTTCTAATTTTATACTCGCCAATTTAAAAAGAAAGCTGTTTTTACCAAGTGAATGAACTGAGCTATCGGATAAATGGCATGGAGTATTTATTACATTTTATACCTTGAAACGCTAACGTAATTATTAGTTCAACGGTGATAAAAATATTCAAGTATTTACAGTAATACTATAGAATTTAGAACTAATCCAAATAATAGATAGTTATCACACCATTAGTAAGCACATATAATGTGCTTATTTTTTTTATATATTTCAAGTCAAGGTCAAATTTTCGAATTTTCTCCCATTCTAGTTAAAAAATCCCACTGGTGATACTGTTCAGGTTAGGACGCCTAAACCGCGCAAGATTTGGCACTACAAATCTGCTAAATGGAAAGATCTTATGGAATATTTTCGAACTTTCTCTTGGTTAGACGTTTGTTTTCGAACCGACGACCCATCTGACTGCGCCAGGATGTTATTTTGGCCGGTATGGAGGCTTACATCCCTTTATCAAAGAAATACCCTTCCAACCTTGGTTTGACCGAAAATGCAAAGAAGCTGTTGCCTTTAAACATCTTACATACCGACATTGGAGCGAAAATCCTAACATCATAAATCGTTACACCTTTGTTCGTGCAGATGCAAAGAAATTATCGACGAAACCAAGGAGGCACTCAATCAACGGATTAGAAACAAGCTTCTCGCTTGTCCGGTAATTCCAGGTCATTTTGGTCAGTCGCTAAGGCAGTTAGTCAAAATTTCACCAAATCCACCATACCACCACTCATACGGCCAGATAATTCTGTTGCAACGACACCTGTTGAGAAAGCGAACTTGTTGGTTGAACTCTTTGGTTCACATTCTTCTGTCGATTTCCAAGGAAAAACACCACCTACTATTCCCATAGTGCAGTCAAGGATGCCCGATATTGTCTTCACACAGTGTAACATAAAACGTATTTTCATGAAGCTAGACACCAAAAAGCTTCTGGCGCTGACGGAATACCTGCCATAGTTCTCAAAAAGTGTGCGAGGGAACTAACACCAGTTTTCTGTAGACTTTTCAACCTATCCTACAGAAAGGGAATATTTCCTTCCTGCTGGAAATGTGCCATAGTTCAGCCGATACCTAAAAAGGCAAGAAGGTCTTGCCAAATAACTACCGACCAATCGCACTGTTTTCAATAATATCAAAAGTCATGGAAAAAGCTATCAATCAGCATCTTCTAAAACATCTTGAAGGATTCAACATTATTAGCGATCACCAATACGGCTTTCGTAAAAATAGATCAACAGGAGATCTTCTGAATTATGTAACACATGTTTGGAACAACGCAATTGAACACTTTGGAGAATCTCGAGCGGTTGCTCTTGACATATCCAAGGCATTCGATGGTGTTTGGCACGATGGGCTGTTGGCTAAGCTACGTTGGTATGTCTTAAAAGTTCTGTTTGTGGCTATCATGTTTCCTCAGAGAGCGGCAGGCGACGGATTTCTTTCTAACGCCTTCACTATCAACGCCGGTGTACCCCCCAATATAAATGAGAAAGGTACTGTCTCCTACTATCTTTCTCATTTATATTAACGATCTGCTGGAAAAGACCGAGAATCCAATCTACAACTTTGCAGATGACAGTACACTTATCTCTTCATTCACTTTGAACGCTCGGACATCGGCTACTCAGACGAATATCCGCAGACAGCAGGAAGTCATTCAACTTAACAAAGACCTGGAACAAATTCTATCTTGGGGTGACAGTAACCAAGTGGAATTTAACGCTACAAAAACCCAGGCGGCAGTTTTTTCTAAAAAAGTTAATGTTGCTGAACCCGACATGGTTGTGTCGAGGCAATCCATTCCTCTAACATCGTCACTCAATTTGTTGGGCGTTAATTTGGGAGCAAATATGTCCTGGCATGAAGATGTTGCAGGCATAGCAAGGAGAGCTTCTCAAAAATTGGGAATATTATTTCGAACCAGAAAGCTTTACACTTCACAACAACTGTTAATTCTTTACAAAGCTCAAATTCGGCCAACTATGGAATACTGCTCCCATGTTTGGCGTTCCGCCCCAAACATACACTGCATTTGTTGGATTCTGTTCAGATAAGAGCTGTTCGTCTGATTGGAGACTCGGAACTGACCGGGGGCCTTGATTCGCTGGAACATCGAAGAACGGTGGGCGACTTGAGCCTATTCTACAAGTATTTTCATGGAAAGTGTTCGAAGGATGTGGCCCGCTTAATTCCTCCTAGAGCGGTGCATGTTAGAAGTACACGTCGCGCTAATATTTCACATCCGTATGAGATTCAGCTTGTTACTCCTCGTCCAACGCTTTTCAAGCAGTCTTTCATATGGAGAACATCATCCCTTTGGAATAATTTGCCCAGGACTGTGTTTCCCACCGAGTACAATTTACAGCGATTCAAGAACAACGTGAATCGCTTTCTCCGCATACGTGTCGCTCCCGTAGCGCTTTAGGGACTTCCCCTGTAGCACGTGTGCTAGACCCATAAAAAAAAAAACCGGTGAAGTGCAAGTTGAACTTGCACAATTAGTGTTCCGTACGTTGATTGTTTTTAAAATAAAAATTTTTGTTAGGGTGGTATAAAATGATCAGTGACTTCACAAAACACACACCCCAAATGAGTTTTCAACAAAGTTTGTTTCCAATCTTTACTGAAAACTGGTGACCTTGAAATTTTGGTTTTTTTTATATACCAGATAAATTATTAAAGGTAATGATAATTTTCGTTCAATCTATACCTCGTGGAGAATATTCCAGGATTTTTTCAAAATTTTTTGCTCAGTACTTTTCGAGATAAGGCGGGTGGGACAGCGATTTTTCGCGATTTTTTTAAAAATAATACAAAGAAAAGTGCGCGCAAGTATTACATTATATATATATTTTTTACTCGTATTTTCACAAGCTTTCATTTGACACCACACTCGATGACCTAGTAAAAAATTTTTTTTTTCACTTCCGATTTCACCCCTCAAAACGAATCCCTTAAGTCAAAATTTATGTTATGGTGATATAAAATGATCAGTGACTTCACAAAACACACCCCAAATAAGTTTTCAACAAAGTTTATTTCCAAACTTTACTGAAAATTGATGACCTTGAAATTTCTGTTTTTTTATATACCAGATAAATTATTACAGGTAATGCACTCGTGATAATTTTCGTTCAATCTACACCCCGTGGAGAATATTCCAGAATTTTTTGAAAATTTTTTGATAAGTACTTTCCGAGATAAGGCGGGTGGACAGCGATTTTTCGCGATTTTTTAAAAATAATACAAAGAAAAGTGCGCGCAAGTATTACATTATATATATATTTTTTTACTCGTATTTTCACAAGCTTTCATTTGACACCACACTCGATGACCTAGTAAAAAATTTTTTTTTCACTTCCGATTTCACCCCTCAAAACGAATCCCTTAAGTCAAAATTTATGTTATGGTGATATAAAATGATCAGTGACTTCACAAAACACACCCCAAATAAGTTTTCAACAAAGTTTATTTCCAAACTTTACTGAAAATTGATGACCTTGAAATTTCTGTTTTTTTATATACCAGATAAATTATTACAGGTAATGCACTCGTGATAATTTTCGTTCAATCTACACCCCGTGGAGAATATTCCAGAATTTTTTCAAAATTTTTTGATAAGTACTTTCCGAGATAAGGCGGGTGGACTGCGATTTTTCGCGATTTTTTAAAAATAATACAAAGAAAAGTGCGCGCAAGTATTACATTATATATATATTTTTTACTCGTATTTTCACAAGCTTTCATTTGACACCACACTCGATTACCTAGTAAAATTTTTTTTTTTTTCACTTCCGATTTCACCCCCCAAAACTAACCCCTTAAGTCAAAATTTAACTTTCAAAACTACATGGCTCTGATGAGGCCATCAATTCCTATATTACTACCAAATTTCAACTTTCTATGACAAATAGTTTCGGAGAAAATCGGGTGTGACAGACGGACAGACGGACAGACAGACGGACAGACACCGAAGTGATCTTATAAGTGTTCCGTACGGAACACTAAAAAGTGAAATTCATGGTGGCGTCCTTAATACGGATATAGCGGGAATGGGTACTGGGAATAAGGACGACAGGAAAGGATGTTCTGCTTGTTTCGAGACGTTTCGATCCTTTATATGAATTTTTGTTAAGCTTCCAAATAGTGCATCAAATGCCATTGGATAGTATGGTAGACATAATAAAAGATTTAATCTTCCCGTACATTACAATGAGCATTTAAAATTAAAATAAAAAGAAACATGGAATAATTTAAAATTATTTATTCTTAAATCTATCTTTGTACTGTTTTTTCTGTCACTAATAGACGCTCAGTTACTAACAGTGTACCTTCGAGGAGAAAAATGTTCTTAAGATGGTGTTTCGCGGAGTCCAGGTTATAAGGTAATATACAGATGGGAAACTAAATTTCTAAAGGGTAAATAGATATCCTCATTAAGAGCAAACTTAGTACTCGCTAACCAACAACATGTCGTTAGCAGTTTTCCGGGAAAGTTGGCTCCCGGTCTTCAAATGCCAACTTGAGGTATCCACTAGATCCATGTGAGGGGCAGTGCCTTCATGGTCGGCCCATCATAATCCTAGGAGTTTCCAACCAACAACATGTTCAGCAGTGTTTTCCGTCAAAGTGGGCATTTAATCCTTGAAGACCAAGGTCAGATATCTGCCCCACTCGCTAGAAGCGGTGTCTTCACCGTCAGCCTTTCAATTTTCGAACAGCCTCCACTAACAACCGCATTTTTTAAAGCATGTCAACTTTCGAAAATTTACCGATGTCTGCTCGCAAGCTTCATGACGTGGAATGTGACCAAGTCCATATACATTTTTAAAATGAAAATATACTTATCTGTAGGGCATCCAACCTGAGACTCTGGACCCGGTAAACCAGAACCATACGATGAAGACGGAACTGTCAGATAAATATAAAAAGGAGAATTTAAAAAGGAATAGAGCTGACTCTAATAGAGCGACCGGCATAAATATTATTATGTAATTTCTTGTTAGTAAATATTTAAATTGTGGTTATTTGTTAATACTTGTTAAATTCTATAGAATATGAATATGTACCAAAACTATATATATATATATATATATATATATATATATATATATATATATATATATATATATATATATATATATATATATATATATATATATATATATATATATATATATATATATATATATATATATATATATATATATATATATATATATATATATAATATATGTAATATACAGTCCCTGGCCAAATTATTAGACGCACTGTATTTTTTTTTAGTAATTTTATGTTTCTTAAGAGTTTTTATGAAATAATGGCATATTTAAACTACAATATTATTGATTTTTATTTAAAAGAATTGTTGTAGACTACATATTTGTATTTATTTTTAACATATGGCAACACTGTGTTGACAAAGTGACACATGAACGTAAATAAGTACAAACCTGTATCAGTCGCAATCGGAATCGAGTCAGGTACGGACGTGTTTCTGTGGCTTTATGGACTGTGATTGTTTGTTTAACAGTTTTATACTACTCAGTTATTAGTTTATTTTGTATGCAGTGTTTTAAAAAAGTAATTGGACTATTTTCATTATGGGTAGAAAAGGTGATCTTTCACCACGTAAAAAAGCTGAAGTGAAGGCCCTTGTGATTGCGAAAACATTTACAAACCGAGAAATATCACGAAGATTGGAGGTTTCTGAAGCTAGTGTACGACGCATAAAAAAGAAAATTGAGTCAGGGAAGGAATTAAGCCCGAAAAAAGAAAGAAAAGATGCGGTAGAAAACCAATTTTCACTCCACGGTCAGAGAGATGTTTGAAGAAAATTTGTGTAGAAAACAGATTTGCTACCACAAAGGTAATAAAATCACAACTCCAGGATGCTAGCATAAATGCTTCTGAGCGCACTGTTCGAAGAAAATTGAAAGAATTAGATTTTAAGGCCTGTCGCCCTGCCAGGAAGCCCAAGTTAACAGCTGCAATGAAAGCAAAGCGCCTGAAGTGGGCCAAACAATGGCAAGACAAAGATGTGGACTTCTGGAGATCGGTAAGATACAGCAATTTAATCAATAATTGATACATTATTATCATTTTCAGTTAAATAAAGCAAATAAAACATGGAAGTTTATATATTTTTCCTATTTTTGACAGATCTGCTTCAGTGACGAAAGCACATTCGAAATTTTGCAGAATAAAGCTCAGTATGTGCGTCGTCGTCATGGAGAAAAGTTTCATCCTGATTGTGTCGTCCCGACGGTTAAACATCCCACCAAAGTGATGATTTGGTCAGTCATCAGCGGCAAGGGCACTGGACGTCTGTACGTCGTCAAAGGAATAATGAGGCAAGATCAGTACAAAGAAGTATTACAAAATCGGTTGATTCCGCAGCTCAGAGAATGGTTTCCAAATGGGGAACCATTCACTTTCATGCAAGATGGAGCTCCCTGCCACACTGCTCGGTCTGTTAAAGCTTTTTTTGGCAAAAAAAAAATATCCCTCTGTTGGATTGGCCCTGATATGAACCCCATTGAAAATGTGTGGGAGCTGATGAAAAGAGAAGTGGCTAAAGATGTGATTACCAACAAAACCCAGCTCCTAGGAAAGATTATTCATGTGTGGAATCATCATCCTCAAATGCAGGAGACAGTACAATCTTGCATTGATAGCATGCCGCGGAGAATTAAAGCTTTGATAGCGGCTAAAGGTGGCTCAACTAAATATTGACTTTTACTAACATTAATTTCACTTTTCTTTAAACCTTAATAAACTTATGCTTTTCTAAATTAATGCTGTTTTATTTATGTCAAATAAATAGGTAATTGATTGGATAATATAAAAATAAAAAACAAATCAATTTAAAATAATAAAACGGTACAATATTACTCGGTAATTAATATTTTACATGAAATCTTGCAGTGCGTCTAATAATTTGACCAGGGACTGTATATATACCTAACATAGGGAGCTGGTTCTTGGCAAATAGGCTTACCCTAAACTGTGATAAAATCCAGAGTCTGAGGTTTACCCTAAGAAATTCTCCATCTGACCTACCTACAAATGACTACGTTAAATTACTGGGCGTGGTCCTTGACCTTGGGCTCTCATGGGAGAAAATTTCTAGAATGATTTTCTTTATTCGAAGTTTGGCTATGTGTCTCAAGAGGTTCTCTTCATCGCCTATCATGCATATTTTCCATCCAACATGTCTTATGCTGTTGTGAACTGGGGTCATTCATCGCATACACAAAGAATTTTTTCACTTCAGCGATGCTGCATTTGCGTCATTGTGGGACTGGGATATCGCGACTGTTGTCGTCGCTATTTCTCTGAATTGAGGATATTGACATTCCCCTGTGTCTACATATTCCAGTGCTCAACATACATTAAACAAAATGTGAGGCTCTTCACTACCCATGAAAATCTCCACAACTACTTCACTAGAGGTAAACAAAATCTAATACCTAGCTTTCATAGGATAGCACCAACTCGCAGAGCCACCGACTACTATGGGGTCAGTTTCTTTAATGCATTACCGGTGGCTGTTAGGGAGCTGTCGGACGAGAGCTTTGTCAGGAATCAAAGAAAACCTGCAAGTCTCGCAGATGGAGGATGATAACAAAAGACTATTCAAATATCGACGGAACAAATTTCACACGATTCACACATTATATATATATATATATATATATATATATATATATATATATATATATATGTATATATATATATATATATATATATATATATATACATATATATATATATATATATATATATATATATATATATATATATATACATATATATATACACATATATATATATATATATATATATATATATATATATATATATATATATATATATATATATATATATATATATATATATATATATATATATATATATATATATATATATATATATATATATATATATATATATATATGGGAACGAAAAATGCTGAGAATTATCCTGGGAGGAATAAGGACGGAAGAAGGATGGAGGAGAAGAATGGACCTGGAGGAACCAAGAATAAAACATATGTGAAGGCACAACGTCTAAGATGGCTGGGACATATACGGCGGACACCTAGAGAGAATGCCGACGATGGTACTACGTAGAAAGCCTATCGGAAGAAGACGGAAGGGAAGACCGAGGACGAGGTGGATGGAGACGGTGGAGAAGGATCTTAGGAGTGTTGGCGAGTGGAAGAGGAAGGCAATGGAGAGTAGTTCTGAGCAATTTTGAACATTATTGTGAATATGAAATGTAAATGAGGCTCGGGTCTACAAGGCCTGTAGCGCTGTAAAATATATATATATATATATATATATATATATATATATATATATATATATATAGCCGCAAACTAAATTAACTTAGTTATTGCTTACGGGCATTATGTGTATATTACATCATTTTTAAATCCTATAGAAAAAAAAAACCGGTCAAGTGCAAGTTGAACTTGCACAATTAGTGTTCCGTACGTTGATTGTTTTTAAAATAAAAATTTTTGTTAGGGTGGCATAAAATGATCAGTGACTTCACAAAACACACCCCAAATGAATTTTCAACAAAGTTTGTTTCCAATCTTTACTGAAAACTGGTGACCTTGAAATTTTGTTTTTTTTATATACCAAATAAATTATTACAAGTATTACATTATATATATATATATATATATATATATATATATATATATATATATATATATATATATATATATATATTATATATATATATATATATATATATATATATATATATATATATATATATATATATATTTACTCGTGTTTTCACAAGCTTTCATTTGACACCACACTCGAGGACCTAGTAAAAAAAAATTTTTTTCACTTCCGGTTTCACCCCTCAAAACGAACCTCTTAAGTCAAAATTTATGTTACGGTGGTATAAAATGATCAGTGACTTCATAAAACACACCCCAAATGAGTTTTCAACAAAGTTTGTTTCCAATCTTTACTGAAATCTGATAACCTTGAAATTTTTGTTTTTTTTGTATACCATATAAATTATTAAAGGTAATGCACTCGTGATAATTTTCATTCTATCTACACCCCGTGGAGAATATTTCAGAATTTTTTCGAAATTTTTTGATAAGTACTTTTCGAGATAAGGCCCGGGACAGCGATTTTTCGCGAATTTTTAAAAATAATACAAAGAAAAGTGCGCGCAAGTATAATATTATATATATATTTTTTACTCGTGTTTTCACAAGCTTTCATTTGACACCACACTCGATGACCTAGTAAAAAATTTTTTTTTTCACTTCCGACTTCACCCCCCAAAACTAACCCCTTAAGTCAAAATTTAGTTCTCAAAACTACATGGCTCTGATGAGGCCATCAATTCCTATATTATTACCAAATTTCACCTTTCTATGTCAAATAGTTTCCGAGAAAAATCGGGTGTGACAGACAGACAGACAGACAGACAGACAGACAGACAGACAGACACCGAAGTGATCTTATAAGTGTTCCGTACGGAACACTAAAAACTAATCGTAATGCATATATCACGTTCTATACCTTATCTATATATATATATATATATATATATATATATATATATATATATATATATATATATATATATATATATATATATATGTAGCTGCAAACTAAATTAACTTAGTTATTGCTTACGGGCATCATGTGTATATTACATCATTTTTAAATCCTATAGAAAAAAAAACTAATCGTAATGCATATATCACGTTCTATACCTTATCTGTAGTTTAAAGGTTTAAAACGTGAATGAACTCGTTCTTGAAATTTTCCGCTTGAAGTGGCGTAATGAAATTAATAGCTTAAGTGATCTTATTTCTAAAGCCTTTAATATACCTTGATATTATCTTATGTGTATTCCCTAGTAGAAGAATTAAAGACGCTTCAGGCCTGGTAACCTTGGCGGCCATTTTATTAGACCACTGGTACTGATCTAACGTTTTCCAAAAATTAAATTTAAATAGTTATCTACTGCTCTAGAATTATCAGCAGAGGTCCCGTCCTGTTGATAAATAATTTGTGCAAAATCGGCAGCAGGTCATACAATTGTTGGTGGACTCGATATTTAAAAGATCTAAAGCCATGTTTTTGTATAACTTTTGTCACAACTGTTAATTTATTTCGACACGCTCTTGGCTCACTATAAAATCATTTAAGTTCTAATTTTTTGTTTTAAGTAATTTTCTATCCAAGGAATATAATTTTCATATGGTTAATCCCGCCCTGGATACCCTTGAATATACGATGCTTTTGTATTTCTTCGATTTTTCTGGCTCCTTCGTATACTAATAATATAAACAATTAAACATAACAACAGGCATTATAATTAAAATTAACGCAATTGAACGTATTATTCGAACATTGTGAAAAGAAATAAAGACGGTCTTATTTACGACCAACGACTGTTAAAATAGCTTTTTAGTGTTCCGTACGGAACACTTATAAGATCTCTTCGGTGTCTGTCTGTCTGTCTGTCTGTCTGTCACACCCGATTTTCTCCGAAACTATTTGACATAGAAAGTTGAAATTTGGTAACAATATAGGAATTGATGGCCTCATCAGAGCCATATAGTTTTAAGAGTTAAATTTTGACTTAAGGGGTTAGTTTTGGGGGGGTGAAATCGGAAGTGAAAAAAAAAATTTTTTGCTAGCTCATCAAGTGTGGTGTCAAATGAAAGCTTGTGAAAACCCGAGTAAAAAAATGTATATATAATGTAATACTTGCGCGCACTTTTCTTTGTATTATTTTTAAAAAATCGCGAAAAATCACTGTCCCCCGCCTTATCTCGAAAAGCACTTATCAAAAAATTTTGAAAAAATTCCAGAATATTCTTCACGGGGTGTAGATTGAACGAAAATTATCACGAGTCCATTATCTTTAATAATTTTTTTGGTATTTAAAAAAAACAAAAATTTCAAGGTCATCAGATTTCAGTAAAGATTGGAAACAAACTTTGTTGAAAACTCATTTAGGGTATGTTTTGTGAGGTCACTGATCATTTTATACATCTGTAACAAAATTTTTTATTTTAAAAGCAATCAACGTACGGAACACTAATTGCGCAAGTTCAACTTGCACTTGACCGTTTTTAGTGTTCCGTACGGAACACTTATAAGATCACTTCGGTGTCTGTCCGTCTGTCTGTCCGTCTGTCCGTATGTCCGTCTGTCACACCCGTTTTTCTCCGAAACTACTTGTCATAGAAAGTTGAAATTTGGTAGCAATATAGGAATTGATGGCCTCATCAGAGCCATGTAGTTTTGAAAATTAAATTTTGACTTAAGGGGTTAGTTTTGGGGGGTGAAATCAGAAATGAAAAAAAAAATTTTTTACTAGGTAATCGAATGTGGTGTCAAATGAAAGCTTGTGAAAACACGAGTAAAAAATATATATATAATGTAATACTTGTGCTCACTTTTCTTTGTATTATTTTTAAAAAATTGCGAAATATCGCTGTGCCTTATCTCAGAAAGTACTTATCAAAAAATTTTGAAAAAAATCTGGAATATTCTCCACGGGGTGTAGATTGAACGAAAATTATCACGAGTGCATTATCTGTAATAATTTATTTGTTATATAAAGAAAACAGAAATTTCAAGGTCATCAATTTTCAGTAAAGATTGGAATAAACTTTGTTGAAAACTTATTTGGGGTGTGTTTTGTGAAATCACTGATCATTTTATATCACCGTAACATAAATTTTGACTTAAGGGATTCGTTTTGAGGGGTGAAATCGGAAGTGAAAAAAAAATTTTTTTACTAGCTCATCGAGTGTGGTCTCAAATGAAAACTTGTGAAAACACGAGTAAAAAATATATATATAATGTAATACTTGCGCACACTTTTCTTCGTATTACTTTCAAAAATCGTGAAAAATCGCTGTCCCCTACCTTATCTCGAAAATTACTGATCAAAAAATTTTGAAAAAATCCTGGAATATTCTCCACGGGGTATAGATTGAACGAAAATTATCATTACCTTTAATAATTTATCTGGTATAGAAAAAAAACCAATATTTCAAGGTCACCAGTTTTCAGTAAAGATTGGAAACAAACTTTGTTGAAAACTCATTTGGGGTGTGTTTTGTGAAGTCACTGATCATTTTATACCACCCTAACAAAACTTTTTATTTCAAAAACAATCAACGTACGGAACACTAATTGTGCAAGTTCAACTTGCACTTGACCGGTTATTTTTTGTTTAGATGGGTTGGTTGTAACGTAGAGTGGAGCACATAGTACATAAAAATCGTATAAAATTGTCTGAAAGAATAAATATTTAACACATTGTATATCACTCCATTAAAATTATTATGTTATATGACCTTCAAAAATTTACTTTCAGTTTTCTTTCGGTTGAAGAGGAAGTTATAATTTAGTGACGTCATTCAAAAGCACTTGTTATATATGCAAAAATAAAGGGTATTATTTTGTTTATATGGTTATTAGTTTTTAATTATACAATAATGATAATTTTTTTAACATTTGCAACACACATTTTTCCAAAAAAAAAGGCAAAGTTTTATGATTTGTATTTTTCGTTGACAAAATAACGAAGTTGATTTCATTTTCAGCCAAACCGAAAGTGATAGTCACTCAATTTTACAGTCAGATATTGTAACAATCATTATTTATTTTACATAACACATATATAAAAAAATCATTCAATATTTTTTTTCTTTTTCTTGAGTAGTGTATTTTAAGAAGGCCAGCGACTGTTACTTGTAAAAACTTGCATATTCGATATTCAGTGCAACGCGCGTCGAGACTTGCAAAGCGCCCGCCCGCCCGCAACGTAATCCGTTCAGACGTGCTATTTTATATTACATTAAAATAGGTTCAGCCGTTTTGTGAAAACCTCTATATGGGTCTTAGCAGTTTATTGCTTTTAATAATTAAAATCAGTTTTGCCGCCGGCATCTTGGTTTTTTCATTGCAACAATTAAATAATCCTATTTTATTCTGTTAAAATAACCATATCCTGTTAAAGTCGCCTTATGATTACTAAAATAAACATTTTTTTCTTTACAGGTAGGTAACTGATACGAAACATGGCCGAATCTAAGAAGAAATGTTGACAGTACAGTGTTGATTATTTGAAATTTGGTTTTCTTCATCAAAGGCAGACAAACGATTGCCCATATGCCTTTTATGCAACAAAGTTTTGAGCAATGACTCTATGAAACCATCGAAGCTCGAAGATCATCTAAGAAGGGGTCATCCTGATAAAATAGGTAAAGATTTAAAATATTTTCAAACATTGAAGGAAACATATGAAAAGAGACCCACTGTGCACAGTATGTTCGCTTCAACGTCTCAAAGTAACGATGATGGCTTGCAGGCATCTTACAATATCTCATTGCTTATAGCGAAATCTGGAAAACCGCACACCATCGAAGAACGGTTAATTTTACCCGCTGTTGAAGAGGTTTTAAAAACTGTTCTGCACAAACTTCCATTTAACGTACTCAAAACAATTCCTTTGAGTAACAACACTGTACAAAGACGTATTGATGAAATGAGCTCTGATATTGAAAGCTTCTTGTGTAATTAGCTGCAAACAACTCATTTTTCTATTCAACTGGACGAGTAAATTTTACCTGGTAATGAAGCATATATATATAATATATATGTTCGATTTGTTATGGACGAAGAAATCCATGAAGAGCTGCTATTCGCGAAAACTTTGGAGACAGACACTTAAGGCGAATCAATATTTAATATCCTGAGTGATTTTTTTAAGGAAAAATCGATTCCATTTACAAACATTATTTCGGTGGCAGCAGATGGAGCTCCTGCCATCTTCGGACGATATCGTGGGTTTATAAGCCATCTTAAAAGAATTATACCAGGAGTAACTGCAATTAACTGTGTCATCCACCGACAACACCTGGTAGCGAAAAATTTGAGTGATAGATTGCACCAATCGCTTCAATTTGTGATTAAAGCAGTTAACAAAATAAGAAGCAATGCGTTGAATACCCGTTTATTTGCACAATTGTGCGACGAAAATGATGAAGACTTCCAACGATTGCTCTTACATACTGAAGTACGCTGGTTGTCGAAAGGTGTATGTTTAACAAGATTTTACTCACTTTTTGAATCAGTTTTAGAGTTTCTGGAAAGTAAAGATCCAGATTTAAAAGAAAACCTGATCAAATTGAAAGCAAACATCGCGTATTTGACAGATTTGTTCAAAAAATTTAATGACATTAACTTGCAGTTACAAGGGGACAGCCTAAATTTAATAAAAACAAAGGGTGTAATTTCGGCTTTTCTTGGAAAATTGAAATTTATGAAGCAAAATATTAGTCGGCGCGAATTCTCCCAGTTTCCAAACTTGTCACAGTCAGAATGTCTGGATGAGTATATTCAGACATACGTTCAACATTTAAATGCCCTGCATGATGACTTCAAAAATAGATTTGAAGATATTCTGACGATGGAAATACCACCATGGATCATAATTCCATTTGATGAAACGGAAGTGATGAATATGGTATTACGAGAGGAGCTACTCGAGCTTAGCACCAATGAGGAGCTGAAGGTGAAATTTAAAAAAGGCTATCAAACATTTTGGCTGCAGGCAGAAATACCGGAAAAATATCCTGGGCTGTGAGAAATTGCGAGAAAACTTTTGATAGCGTTTCCCTCGTCATACCTTGTCGAAAAAAGTTTTAGTGTCGTTACAAACCTACTCACAAAAAAAAGGAGCAGATTGAACATCACAGAACGGGGAGATTTGCGGTTAATCCTTACAAAACTGAAGCCAAATATTGATAATTTGTTGTCAATCCATCAAGTACATCCCTCCCATTAAAATTATGACTATTTTTTTTTAATTGTTGATTTGCATTGTTGAAGTTACGGTACGTTATTAATGTTTAATTTTAATTCTATTAAGTCTGTAATCATATTATTTTAATAAATAGAACACAAGAAAATATATTATTTTTCTTTTTATTGTTACCACTTCGAATTTAGGGTTGGAACTCAGCCACGACGCAAATTTCCATCGTTAGATCTAATCTTCACATTTTTTGACGAGTTTTGGGAATATGGTAGAAATGTAGCAGCAGGGGGTCCACCGAAACCAGTAAAATTTTGAAAGTGGTCTACGAGAAAAAAAAGTTTGGGAACCTCTGCTCTAACTATTACATCAATATTGCATTTTGTCTCAGTTTTGAAGTTCAGTTAACTCCGCTTAGAAATCAATTTTTTTTGTTTCTAGCCGCCATATTGAGCCGCCATCTTGTTTTTTTTAAAAGGAGTTTAATTTGACAGCTTACGTTTCAACGAAAAAATTGACCCCTTGAATTTTTTTTTCGTCAATTCTATTTTTGGGTATTGGGGTTCACCCACGATTCGGCAGAGATGCGGTGGTGGCCCAAACCATTCGCATCTTCAATCAAACCCCACTTCCTCCCGTGCGGATCTTTACGACTCCGCAAATAGTCAAGTCCATCATTCAGACCCGCTCAACTAAGAAAGCCCCAGGCCATGATAAAATCTCTGCCAAATCTCTGAAGGAGCTTCCTCCTAAGCAGATCTCAGAGATCACCAACATCATCAATGGCATTTTCCGACTCAGTTATTTTCCCACGACTTGGAAGAAAGCCGAAATTGTGATGATTCGGAAGCCTGGCTCTCCTTCCCACGAGGCTGACAGCTACCGGCCAATTAGCCTAATATCAACATTGGGCAAAGTGGCCGAGAGGGTTATCCTTGAGGAAATCAGAGACAAAAGCACCGAACTCAACATCATCCCTGATGAACAATTCGGCTTTCAACCAAAGCATGGTACCATTCATCACGCCACAAAACTGGCACAGTGCATCTCCAGCGGTTTCAACCGCGGTTTCCGGGTTGGCGCTGTTTTCCTTGACATCTCCAAAGCATTCGATAAAGTCTGGCACGAAGGCTTAATCCTTAAGCTTATCCGTTTTGGCTACCCTTCTCACCTAACAACTCTGGTTCAATCATTCCTCTCCGATAGGACTTTCCAAGTCCGTGTCGAACAATCCCTGTCCGAGGTAAAGAGTGTTAGGGCCGGAGTCCCACAAGGCTCCGCCTTATCCCCGCACCTTTTCAATATCTTCTCGTCCGATATCCCTAAGGATCGATTCACCAACCTCCAATTGTACGCTGACGACACGGCCATTACCGCTTCAGCATTGAGAATTGATCACATCACGGCCCGACTTCAACGTCATCTAACGCGCCTCTCTGACTGGTTTGACCGGTGGAGGATTAAGATCAATCCAGCCAAGACCCAGGCCATAATCTTTGGAAAAGGCTTCCGCATACCCCCTCCTCAACTCTCACTGAATGGAACCAGGCTCCGATGGGCCAACAACATCAAGCACCTGGGTCTTCTATACGACAAACGGCTCGTATGGAAGGACCAAGTGCCTATGGTCGTGCGCAAGGGAAATCAGCTTCTAGGGAAGCTGTATCCGCTCCTGAATCATCGTAGTAAGTTATCAACTAACAACAAGTTGCTAATTTACAAATCGATAATCAGGGCCGGACTTACGTACGCCTGTCAGGCCTGGTGCCAGATGTCCAAAACTCATCGGACCAAGGTCCAGACAGTCCAAAATAAAGCCCTCCGTATCATAGCAGGAGCTCCCTGGTTCGTCCGCAACAATCAGTTGCACAGGGAGTTTGAAATGCCCACGATAAAAGAATTCACGCGTAATGCCCAGCTTCGCTTCCTTGAGAAAGCAGCGGTCCATCCTAACCCCGAGATAGCAAACACTTTCAGAGGCAACGTAAATGTCGGCAATCGATACCTACGACCAACGGACATTCTTCCACTAGACTAACTAACACTAGATTCAACATGGACTACCCTTGATTAATTAAGGCCGTAGTTTAGTTGAGCAACTCCTTCAGTTTTTAAAAAGTGTAAACAACACACACGACTAACACAATTATAACACCACACCCCCGGAAAATGGGGAACTAGGTTAAGTTAGCATTAAGTTAGGTTAAGGTAGGTTAGATCCACATATTAGAAAATTAACCTTAGAGTTAGCATACATCAAATATCTAGACATTGACAAATCAGAATTGTAAAAGGAGTAGAGGGTTTTCCCAGCTCACAAGGAGTTTTAGTGGGTATGTCAACCCTTCAGGTCGGTGAGCCCCACATACCTGGAGCACTTTGAGGCACCCTTACGGTGACGCAGACTGCTCCAGAAATCCATAAAGCGGATTTATCCCTGTATAAAAAAAAAAAAAAAAAAAATGGGGTGGCTCCGTTGATACGAAACGTCCCATATATATATATATATATATATATATATATATATATATATATATATATATATATATATATATATGTATATATGTGTCCCAATGCCGCACAGTTGGCCACAGTGTACATAACTTATATATATATATATATATATATATATATATATATATATATATATATATATATACATAAATATATATATATATATATATATATATATATATATATATATATGTATGTATGTATGTATATATATATATATATATATATATATATATATATATATATATATATATATATATATATATATATATATATACACATATATATATATATATATATATATATATATATATATATATATATATATATATATATATATATATATATATATATATATATATATATATATATATATATATATATATATATATATATATGTCATGTACACTGTGGCCAACTGTGCGGCATTGGGACACAGGAGACATAGGATACTACATGCCTATACGCTGGGTGGACAGGATCTGCTAACGCTCCCATTGAAGGAGCTGGTCTTGTTCCTGGATGTATTAAATCCGTGAGGGATAAGGGGAAGCACAATAGGTCAATGATGGTCGCAGTGCAAAGGGCCATTCTAGGCCACACTCCCCTCTACACATTACATTACATTACATTGTGACCACTGACCCATAGAATACAACTTTTCTGTTATGTTGACAACATATTTCCAAGTTATTTTTTTTTTTTTAGAAATGGAAAGTTTCAACGGCTAAATGTTGTCATTTTTTAGAGTTTTGTAAAAGTAAGAATAAATAGTGAACGTTACAATACTGGTTTCATGTGAAAATGTTTTTATTCTCTGTTTAGACACACACTTTTTTACGGTCGAGTATTTTAATTTCTTGTACTTCATTGTAGCAATTATGACCAAATACACTTTGGATCTATCTACAATATATCGTTATTATAATAGTGAAACTATATTAAAAGTAACAAGTTTTTTTAAAGGAAATATAGTGATTATTGGCTTTGAATATCTTTTCTTTCATGAATAATTATTTTTAAAATATTAAACTTCTAAATTATTCTTTCAGCTTTGATTGCGTTTTCAAGCTGAAAAAGGGAAAAAAAAATCTTTTAATGTGTTATAATTCACAATAAAGCACTTTTGATTTTATAGTATTGCAACATTACCAAAGTTCAAGTTATTATTAAAACCCAATTTACTTGTTTGGACGTGTTTGTTTGCTACAGTTATCTGAAATGAATTACGAGTCAGATGATGAATGACCTCATGTCTAGATTTTTTCAGATACTTTTATAATAAATATTTCAACACCAACTTAATGTGAATATTCGAAAAATAAGTTTTTTATACTTCCGGAAATACATAAAAATAATTTAATTTTATGTTTTTAAATTTCTTGGTAAATGAATTACATAATACTTCAATTTTTTATTGATTTCCTTGGATTTTTTTTTTATTTTCATTAACATATTACTATATTAGTTAGGAATATAATAGAAAACAATAAAATGAAACTCTTTTTATACGATCATATGTTTTACGTAATAATCAATTATGTGGTATGTCACATAGTAAAAATAGGTTGCCTGACATTGGACTCAATTTTAAAGACGACAAACTAATTTTATTAATTTAGGAAAGTTGTTAGTTGTAATTCCGAGGGATGATATTAAATCAAGATTTCGTTTTGTTGACTTATGTATATAAATATAAAATGCAACGTTTCTCTGTCTGTCTGTCTGTCCGTTAGTGCTCTAATCACTGGAGAACCACTTATCCGATTTACGTAATTTTTCTTTTAACACATATATATCTTCTCTGGCCAGGTTATAGGCTATATTTTAATACGATAGATAGCATAAGAAATGAGCAGCGACGATAATAGTGAATGAAGTCGCAAAAAAGTTTGCCGCTAGCGCGTTCGCTTGCAATACACAGCCTAAACCATGGAACAATATTATGTAGCAAAGAATATCTATAATCTATAATCTATAATATATGTTTAAAATGCAATGTCTCTCTGTCTGGCTGTCTGTCTATTAGTGAGTTTATCACGCGAGAACCACTTATCCGATTTACGTATCGTTTTTTAAATTCATAC